>JACEVL010000271.1:0-360032 GCA_020284085.1 Aporrectodea caliginosa | reverse complement strand
GGCTATTGCATGGGGTATGCGAAATTTGAAAAGGCTTTGAGCCACGTCTAAATGATCTTCAATCTTGCTGTAACTTTGCATTTTTTATCAGAATAGCCAAGAGACACTTTTAGAGGTTGGCCATTAACCCTTATAGGGTCACCGGGGGGTAAAAAAATACCCCCATCTCGGTTTTTCATGGAAATTTTCATCCCTGAAAATAGTTGAAGAAATCGCTTCTATGACTTTTCCTAAACATGTTTCCTCCACAGAATGCATCCAGTTTCATTAGTTATTCATGCACCCACATCAGCTATAAAGTATATTTCGTCATTTAATTTTCTTCATGTAGTGATCATCGTCTACTTTATGATTGGGACCACGTCCTGTGTAAATATAAAATGGGGGCCATGTCCGGATTGCGCCCTTGGATCCGCCCTGCTTAAGGTGCGGAGTAGGCTATAACCCACAGAAAAATTTATTTTTAAATCTCAATCGCTCGCACGTATATTTTTTTGTAATTTGAAGCCCTGTAATAATTATTGTTGTCTAAATCCATGTGTTTCATATGTGTCACTTACTTTTTCAGCCTACCCCATACTAACAGTGGCCAACGGTTTTTAAGCGTAGAGTACATCGATAATTATGTGCATGTATGGATTTTGTAAGCAGCTAAGTGTTAGAAATTCACATAATTACCAGTTAGTTCAATGTGTCTTTCATTGCAGCCTCTGCCAATTTTTGATAAGTTATAGGCTAGGCTTAAGTTGCAAAGAGATGTTAATTTTAATCTGTAACTTATGTGCATTGTTAAACTGCTTTACTATAACTGTGTTCAACAGTTTTCGGTTGAATTCTTCTATGCCTAGATCCATCCCACTTCTGAAGCACTCTGTCCAAATGTACATCAATGTCTCTGTGTATGTAGGCTTAGCGCCAAACCGTTCAGTCGTTCTTCGGATGTTATTGTTCTCAGAAGTCGTTAGCCTTCTCAGCGCACTGAAAGATCTTTGACAGCAGCGAGAACCAACCACCAATGGCTAGCAGAGTCTGAACGTGTCTCTTGTCCTTAAGACAATTGGCAAAATCCTGGTCATTGGTCAGTAGAAGTTCTAGTAGGCCTACATTAAACAGCAAGAGGAAGCAACTGGAACTGCCTTCTTAACTGGAACTGCCTCATCGTACCTCCATGTGGCTACGCCTATGACGATGCTGAGTCCGAGACAAATTGCGGCCAACAGAATGATACAGGCACAGCAAAGGTCAGAGGAAACTAGAGTGACAAAAAACACAGAGGGATCAACATAGACAGCGCACAGGGAAAGAGAAAGTAAACAATATGAAGTGCATCAAGTGCAATATCAAGACTGACCCGAAAATGAATTCCTGCCTAAACAGACTACTGCACGCATGCTGGGACAAACTTTGTTAAGTCTATCCTTTACTGAATATAAGAAAACTGTGAAATAATTTGAAATAACTAAGAAATTAATGCATTTCGCTTTTTGATGAACGGTAAAATACGCATTTTAACGTTGATTCCGATGCTACATAAGTTTATCTGTTGAAGTATTAGCATCGTTGCATTTTGTTTATAAACTTAAATCGAGTGGCCGATGCTGAGTATAGACAAACCTAGTCAGAAAATTTAATTTAGCATACTAATAATTCTCCACCTGCAATGAGGTCTAGATGTCTTATGATGCCATAAGATTTTGAAAGATGCCTTAAAATGCCACAGGATGTCTTTGCTGCCATAAGAAGTCGCTGAACTCTTGGAATCCACAATCTGTATGACGTAGGCTATTAGAAAGTGTTTAGTATTTTGTTGCAACTTTCGGATTAAAAAAGACTGTGAAAGTGTAGCTATTAAAATCTATAGACAACAGGCTCTTGTACAAATCTACAACATTTATTATTAGATGCGCAAGAGTTATAAGTCTTCTACCTGCTAATCGGTGCTTTTCTTGTAATTGTTTACTGAGCTGTTCTTTTTCTTTAATCCACGCTCTTTTCTGTTGTTCGATTATCAAAATCTTCTCATTATTATCTATGATAACAGCAACAATCATGCATGCCAATTCTATATTCAAATCGAAACAAACCTTAGTTAGTAATGTATTTTAGATCAGAGAAACGACACAACAACCGCAAGCATGCTGAAGCTGAAGATTTTGATTTGGGCGTTGAATATTGTATTGTATTGTTTTGTATTGTATTTTATCACTTATAAATTGATTCTCACAGCATTAAGCCTTTCAGAAGCGCTCCCAGTGCAAGGTACTCCGAGAGAATAGTATGGTTTTAAGGTGAAAGAATCAATCAATCAATCAATCGTTTATTTGTAGCCAAACAACAATAAACAATAATATTACAAATCAGATTGCACTTTTAAGTATGGATTGTTGAATGCCACAAGGGAAGGCCCTGAAGGGATCAAAGATCCCGCTAAGTAGGGACACTTCTATATAATTTCAACAGAATATGTGGCGACCGAAAGATGCTTTATTTAGTATAACAGTTGTTAACTTGATTAACATAAAAAATCTTAACTAACCTTAACTAATTTAAACTAAATATCGAAAGTAAAAGGAATGAGTGGGAAGTGCAGTTAAACACATGGAAATAAAAGATTAATACATCAAAACATTTAATAATTACCTTCAACTAAATAAATGCGAAGCTTATTCTTAAACAATGTAAGTGAGAGAGATTTTCTGATTTCTTGAGGAATTTTATTCCAGGTATTGGCGCCAATAGATTTTATTGAGAACTGACGAGTGTTTGAGGGGGTAAAGACACTTCTATAATTTACGGAGTTTCTTGTTAAGTGGGAGTGAATGTCTGAGGCAAGATTAAAGAATCCCTTGTATACTGGAGGTAGTAGGCCTCGGTCGTACTTGTACATAAATTCACCGATTTGGAACAGGCAAGAAAGAGGTAGAGATGCTACCGGAGAGGATCTGAGGATTGTGAAGCGTAGTGAAGGAGGAAGTCCATTTCTTAGAGAGGGATCGATGCAGGCAAAGAATCTGGATTGAGCCATTGTGGTCTTAACATGGGAGCAAAAAGATCAAGCCGGTCAGAGGATCTGAGAGGACGCAATGACGTGGCAGAGAGGGGACGGAGAACTTTGTGACAAATATATTGTAGAGCAAGACCCAGTTGAGATTTGAGCACGAGAATGTGAACTTCAAATTGGATGCGCACAGACAGAAGTAGCCAATGAAGTTGTTCAGCCATAAAAGTATTTGCTCAGTTTACAGATTTAGAATAATACAAGTGACTGTTGTGGCATTTTGCTATTTCTGGCACTGCTTTGAAATGATGACGTACTCAGACGAAATAAACCTGCTGAACCAACTGGCATAAAGATACACAAATAAGTCCTAATAAACAATTCTCAAAAATAGTATGTTTATACCGAGTCTCGTTAGGATAACTGAACTGAGTGCTTCACGTCACAGAAAGCGGTGCACGTGATCCATAGACCTTGCTTGCTCTTGATATTTTGCAGTACTTACCTCTATTTTTGCGATATTCAGCTTTGTAATATAAATAACTTCTGAATCAAACTCAGACTAAATTTCCTCTTTTGATTACAAGTCAAGAATATGGCTACAGCGGTTTCCAACTTTTGTTGACTTACTTCCGTTCATGACATCCACAAATTTGTTCAAATGCCGTTACTTTGTTTCTTGACCTCATCGAAAGAGTAGAGAAAATCAGAATAGTTTGCAGGACCTTGATGAACCCTTAAAAATTCGCTATATTAATTGTCTTCATACATACAGGTGCAAAGACATACATGCATAGGCATACCTGTTTTCGCAGCCTCTAGTTTTTTCCTGAGTTTCTCGGCGTTGGTTTCTAATGTCGTCACTGTCACTTTGTACATGTTCAATTCATCATCTAATTCGTAATTGTTGGTTTGAAGTGAATTGTTGGTCGTTTTCTCTGCTTTAAGTTCCTGCTCTAGTGTGTCGTTGTTGGTCTGAAGTGAATTGTTTGCGATTTTATTGTTGTCCAACTCTTGTTTTAGTCTTACTATATTAACTTCCGCATTCCTCAGTTCTTCTATCAACGTCTTATTAACCTGTACTTCCTTCACTGCATTAATTCTCAGCTGTTCATTTGCTAACTTTTCGATTTCGATTTTCTTTCTCAGGAGATCATTTTCGTTAGTTTTTTCTACTAAAAGACTTTGTTTACTTCTTTTCCTTGGCTTCGAGTCACCTTCGTCTGAAACAAAGTGACAACATTTTACGGTAGACTTTAATATATTCGTTTAATTTTCCAGCTACTGTGACAAACTTATGCAATGAACCCTATGTAGTATGTACGTTTGGTCTCATTGGATTTTTCCAAAACCTTTGACTCTGTCAGACATTCGTATCTAGCCGAACAACTTGCTTCTCTCCCAATTCCTGATCACATTTTAATTGGATTTTGAACCTACTTCATAATCGAGGTCATTGCTCCAGGTTTTTCTCTTGCACGAATTAATGCAAGTACCGTATTATTCAAGGTTCCGGTTTGGGCCCGATGGATTTCGTAGTTGCAATCTCTGACTTAAAACCAGTTAATAAATGCAATCGCATTTTTAAATATGCACATGATTGCTATCTCGCTGTCCCCGCATCAAGTATCATTACAATTTACAACTGAGATTGAGTTTGAGCGTATTAGTGTATGGGCACAGAGTTGCAACATCAAGCTTAACTCAAGCAAGTCCAGTGAGATTATTTTCAAGCGTCCCCGGGTACCATCGGCATGTTCCCCCCTTCTCTGAAAGGTATCGCACGAGTGCAAACCCTAAATATTCTGGGTGTTGAGCTTACAGCGAAATTTGAGTTCTTCAGCCACATTAAGCGTTTGACCATAAAAGCAAGGCAGTCCTTTTATGCACTTCGGATCCTGAGGTCGCATAAGCTCTCGGGGACAGATTATTTGATGTAGTTCGTGCCACTACGGTTGGTATGATGCTGTATTGCTCGCCTGTGTGGTGGGGCTTTGTGAGAGCTCAGGAACGGGAGGCCCTTGAGGAAATTATCCGAATGTTGGTACGCCAGGGGTACTTAACCTTTATCTTCTCTCTCATTTGAGACTCTCTGCAGCAATGCGGATACTAGACGCTTTGCCTGTATTCTGCACAATCCTTGTCATGTATTGCATAAATTGTTACCGCCGATCAAGCAATCGCGCTACTCCCTGCGGCCACGGTCCCATAACCGTGAGCTTCGCATGTTTGACAACCTGACTCAGAAATGCTTCATTGCCCGGATGCTATACAAATACACTATGTTTTCCCCTAGATTTGGCTATTTAAAACCCTTCATTTTCCCTATGACTAACCCTAGCTCTTCTTCCTCTATTTCCCCTAAAGCCTCTCATTCAGTTCTTTGTTGTATATATAATTTTTTTTTTTTATTTGTTTGAATGTATTAATCTTGCCATGTACAGTGCTGTGCGTTTGCTAGTGCTTCTCAATAAAGCATATATACTTACTTCTTACTTACTTACTTACTTAGACACGTATCAGAGAGCTGTAATTGTAACTGTGATTGTAAATATGACAATTTATGTAACATCGTCGGTAACTTCTACGTTGTTTTTTTTACAGAATTGCCTATTCTCAGCGCAAATTCTAATCAGTCTTGTATGCGAGACTTAGAACTTCGAGATCGAGACCGAGACCGAGACTGTGGACCGAGCCCGAGATAGTGGGGAACGAGACCAATAGACCGAAACACAAGATCCAATACAGCTCAATACTGAGGTGTTTAGGCATTTAGTCCACAGGGTTACACAGATTACAGAATAAACAATAAAAGCCACTTGGATCCAAATCCAGAAACAGTTTCTCTCTCAACTGTTCAATCCTACTACTAGGAGCAAGTCACTGAAGTCAGCCGATCACCTGTATAGTATTATAAAGAAATTAAATATTTCAGACGTCCCGAAATCTTCTAAGCAATTCTAAAATTTAAACCAACAATATTCCATAAATGTACGATATAACCCAACTTCAGAACCTAGATTGTTTCAATCGTTTCGCTTGTGGTGGCTTAACTCCAGCGGCAAATGGTACCTTTCCTTTCTTTTTTATTCATGACATCAAATTGCATGAATGCAAATTTGACTATTTCAGGTTTTTTAGGAGACATTTCATGATTATTGCACTAATAGAAACTCGAATTAAGTGGAAATTGCTCTTTTCAATATCTGTTAAGTTAGTGTTAACAAGAAAGACCGCTTTTTATAAACTTACGGTGTATTTAGCACTTCCGACTTACTAGTTATCACATCGGCTCAGGACAATTTTATAGCGAAAGAAGTCCAGAACTAAAGACTGTTTGCGTGAGCAGGGCCGTAGCAAGCTATAATTTCGCCCTGTGCCAAGCGTAAATCTAGCGCCCCACCCCTCAAAGATTAACGTAACCAATAGCGAACAAATTTGTCATCTTGAATATAGAAACTAAGTTTCTGTGCTTCTAGTAACATTTCATTTTAGTCACTGCAGATTTATCTCGCTGAAGGGCCTTTGAGGACAGGGAGGTTCGGGCAAGTTCCATGAGGAATTTTAGGATTCGACTTCAGTCGGGTTCGATTCCCACCGCAGGCCATGGTGTAATCAATACGGCGTTTATGAAGCAGGCGTGCGCTCCTACGGGGCCTCGCCGATACGTTGACTTGTATAAAGCCACTATAGGCGCTGTCTTTCAGGTCTTCAGATATTAGGCCAAGCTTAGAGCCTAGTCAGCCTACGACCGGCTTTAGCGGCGATAGAAAAGTGTCCGCTGTGATTGGGCTCCTCGTCCCAACACCAGTACTTTCATTATCGGTCTGGGTTCACTTAGCACTCACGATACTCCTTAACACTCCTGCCTGTTCTTCTTGCCGCTGTATAGGCCTAACTTTCTGGATTAGGGCCTAAATAGCTCAACATCCGCCATTTCGCTAGTTCTGATTAGAGACTTAGAGTTTAATTAAAACAAATTCACGGGAGATATCGGATAGCGGTTTCCACATCCAATTACGAGAATATTATATTTTTCAGTCCTTTTGATTAAGTTCGCTGTCTTTTCCAAAATTACAGTTTCATCGGGATCGAATTAGCTAACGTCCATTCAATAGCAATGCACTTTCTCAGTAAGCAGGGACGGTACATGCAGATTCATCTAAGAGCCAGCCCTTCTCAGTGCCTCGCCTCGTTTATAGGCTAATCTACGCGCCTAAAGAACCGCGTTCTTTTCGCTCGCTTTTCCATCAATCATAGCGCTGTATCGCAAGCGCCATTTTCCCCGCGTAAATTTCCACCAATCACGGCAGTTCGCTCTATTTGGCTTCTGCGCCCATTTCGGTTCATGCCAGATTTGTTAAATTCTTATTATATAATTTTATTACATTTATTTAATTAATGATGGATATTTCATATTTCATATTTCAGGATCAAGTAATAAGTAATTAAATCGTTCCATCTCAAAATTTGCGCCCCTCTTGAGTTGCGCCCTGTGCCACGGCACCGTTGGCACATGCCTCGCTACGGCCCTGTGCGTGAGAACTATTGAGACCGCCTCTACAAGAGAACAAGACTTTCGCTTCAAGACAGTCTCCAAACAGTCAAGAACCAAGACACTAGGTTCCGGGACCAAGAAATCAAAAAAACCTATCTCGAGACGTCTCGAGGCCGAAAATGAGTCTGGAGAACATGCAACTCAGATTTAATTTCTCGGAATAACGTAGCAAGCACAGTTTTAGCTGTGTTTTTTAAACAGAAGGGTTTTTCGCTTCCAGTATAGCCGCAGGTGTTCCAGGCACGTGGACCAGCGAACCGAAAGGACCGACCACCCATTTCAGTTTTAGTTATTGGCAATAAAACATCAGCGGACTTTGCTGATCGCAGCCGCGACCTGTCGGTATCATCCGATAGTGGCCTGATGTTGTCTGTGAGATAGCGTGGTGTGCAGCTGTTAAGACATTTATTCTATTCTATTCTATTTACGGACATATAAAGCGCCTCTCGAAGTACAACCTAATCAGAAGCGCTTCCAGTGCGAAGGGCCCCTCGAAAAAAGAAAAGTTTTAAGAGAACGAGCAGAAACTGTGGTGCCCCCAGATAACATCACAGCACGAGTTAAAGCAGAGAGGTCATTCCATAGCAAAGGTCCAACAGAGGCATAGGCACGATGCTGTGCCGTGGCAGTGCGAGACCAAGGAACTAGAAGGTCATGATGGTCAAAAGAGCGGAGAAGACGTCCAGAGGTAGCTGAGATAGGCCGTCTCATAAGATGACAGAGGTAGCGTGGAGCTTGACCCAAAAACGTTTTACAAGTAAGAAAGAGAATTTTAAACTGAATCCGAGCAGTTAGAGGAAGCCAGTGAAGGTCTTCAGTCATGAAAGTCGAAATATGGGAGAAACGAGGTAGGCGGGCAATCAAACGAGCAGCAGCATTAAGTACTGATTGGAGTGGAGCCAGACGGAGTTTTGGTAGGCCCATAAGTAATGAGTTACAGTAGTCAATGCGTGAACAGACAAAGGCATGAACCATGGAAGAAAAAATCGACGAGGGGACAGATCGTCGAATGGCACGTAGACGCCGCAAGTGATAAAAACGGGACCGAGAGAGATTAGAGATATGTGTAGAGAAAGAAAGAGTACTGTCAAGAGTAGCACCCAGGTTATGGACATTTGTCGAGAAAGTAAACTGAGGGAATTGCTTGGCAAGCAAATCGTAATCAAGTTTAATTAGCTGTTGGCGAGTGCCAAGCCAGATCAATTGAGTCTTGGAAGAGTTGAGTGAAAGACGATTAGAGGACATCCAACAATTGAGATCAGCAGAAAGAGATTCAATAGATTGGGAAAGAGCAAGTTGGTGAGAAGAGGGGCCATGAACAAAGGCCTGGATATCATCAGCATAGAGGTGACCAGAGGCCGAGTGTTTAGCAAAGAGAAGAGGAATATCGGCTGTAAACAAGATATAAAGAAGTGGACCCAGCACAGATCCTTGAGGGACTCCAACTTTAACAGGTACCCATGAGGTGCGAGAGTCTCCTAGAATAACCATTTGAGTACGATCAGTAAGATAGGAGCGAAACCAAAGAAGAGGAAGGCCACTAAGACCAAAGGAAATTTCAAGGCGATGTAATAGAATATCATAATCTACCATATCAAATGCTGAAGATGCATCAAAAAGTGCTAAGAGAGTAATGTGGGATTTATCCGTAGCAGAATAGATGTCAGCGAGAAGAGAGAGAAGAGCAGTTTCAGTTGAGTGGTGAGCTCTGAAGCCAGATTGTCTGGGTGGTAGAAGGCCTGACTGCTCAAGGTAAGGAAGAAGTTGCAGGGAAACAAGTCGTTCTAAAGTCTTTGAGAGAAAGGAGAGATCTGCAATAGGGCGATAGTTTTGGCATATGCTAGAATCCAGGTTGGACTTCTTAAGAGTGGGAAACACAATAGCACGCTTCTGGGATGCTGGAAGGAGACCTTCTGAAAGAGACCTATTAAACAAGTAGAGAAGGAAGGAAACAATGTCATCTAGTACATCTACTATAACAAACGGGGAAGGGGGTCAAGTTCACATGATTTTAAATTAGATGTAGAAAGCAGATGACGCAGTTCAGATTCAAGGGTAGGTCGAAAGTCCTTGAACACCGACTCAGTAGAAGTGCAGGAAGGCGGTGGTGAACCAGCTGTAGAATTTCGGAGTCCATCCAGTTTAGTTGTAAGCATCAGTAGAAAATCGACCGCTGAGAATGAAGGATTCGCGGATCTACGAGAGGATCGTCCCAGTAGACCGGAGATAGCGGACCAGAGACGTTTAGGATTCTGTGAGTTCCTGTTGATCAAATCTTCCCAATATGCCGCCTCCTTCTGACGATAGAGACGGTGAAAAGAGCGCAGTTGATTGATCCAGACGAGACGATCGGCTGGATCTCTAGAACGAAGAAAACGTCGTTCAAGACAGCGGGTTCGACGACGCAGTTGATGACACTCTCAGTCGAACCAAACGGCAAGTGGCCGAACGCGAATCTTGACACCACGGAGTGGAATCATCTTGTCCAGAAGATTGCTGATCGTAGATGAGTAGAGATCGTAGAGTTGTGAAGTTGACTGAGTATCTAGTTGCGAGGTAGAGGAGAAGAGAGGCGAGTTTCGAAAAGCCTCACTGAAGGCGCCTCGGTCAAGAGACTTCCATCCACGAAGATACCGGAGAGCATGAATGGGTTGTGAATGAAGAGCAGGGATAGAGAATTCAATAAGAGAGTGATCGGATAGCGTCGGCGGCAGGATTCTTAAATCGTGTAACGTAATGTCTTCAGGAGTGATGACAAGGTCAAGAGTACCGCCTTGAAGGTGTGTAGAGCCAGAGACATGTTGACGAAGGCCGAATTGTGTTAGAAGATCCAAAAATCGGCTTGAAGGAGGTAGAGAAGGGTCTTCCACGTGTAGGTTAAAATCACCGATGATTAACAGCTGACTATTGCGAGTGATGAGGCTCTCTAATACCGAAGAGAACTCATCAAAGAAACTGTCAGTGGGCGCAGCAGAGCCAGGCCTGTAGACAGTTAGCAATGTTAACGAGCCTCGAGAGGTCAAAATACTGATACAAAGTGCCTCAAACGAAGTAATTTCCATATCGAGAACAATCCGAGAGAAACGAAGCGTAGAGCGAAGGTAGACGACGATGCCGCCACCACGAGCAGGTTGTCCATCAAGAAGGACAGGTCTTGGACGGTCGCAGAAGGAGTAGCCAGGCGGAGCAGCACGATAAATCGGCACATCTTCAGATCCATGGTGCCAACATTCGGTGACAGCGAAGATATCGAGTTGACGCTCGAGAAGAGTGTGGCCAATAAAAGCAAATTTATCGGAGAGGGATCGTGCATTCCAGAGAGCTGCCCGAAGACCAGAGAGGCCGCTGGAGGGCATTTCAGACGAGGATGGCGGTGAAGACGATGACGACGACGAAGAGGAAAGAGGTGTAGATGTCAGCGGAGAGGAAGAAGGTGTAGATGTCAGCGGAGAGGAAAGAGGTGACGATATCAACGGAGACGTCAGAGTGTTCATCATAGAAGCCGTCGGTAGAATGGCCGGAGATGACACGAACGAGAGATCTGTAGGCAGAGGACGTTGTAGCCGGCAACTGGCTGGGCACCAGATCTGTGCTTTGAACAGTAGGGTGCTCCAGAAAAATAAAAGTTGAAAAATTCATTGCTCCCCGGGCATTTTCCCATGCGTCTCATACAGATGAGTATAAAAATCCAAATTTTAGGTTTTTACATTAAGGCTAAGCCTTGCCCCCAGCACGATGAAGTTTTAACAATATTCGCAATTTTTCGGTTGAAAACACAAATTACCGGTATTTAAGTATATATGAAAAAACTAATATGTTTCATATTTATTGGCCAGCACATGAAAGGTTGCAACTACAAATACAAGTACTGAGGTCTTAAGTACCTGTACAAATACTTAAGTATCAAGTACAAGTACGAGTACAAGTACACATGGCTACTGCAAGAACAAGGATTTACTTCCTTGACAAAGCAATGATGTATTGCCACACGCATTCATTTATAATTTTGCAATTTTGAAAAATATAATGGATGTGAGCATCTTGTCACTCAGATTCGATCGAAACTGTTTTAATATTAAACTAAACACACTTTCAACCGGAGCGCTAGATGCAGGCACACTCACAACTCTAAATGCTGGTTTGTCAAGAACAGTTTTGCTGCATTCCAAACGTCCAAACAATCAATTTCATCAAAGTCATCATGACCTCTGATATTCAACCAGGTTGTCACTTGTGATGATAAGGTGCTCGGTTTCACAGAAGATCGTGTATATAGCTTAGACTTTTTTGATGCAGCAGTTTTGCAGTTTCGGTTGCTGCCACCGTATCTGTGATTATCGTGCCAAAATGAGACGTTTGTGTTGCACCTGCTCCACCACTGCTAAAGAAACTTGATGTGGTCCCCAACAAAGCATACGTCTCATTCGCATAAGACATAATCATATCTGCACAAATTAAATAGGAACATACTAGTTGTAGGCAGTCTTTGACTATTGGAGCAACACAAAGAAAATGCCTTAATTAGCGTTTTACGTAAAAGAGAAAAATGATTCGCAAATGACTACCTAAGTGGCCTAACTAAGCGCGTTTTGATACAGATGACAATGTTTCCTTAACAGAGCTATATGCACCACCTCGTACACGCAGGGAAAACTTTTTCGAGAGGAACACAAAACACAGAAGAACATAGAAAACTCACAATTTTCAGAAGTGAGCGGCATTCGCACATGAATTCCATGTATGAGCCATAGGTTTAGTGGTTTATTGCTAGAAGTCCTATAATACAATTCATAAAATGCATTATTTCGGTGAATAAGCTGGTTTCCCTATCGCGGCTTTCTATGGTGCTGAGAAAGTTCGACGACTTACATTTACATTACTCGATAGAGTTCAAATGATTTGTTAGTCACTGCTCACCTCTCCGTATGGAGTCTTTTCAAGTGTCTAACAAAGTTTGATGTTGTGCCAGTTGTTTTCTTCAATGATAGTTTTCTCACTACAAAACTTGCACTTAGCAGAAGTAGCATTTCCCTTGAGAGTGAAATTATCATAACCAAACTTAACCGGTCTAGGAATATTAGTATTTTTATTGTTAGCACTATCACCGTCCGTGGCCGCTATTTTAGCAAGACAACCGGAAGAAATTATGATCAAGATGCGATCCATACAGAACGGCCAAAATATCCAATATCCAATATCCAGAACGTAAGAATTAATGACTTAAAGGAAAGACAAAGCTTACTGGTAAAGTATCCGAGTGCCTGTAGAAAAGTCATTTGTGTCGAAGTATACTTAGGTCTCAAGTACGAGTACAAGTACTTAGGTCTCCAGTACAAGTTCAAGTACTTAAAGACTGTACTCAAGTTGCACTTGAGTACATTTACACCTCTGCATACAATAGTTCACAAAAGAAGTTAATCATCATGAAAAATAATTACGTTTTTCCTTCATGATATTGCCGATTTTAAAGCAAATTCGCATATTTTCACATGTTGTAACATTTTTGTGCCGGGGGCAAGGCTTAACCTTTTTCAATTGGTCTGAAAATGGGTACAGTTGAACAAAGTGATAAATGGAATCGGAATATAGCCGGGGAGCAGAACTTTTTGGAACTTTTGAGAAATACATTATATTTCGGAGCACCCTATTGAACAGTGTCTTGCGAAGCGAGCGGACAGGTCGTTGATCAGGAGACCAGATTTTGTAGAAATCTTGATCAGAGTAATATCGACGCATCATGTAGAAACGCACCAGGATGCAGAGTTTGAATTTGATGCGCTCGCCTATTCTGACCAACTCACGCTCATCTTGTATCGCGGTTGTAATGCGGTCAAAATTTCTCAATCGCAAGACCAGACGAGCAGCAGCGTTGATGACCGCCTGAAGCCGAGAGATACTGCACTGTGACAAGTGTGACATGCAAGCAAATGCGACATTGCAGAAATCGATTCGGCTCATGATTAAACTTTGCCATGTTAATGGGCTTATTGCAGGCTCATTCGAGCTATAGTGTGGGCAACTGAATATTATTAGAATTGTAGTATTGTTTAGTAGGCCTACACCACATAATGGCAATGCACATCATCAGAGCAATTTGTAAATTAACTACAAAATAAATGTGAAGCCAGTAATCTTTTAGCAAAAGCACAAAATGAGTTGTATGATACAATTATGATTTACAACAGCAGTCACTTGCCTTCAATTTCACCAACCAAGTTGTCACGGTTTTCCTCCAGAAACTCTTCCAGTTCAGACTTCCTAAAGCAGAATCTAAAATCCGGAATTCTTGTTTCATTTGTTGGTTGGCACTGTTGTTCCAACTCGAACGCTCTAATAACTAATTCCGAAACTGCGCGGCAGATGTCGCTAGCCGAACCTTTATCGATTAATCGGTGACAATAAGAATTGTAACTTTCTAAGTTCGATAGATAAGCATCAATAGCATCTGTTGCCATTTGTATTTCTTTCAATCTGCTTTGTCTTTCGGAGCATAGACCTTGTAGAAGACTACTTGCATGTTTATCACTTAACTGCTTTATTTCGTCTTTTCTCTTCTCTACATCACATTCTAAACTATCCACCATTTTCTGCATTTCTTCCTTCACTTTCATAAGTTCCGCCTTTTTCATATGAACCTGAGCGATGCATCCATTCATAGCTTCAGTACTGTTTTGTATCTGCTTTCGAAAACCACCCACACATTTGCTAACATGGCCACCTTTATGGTTATTATGGTCCTCGATGAAGCAAATTGCGCATATTACTGTTTTGCAATCTGCACAAAATACGTTCAGAGCCATTTGTTCATGAACTTCACAAACCATTGGAGCTAGATCGGCTACCACATTTTGTCCACTTTCATATTCATCTATTGGCATCAATTTATGATTGTTTGTAAATTTAAATTTCCTGTGTTCATTGCAACATTCTTCGCATAACTTGTGCTTACATTCAACGCAATATGTATCAGCTGTTGGAATTTCTTTTCCTTCCTGTTCCTTACTTTCCTCTAAACACACAGAGCATAAGGCTTTCATTACTGCAGACGGGTCTGAGACCTTTGACACTTGTATCAGTCTGTCAATGAAGAAATTCTTAGGCAGTCCACGAAACCCTTCACTAGGAATCTTGAATAATCGTCTACAGATTGGGCAAGGCATCTCATCTCCAGGTTCTTTGTTGGTTTTAAGTCCAGTCTCTCGAAGACATTTCATGCAGAATGTATGAATGCATGGCAAGGCTTTCGGATCTGTGTAGACTTCGGTGCATATACAACATGTAGTTATATCGTCGAGCTCTTCCCTGTTAATACCACCACTACTGGACTCTGCAGAAGCCATCTTCTTCTGTTAGTCGATAAATCTACAACACTTTCGGTTTCACTAATAACATTAGCCTACTGGGTTATCTTTAACGTGTGAACGTAGTGATGTCCTATATTTTAGCACTGACTTATAAGAGTTGTTTTGTTCGATTGAACAAAAAAATCTCTAACAAAATACCTGAACGCAGCTGAAGTCTCTGTATTGTCATGGTAGCAACTGACTGTCATAACATAATCGTTGTTTACATGTATACTCAGAGTAACAGGTTGAAATGTTGATAATTATTCTGTGAACTGCGTTTAATCGCTCGATGGACCCAACGACCTTTTGGATAGACCTCGTATCTGCCCTTGCAGATTAGCAAACACTAAAAGTTAGGCCTACACTTTATGTAGCTCAATTATTTCGAACATTTCGATATGTTTCCTTCAATATAAACGAATACGTTCGTGTTTTAAGTTTGGTTTGAATGTTTGATTTAATGATCAAGTCTAAATTTTCAGCAAGGTTCTTTAGAGAACAATTCTCAACTGCTTACAATTTACGAATAGCTTGAAATTTTGCCTTGCGCGACGCAAATAGTTAAATATATTTTGAACTAACATTATAGCACTGGAAAAAAATGAGTGACCTGTACGTTATTTACTTCGTATACAAAATTGAATTTCAATGTGCATAGTTTAGGACATTTCAGTCTGTTCCAATTGCTAAAATAAATTCAAATTTTTTATACAAATTCAAATGCGATCAATATTTATAGGATTAACTGAGGATTGTAGTTCAGCGTTAGCTTAGAATATTTGAGGCAGCCGCCCTTAGCGTCGCCATGGGGAAGGGGCAGCTGCTCATCCCTGCTCATGCTGGGTCTTGGGATTCGTGCAAATCCGGTGAGTTTTAGGGGCTACCTTTTGTGGTTTGTGGTTTGCTTTAGTGCTGAATACTAACAGTTAGTAATCAGCACTAAAGCAAATAAGTGTCTTGATTGGCACTGATTGTATTTGTCTAAAAACGTTGTATGCCCCGGTGCGTTAAGCTTAAAACTAAGAATGTCCATGACTAACGACTACAACGAATTATGTCGGTTTATTAGCGTCAAATGACCAATCGTCCTATGACCAATCGTCCGTATGACCAATCGTCCTATGACCAATCGTCCTATGACCAATCGTCCTATGACCAATCGTCCGGATACCGAATGAAACGCAAGAAGTAGGCCAAGCGCTCCCGACCTAAGGCTTGCATGAAAACTGAAAATAAGTGTTCACTGTATAGTGCCAGAAGACCTATAGCAACTTAAATGAAACGAGCTTGGAAATCCCCGCGAAGACACGGTATACACACAGTAACACACTACACACTATAGGCAATTTCGAGCGAATCACGCTGAGATACGAATTCGCCGGCTTGAAAGTCGCTACAGAATGTTAGCAAGCCCTTGCAAAGCTAGTCCGAAGAAGCTATTGTGAGTTAGATGCGGATAAGATGGTCAGCCAATGGTGGCTCGCCCATAAATTCATTAAAGCAGGAAGTTCACTGAAAGACGTATAGGCTACTCAGCTTTGCCGAAAAGCTACACTCAGCTTCTGTTTCTCAACAGAGTTCTTTTGACGTTGCCTGTTACAAATGCTTCTCTTGAGCAAAGCTTTTCGAAGCTTGCGCTTGTTAAGTCAAAGCTGAGGTCAACAATGGACCATGATCGTATGGAACCTCTACTGATGCCTCTGTGGAAACTGGCCTGCTCTTAAATCTTGAATATTCCAACTATTTGGACTACTTTGCTGCAAAGGGCTATCATAAACTGCTGTTAGCTTCTTGTTGCATACAATCAGTTTCCGTGCCCTTTCAGTGATTACGTCAGAATTTCGACTTGCAATTTATGTGTACATGTAATTAAAATAATTATACTTCGACGATCGACATGCCTTGACATATGCCTTGGCCCATATAACGAGTATGCGCATATTACGAATATTAAGATTGTTAGAAATTTACGAATATTGACGAATATTAAAACTGGTCAACGAATATTATGAATATTAAATTATTTTTAGTTCTTTTAATTCTTTATTCTTCCAAATCCGGGATTAATTGTAAAACGTCAGTGCCAAAAATATGCATAAGAACAGTTACATATTAGGCCTACAGTTACTCAGCCAAATACAGACCCAAGGTGGGTAAAATAATACTTTCATTATATCGAGTGGCGTAGTTAAGTGTTTGGCGCCAATACGAATGACAGAACTTTTAAATACATATATAGGCCAACGAGTTTATGATTCAGTTGCATTCCATATCCGTGGCCTATAAGCCAAATCAAGCCAAGCGCAGAGAGAGAGAGAGAGAGAGAGAGAGAGAGAGAGAGAGAGGCAGACAGACAGACAGACAGACAGACTCCTCTGCATGGGTTCAGTGGAATTGACCTGTATCGGGTGTAGCCTATAATTTCTTTGGCTCTGTTTAGTGTTGTTTTCGTTAACGATAACTAAAACGAAAACCTTCGTTAACGAAAACAAAAGGTTATAGTTAACTAAAACTAAAACTAAAACTAAAAACTCGAGGAAAAACGATAACGAAATAAAAACTAAAACTAAACCAGTCAAAACTAATAATAACGAAAACACATAACGAAAACCATATCGAAAACACATAACGAAAACCTAGCAACTTAGGATATTCAATGTTTATGGATATTCGCGTTTTATAATCAGCACTTCGTTCGGTAATCTTCCGATCTTTGGAATTTTATAAGATGTCCGAACTAAATTTAGGTGGTAGACCTAAAACTAGTGGTGTATGGGACTGTTTTAAGTATCGATTAGAAACAGATTGTAGCGAGTGAATCCTTTTTGGTGCTAAAAGCTGTATGCGGGAAAAATATTGCCATACTCGACGAAATAACTAAAACTAATAATAACTAAAACCCCTAGCATGTGAAACTAGTAATAACTAAAACTAAAACTTGGTGAAATAACTAAAACTAATAATAACTAAAACACCTAGCATGTAAAACTAATAATAACTAAAACTAAAACTCAAGGTAAAACTAAAACAACACTAGCTCTGTTTAAAATTTAATGCCATTTGTCTGAGTCACGGACCCCTGGATAATATCTATATAGGAGCGCTTGTCTGAGGACACTTTTGTGATAATGACACTGATGATGATGATGATGATGATGATGATGATGATGATGATGATGATGATGATGATGATGATGATGATGATGATGATGATAAATCACCATTAAAATTTAACGCGCAAATGATTCTTTTTATTGTAGTAATGTCACCAACAACGTAGGGTGAGCATGCTCCCGCTTCGGCGACACAAAACCAAAACTTGTCTGAGGTTCCCGGGCCTCTGGTCATGGTCGGCTTTTTTCACCGAGTTCCTCAAGAGTAGGGCAAGATTTGGGTAGGAAGCCTAAGCGTACCACCTTACAGATCACAGCATTAAGTATAGTGCCGTAAAACCACCGCACATGTTCTTAATTAGTACTCTTAAATTAGTTGTAATCAAAGCAAAAACAGTGACGTCATCAACGAATATTCACGAATATTTACGAATATTAAAAATGCCCTCATATTCACGAATATTTACAAATATTAAAGCCTGAAGTCACGAATTCTCGTTCTATGCCTTGGCCTTTGATGTAGACAACGGAAGGACCTGATGCAATCCAAAGGCGGGTTATAAATCCTGCACTTCAGAATAAACTTTAAAAGCACCAAAAAACTTAACTTATCCAAAACATTCTCATGCAAACTAAATCATCGAACCTATAATATATCTTTGTAAAGACGCCCATAAGTCTACTTTTATTTAAAACGTGCACTTCCAGGTAGGCCTACACAGTTCATTCTGTTCACATTTATATGACTTTCGTGGTAGTTTCTTTGCTCCAACATAGTAATCTACGCCTATAGGTTAAACAAACGAGTCGTGTGTTTCTCTCATATATGCCTAATAACCTTGGCATGCTTGCCAAATGAGTTGCATATGATTGCTGAAAATATTTAGTAAGTTCATATCAATATAAAAAATATCCGCTGTAGACTCTCCTCAGTCTGTAGCCTATATACGGTTCACCGACAAATGCGCCAGCGACAAAAGCGCCCCGACAAAAGCGCCCCGACAAAAGCGCCCCGACAAATGCGCCCCGACAAATGCGCCAAAAAATCACCAAAAAACCCCGACAAATGCGCCCGTCAAAAGCGCCCCAAAATAACCGACAAATGCGCCCCGACAAATGCGCCCCGACAGTAGCGCCCCAATATCAATAGAATTACTTGAGTTTGTTCTATACCTGCAAGAAAGAGGTTGTTTGTGTTTATTTAGAGGTATTTAGAGATATCTTGAAGAGGCGCTGTTCAATTACATACATACATACATATACATACATACATACATACATGCATACATACATACATACAAACATATATGCATACATACATATATACATCCATACATACATACATACATACATATATGCATACATACATGCATACATACATACATACATACATACATACATACATACATACATACATACATACATACATACATACATACATACATACAATGTCATACATACATACATATATGCATACATGCTAGGGGACTGCGGGTATACCCGTACCCGCAGGTTTACCAGTACCCGACCCGTACCCGCGGGTCGGGTACGGGTCGGGTACGAATTTCACGGGTCGGGTCGGGTACGGGTAGGGTCATCACGGGTAC
This sequence comes from Aporrectodea caliginosa, assembly GCA_020284085.1. Taxonomy (NCBI): domain Eukaryota; kingdom Metazoa; phylum Annelida; class Clitellata; order Crassiclitellata; family Lumbricidae; genus Aporrectodea; species Aporrectodea caliginosa. Next base: position 340,410 of record JACEVL010000271.1, on the reverse strand, counting down.
GGGTATACCCGGTTTTACCCGTGCCGACGTGAAGTTTTGGGGTTACAATGTCACCGTTACATATAATAGAGAATGTCGGCGCGCAATGGGCCTGACCGTGTCTGCAACGTAGGCCTACTATTAACAGTTACTTAGTATTCTAGCTAACAGCATATATACCAAGGAGATAAAATGTACAATGCAATTGAGACAGCACCACAGTTGCATGTGACAGGTTCCATAAGTTGACTGTCTGTTATTATTGTTACTACTACTACTACAACTGCTGCTGCTGCTGCTACTCCTGCTACTACTACTACTACTACTACTACTACTACTACTACTACTACTACTACTACTACTACTACTACTACTACTACTACTACTACTACTTCTTCTTCTTCTACTGCTAGGTCTACTACAACAACTACTACTACTACTACTACTATCATCATCAGCAGCAGTATCATCAGCATCATCATCATCAGCCTATTTATTATTATCACTACATGCTGAGTTGTAAGCTTGTTGGCCTGGTAGGAATATGGACTTTTGGAAGGCGTGCTAATGACGTGACGGGTACTGTACGGGTACGGGTATACCCGCGGGTACGGGTAGGGTCGGGTAGTAATTTTGAGTACAGGTCGGTCGGGTACGGGTACGGGTAACGGTTCTGTGTTACGGGTACGGGTCGGGTAGCAAAAATGCTGTACCCGCAGACCTCTAATACATGCACATACATACATACATACATACAAACATATATTCATATATACATATATACATACATACATACATACATACATACATACATACATACATACATATATATGCATACATGCACACATACATACATACATACATACAAACATATATGCATATATACATATATACATACATACATACATACATACATACATATATGCATACATGCATACATACATACATCGTTGTGTCTAATTTTTCGTCTCATTCAACAGGCAGGGGCGGGCGCATTTGTCGGGGCGCATTTGTCGGGGCGCTTTTGTCGGCAGGGGCGGGCGCATTTGTCGGGGCGCATTTGTCGGGGCGCTTTTGTCGGCAGGAGCGGGCGCATTTGTCGCGGCGCTTTTGTCGGGCGCATTTGTATACAGTCTCTGTCGAATGAAAGACCCGCGAATATCGGGAGAAAAGAGCAGGAGTTGGTAAGGATTCGTGAAAGGATTCGAAAGACGAAGGTAAAATTACGTAAACAAAAGCAAAGGATGCGAGAGTCGATGGTGGTCCTTCGTGAGACCACTGATGAACTAACTTTCTTGAGGAGCGAGGTTGCGCGGGTGCGTACTGAAATTGGGGTGCTTGCTGATGACGCCGACTGATTGAAATCGGTGATCATGAGGCAACAGTTCGACCTACCATGCTGCCCTCTCTATCAAAACAGCTCAAGTCTGCTTCTGAGACGCCTACAGGACGCCATCAACTGAATCTGCTTCACCATTAACACTTCCGTCACCGAAAAGACTGGTACATTTAATTAAAAAATAAACTTTCTTTTACATATAACATAGGCCTACCTTTCTACACCAGCTCGAAGCGACTGAAACGGCGTTGCAAAACATTATGACGTTGAAGCTGTTAGATGTATTTGATATTATTATATTATCGCTTGTTAAAACAACATTCAACGCTGGATGAATGCCTGCTACTAACGGAACATTTAATAAAGCTTTCAACAGAGGCTGCCTGTTTGTCTCTGTCTGTCTTAGACATAAACATAGACTTACATAAAAGTAGATGGATGGTTTGGTGGATGAATGATTGGGTGGAAGGATGGATTTTTAATTCTATTTAACCGGCTGTCTATGGGCTTATGCAGAATGAAGGAATAATATAGGCCTCGACAGACGTACAGACTGAAGGCATACGGACGGATAGGCGGATGAAGAGACGGACATACCAATTAACGTCGGTCGTATAAGAGGCCTATTGTTCTATTCTTGTCACGCGCCGAGATGAAATATCGCCTGAGGGCTGAAACGAACACATGCGCCTAGATTTTTTGCCCGCTTTCGATTTCTATAGGCGTCAGTAGGTTCATGCATGAGGGGGTTGGTCCTAAATATTGGTCAGTACATGGCGATTTGGGTGATTTTGACCAATATTTAAGTCAAATGCGTCAGCTAGCAACGAACTTAAACTACTCATAGTGGGGAAAATAAAGGTTAAGGTCTCCAGCATATCATCTGATTTAAAACCGTCAATGGCAATAATTCTGTGATTTTTGGTTACCTTGTTTTTCCTATGATGTTTGTAGCATTCACCGCACAACCTTTGATGGCACTCAATACAATACATCTCAGCAGATGGTATATCAGCTTCAACAATTGATTCATTGTCTTCTCTGCATGCATCACAGGAATTTCGTGCTGAAGATGGCTGTAGAATGTTTTTAATTTCAGTCAACTTGTCCATGAAGAAATTCTTCTGCAGTCCATTAAAACCTGTATCAGGAACTGTGAACTTTTTCCTGCAGACCGGACATGGCATCGTGTCTCTTGGATTCTTATTCAGTTTCTCCCCAGTCTCTCGAAGGCAAAGCATACAGAATGTGTGAATGCATGGTAGAATTCTGGGTTCCTTGTATGTTTCAAAGCATATTGGGGAGTCAGTTATGTCTTTCAGCTTCTCTTCAACTTCCATTGCAGCCGCCATTGGCAGCAGAATCGCGTAGCCACAACACCGAATGTGCTTCTATGTAAACAAATTGTCTGTGCTAAGTATAGACGGAATTTCAAATAGTTTCGTCACCATACGAGTGTGTTTTTGATGCAGGATATTTTCTGAAAATCCTTAGACATAATCATAACATGATCATACCGAGCAAATACACCAAATCAACGATTGACCTTTTTCCATACAACATCCAGAATTTAAGATTAAAATACACTAATTCAGCGAGGTAGCATTCGGCTTGAAGCTGTGCCTCAGCTTAGTCCAATAATTATGTCGGCGTTTCAAAAATATCTAGGCTGGCCTGTGCATTGATCTTTGTGATGGACAACATAATTTTCCCAGGATTTATTTCCCCCCAGAGAAATATAACACAATAACAAGTTTTTGGTTGTTATTGAAATCATAATATTATATGATCTGCTATGAATCCTTCTTGCTTGGTTTGTGTACCATTTGTTAACTATTTCTGCTAACTGTGTTCTGGTCAGTTATTCAGGACCTTCTCGAGCAACGAGTAATGAGGATGAGCTGATCCAAGTGATCAGGTGTCAACGCTGTCACAGTCTGTAGCGTAACCGATTCATACTGGAAAATGACCATTCTACTACATCTTAGCTACGCGTGAGAGCTGGTTCTGCTGCTGCTCCGATCATTCGATGTACTGTCAAGATACACTCATTACGAGTAGGCTATTATCTTGACATTGCACCGGTGCAGCAGCAGAACTGAGTTGCTGAACTTGGTGAATAAAGAAATTATTAGGTCTATTATTATTATAAGTATATTTATTGAGGCCTAAATACTCCTATCAGCACTGAAGTATAATCATAATCATGCTTTGATTATGGATTGGTTGATCATAGGTCTCTCTCATTTTGCGACTTGTGGATTTTTTTAATTGAAATTGAAATTATTATATCGCCACTTCCTAGAACAATGATAATCAAAGACGCTTTCTATTATCGAGCCTGCCTAATAATAATAAATAGTATGCCTACTATTCGGAACACAATTTCACCAGTAAGCAAACAGAGCACAGTCACAAGTGGCGGTCTCATGCATACACGAGGAGACCAACCAACGGAGTCTGTCCTAAGATAAACAGATGATATCATGCTCTGAGTTTCTAGACCATACATTCCATTAATTTTTTTGATATTTATATATATATATATATATATATTGATTCTTGTATTCAATAAAGCCATATTAGAACAAAGCAGTTAAACTTGATTTTATTCTACTATAGCTGTGTAAGACAAAATATAGGGTCTACTTTCCATAATTTCCTTTTGTAATAGCTCATTAAAATTTTAGCCAGTAGGCTATAATTATGTATTATAGGCTACAGACTGAGGAGAGTCTACAGCGGATAGGACCTATTTCTATATTGATATCAACTTCCTAAATATTTTTCAGCGCTCAAGTCTGCAAGGGCAACGTTCTTAGGTCAGTTTCGGTGCTGGGTAAGATCATCTCAAAGGTATTCTTGCATCAAACTATGTTACAAGTGATGTCTAAATTTTTCTGCATACAATATTTGTCGACAGTTTTCCTAGGCGGCGCGCATGTTTAGCCTGCACAGCGACAAAGTCTAGGGCAGCTGAGGCGTGGCCTTCGCTGTATGCCGCCACTTACTGTCGGTCAAGCTCAGTTTGTGGAGCGCCAGTTGAGGCAGGAAACAATGTTAAGTGCATTTATGAAGCGCCAGCTTGTCAGGAGACAATTACTAAGTTCACATGTATCGTGCCAGTTAAATCGTGAATCCATCATTGAACATTAGGCAACAATCTTTAGCACTAGCCTATCTCTGGGAGCCAAACTGAACTTCCGCCAAATCGAATTGCTGACGCGCCTGACTTATGCTAGAGCACCAGAGAGTAGAGATCTTAATGAAACTGTAATAAAAGAGTCGTGGATGTGAAACTTCCGAACCATAGCGAGTTCAAAGAAACTGCTGCGCATATAGTGGAACCGCGGATGTTCACTTCGCCATTGCTGATGTAGGGACCTATTCAGTATTCATAGCAATCCGGAAGGCCTGGTGAATTGACAGAAACTTAGACGTAGTTCTCAGCTTGGTCAAAAGTATTGTATTGTATTTAAAAATGTATAAAGCGCCTCTCACAGTGTACACCAATCAGAGGCGCTCCCTGTGCGAAAGTCCCCGAGAATAAAGACAAGTTCTGAGGAAGCGAGAAAAGTCCCGAATGTGCTATTTCGATGCGGGAACTATGATGCGCAGCACTATAGCTCCCAAACTGGATTCGAACCAGACCGAGATTGTGCAGGGCATTTACTCTCTTCTCACAAGGTTTCACGACGGCGCGTCTATTCGCTAGAGGGCGTCATAGATGCTGGATTATTGAGCTACGCAAGGTATAAATGATGGGTAAAAGTTAGCACGCCAATCATCGTCGATATGACGGCGTCGTTAAATAAACGTATTTCAGTCAGACTTTTAGTAGATGTTTACAACTTGAGTCGGACTGCTCTGCCTTCAGAATTCACATATAGGCAGCATAAGCTTAATACGGAATGTACACCATACTCTGTGCAGTGACACTATAGTAGTTCTAAGATGAAAGATTAAATAATATCTATATATAAGATAATCAAGTCTTGAACACAGCCATACATTATTGCGAAAAAGTCTTTAATGGATTCAATATGTTTTTGAACATGAATGAATGCGGTACATAATCTAATAATCTAATTGTTAAGTTCTCGGAGAGATTTAATAAAGGAGTGTTTATTAGGTCTTAGGATTCATCATCGGTATGATTATAAGGAAATATACAGCTAATATTAGGCCTATTTAGGTTAAATAATAGTTATATTAATAATTCAAAATCGAAAAATCAAAATCCGTCCATCAGAGTAATTCAAGTCATTGTCAGCCACAAACAGTCGATCATTTGGTTCGTCCAGAAGAATCCGCCATGGATGTCGTAAATTGATGACGGCGCAATAGAAGTTGGATAAGAATGAAGAAGTTGGATGACATTCTATAGGCGCAATGGAATTTGAATGACAAATCAATAACAGCGGAATAGAAGTTCGCTGAAAATTTATAGCGCAGCATTATAAAAGTTGGATGGCAATCAATTACTGCGCAATAGAAGTTGGATGAGATTCGACTGCTAACTAGGGTGGTCCAAAGATGCATGTTAAAAAATTAAGTCGAAGACAAAATCAAGGGCACTCTCTAGGTCTCTATTGCAGGTATTTGCTCAAATTCTTTTCAGCTTTATTGTGTTTTGATAAACTGAAACCTGATGGAGAAAAACTACACGCAAAATAAGATATCTGATTACTTCAACAATATTTTCTTTAATAAATATTTTCTTTTTTTGGTAATTTGAATTTTTCGGTATTTCGAAGTGTTTTTGATATTTACCATTCCCCAAAAATGTCAAATTATCCAGGGTTCAGTGTAGTAACAAAAAGTAATAATTAACAACTCAGTTCAGCGCAATGTTCCGGCTGCTTCATCATTTGGTTGTGACGTGGGTTGGACCGTGGAGTGGGGATCAGAGGGCGCCAAATTTATGCTTTGCCTTAGGGGACATTTGGGCTAGGGCCGGCCCTGCACCCACTCAATCTGGTTTCCGTCGTCATCACTCTACTGAAACCACGGTCATTAAAGTCTACAACGACATCGTCCTGGCTCTCGACTCCGGTTTCATCACCGCGCTACTCTTATTGGATTTCTCCGCCGCCTTTGATTGCGTGGATCATACCATTCTTCTCGAAATTCTACAAGTACAATTCGGTATTACTGCCTTAGCTATTCAATTGATTGCTTCGTTCCTTTCCTCAAGATCTCACAGTGTTAAATTTAGTGGACATTCATCAAACGTTTCACGGTCCTCCTCGGCGTACCCAAGGATCCATCCTTGGTCCACTTCTCATCATTCAATACAGCTCCAATATTGTCAACATTGCTTCGCAACATGGTCTTCTGATTCACTTATACGCTGACGACACCCAACTCGATCTACATAAAGCTCTCTGGAAGAAACATCGGTAACATCAAAAATCAAAATTCCAGCATGCACCCGTGATATTCAATCCTGGTGTGCATCTATGCGTTTGAAAGTAATTACTACTAAAACATAACTCATTTGGTTCGACCGTCGGAACAGTCCGGATGATGATAAATCACTGAAAATACTTAACCTCAACTCAAGTTGTTCTATTGCACCTTCAGAAGTGGTTCGCGATCTTGGGGTATTGTTAGACCACAATCTAACCATAACTCAGCACATTTCCTCCATTGCCAGAGCCTGATATTTCCACCTTCGCCGAATTAGACAATTGAAACGCTGCCTGGATGAAACCTGCCTCCGTATTCTTACTCAAGCCCTTGTCATCTCGTATCGACTACTGCAATGTCGTCCTATTTGGCCTTCCCACATCGACGCTACAACCTCTAACATCTGTTCTGCACGCCGCCGCTAGCCTAATAAAAGGTCTTGGTCCCAGAGACCTCATCACACAATCTCTTCAACAACTACACTGGCTTCCCATTCGCGCTCGTATCGCTTTCAAAATCTCCGTCCTCATGTATCATATCGATTCTGGAACCTTTCCCTCTTATATGACATCCATGGTCGTGCCATGCTCTGCCTCGAATCCTAGAAGACTCAGATCGGCAACGGGAGGAGACTTTACCGTTCCTCGCACCAAGAACCTGGTATTTCCAGTTTGTAAATCGTACTTTTGCTGTCTCCGGACCCAGAGTATGGAACAGTCTCCCAGCTACAATCAGTCAATGTACATCTGCTACTCAATTTAAATCAAAATTTAAAACTCATCTATTCTCAATGCACTATGGCTAAGAACACAGCGCAAACGCGCTCTCGTGCAAGACTTGTCTTGTTAAAGTGCGCTATAAATTTCTAATTGTATTGTATTGTATGTAACTGATCTTTATGTCTGAATTAATTGAGCTAAATAAATAGTAGGCTTAATTGCTAGTGTTTGCTTATCACCAAGGGCAGGTATCGACGGTCAATCGAGCGAGGCAGTTAACAGAATATCAACATTTCAACCCGTAACTCTGAATATAACGAATATGTTCTGACAGTAAGTTGCTACCATAACAATATAGAGACTACAGCTGCGTTCAGGTATTTTGTTAGAGATTTTTCTATGTTCACTCGAGCAAAACTACTCTTATAAGCCAGGGCTAAAGTGAAAGGACACGTCTACCTGTGCACGGCAAAAATGACGCAGTAATCTCAATAGTGAAACCGAAGGTGTTGTAGATTTCTAGAATTAGAGAATAAGATGGCTTCTACAGAGTCCATTAGTAGTGGTATTAATTAACAGGGAAGAGCTCGAGGATATGACTACGTGTTGTATATGCACCGAAGTCTACACCAACCCGAAGGCATTGCCATGCAATCATACATTCTGCATGAAATGTCTCCAAGAAACTGGGCTTAAAACCAACAAAGGTCCTGGAGATGAGATGCCTTGCCCACTTTGTAGGCGACAATTTAAGATTCCTAGTGAAGGGTTTCGTGGACTGCCTAAAAATTTCTTCATCAAGAGACTGATTCAAGTGTCAAAGGTTTCAAACCCGTCTGCTTTAAAGAAAGCCTTATGCTCTGTGTGTTTGGAGGAAAGTTCTCAGAGTTGTGGCAATGACATGCATGGAAAGCCACCAAGGCGACCTTAATTCTCTCTCTCTTAGATTCAAAGTATGACGTTCGGCAGTGGCAGCAGCTGCAGCTGAAAAGAAACACGCCCACAATTTCAGGCAATGGCCGACAAAACTTGGAATTTCATGCCTTCATTCGAGCCAGCTTACATCTCAATCCTATAATCGGAAAAATATTAACTGATTAATTTAAGCACATGTTTATGGCGACATGCATTTCAGTGTGATGATTCCGTCTTCTACAGAGCGTAAACCTGCTGTTTTTAAAATTTTATAATGCCTGTGTCAAAGTGGCACTGCCACTTTGGTCTATAGCGTATAGGGTAGGCGGGCGGGCTAGGGGGAAAACCCCTCCCTCATTCAACTGAGCTCTCGTGGTATGGCAACATGAAAAAGTGACTGAAAATACGACAAAGTCTTGTACTGTCAGCCAAGCTTACAAATATCACAATGATTTCGTGTTCTACATTTTTCACGTGTTGTAACGAGTTCTTACACCTTAAAAATTTGCGATAACTTCTAAAGTGGCATCTTGCGAATAGAAGTTTAAGCATTTCCATCGAAACGCGTGATGCTACTTCATTCATTCCTGGCCACGACGCAGACTCTACACAACTCATCAACTGTATAAGATTTGCATTTTCATACTTACTTACCGCTGTGTATACATCATGGGTTCGCCGTTTGGTGAAACGACCAAACGACTCGGTTTTCTAACCTTCCTTGCATTGACTTTAAAGATTTTGGTTTCATATTACCCCTCTCTTCCGCTAAACACTATTAAAAATTCAGCTGTTAAACACCAACATTTTACACGTCTCTCTCGCTCTCTGTCCAAAAACTAGTTAATGCTCTTCTCGCCAAGCGAAAATAATGATTCGGCTCTTATTCGGGGCGATTAAAATTGACAATTACAGAGAGTAAGTCTCTCTCTCTCTCACCCTCCTACCCTCCACGGCCCCTCTCACAAAATTCTTCGCTTCATCTCTCTCTTTCTAACGCTCTCTCTCTCTCTCTCGCTCTCTTTCCCATCTTCGCAACCGCTAAGACCCCTCCTCACCCAAAATGCTTCTCTCCATATCTATCACATTCTCACTCTTGTAACCGCTAAGCCCCTCTCCCAAAAACGCATCTCAACATCTCCATCACTTTCACAGCCTCACAACCGCTAAGTCCATCGCCCAAAAACACTTCTCTACCTCTCTGCTTCTAAGCCTCTCTCTGCCTCTCTACACCTCTCTGCTTCTCAGCCTCTCTCTGCTTCTTAGCATCTCTCTGCCTCTCTACTCCTCTCTGTTTCTTAGCATCTCTCTGCCTCTCTACACCTCTCTGCGTCTTAGCTTCTCTCTACCTCTCTGCTTCTCAGCCTCTCTCTGCTTCTCAGCATTTCTCTGCCTCTCTGCTCCTCTCTGCTTCTTAGCTTCTCTCTACCTCTCTGCTTCTTAGCCACGCTCTGCCTATGTGCTTCTTAGCATCTCTCTGCCTCTCTACACCTCTCTGCATCTCAGCTTCTTAGCCTTTCTCGCTCTCTCTACGCCTCTCTACTTAGTCTTTCTATGCCTCTATACCTCTCTGCTTCTTAGCCTCTCGCTTGCCTCCCTGCTTCTTAGCCTCTCTCTGCCTCTCTACACCTCTCTGCTTCTTAGCATCTCTGCTTCTTAGCATCTCTCTGCCCCTCTACACCTCTCTGCTTCTTAGCATCTCTCTGAAGTTTACAATTTTAGTCATCATACAGTAAAAAGGATGTAAGTTTCGCTCAGTCTAGTGAGCAAAAAGGTTGATGAAGACTGCTGCTTAGCATTAAAAGATTAAATGTCTACTAAACATGCTCCTTCACATGGTAAAGCTGCCAGATCGGAAAAAATTCATACGTCTATTATTCTCTAATTTGAACTATAACTAGCAATATGCGAAAAACGCCACGCGTTTGAGGTGTACAGACATTTCTAGTGAGCAAAAAGGGCTGATGAAGAGTGCAACTTAGTATTAAAATTTATATGTCTGTCAAGCAAGTAATGAAAGAGGACGAGCCGTCTTTCAAAAATGCAAAGTCAGCTAAGCTTCTCCGTCTATAGTGATATTTTTAGTGTAAAGACGGATGCTAAATTCACTTTAAGCGATGAATGTGTGAGCAGTTGCAAGCCAAGAGCTCTGTGCAAGTGTAAAAGGGCATAAGGCAAATGAATATTCAATGGGCTTGCCGCTTTGGTCACCCTTGTAAAACGAGGCAAGCCCAAAGAATGTCTTGCTGCCTAAGAGTAAAAGGTTTTAGCTCTAATTCAATGCAAGCGCACAAAACCATCGCAATTTGTACCTACTGAATAATAAATTGGTCTTAGTCAGCCTTGAAAAACAAGGCGAGCTCAAAGAATAGCCGCTTAAATGTAAAATGCGTTTCTGCCTCAAAAGAGGCTGCAAGTACTAAATATTCAACGCTAAAATGGTCAGGCAAGAGCTGTAATGGCATGCAAGCGCAAACACTGGTTGCCTTGGCTTCCACACTAAGTGCTTGCGCGCCTTGCTGGGTGACGAAGATGGAGTTGCAAGGTTTGTAGTTGTAGGCTTGAGCCTAAAATGTGTGCGTGCCTAAGAGAAAATGGTTGTATGGTCCAAAATAATTGAATGCTTGCGTGTAATGGCCTCTACCATTAAAGTTGACCTAAGTGTAAATTGCTATATGCCAAACAATGCACATGTAAAAGAATGCAAGTGCAGCTACGAGAGCAAAGCCTAGCCGTGTTGGACTCCAAGCTTAAATGTGAGCTATGTGAAAATGGCCAAAACAATGGCAGCTTGATTGTAGTATGAAAAGATGCAAAAATGGGCGCCTTGCAATGCATGAGCAAAGATGGATGATGAGTATGGGCGGTAGATGACGGCTAGTGAGTAAAAATTGAGTGCTACATGCAAGAATTGGTATCTTGCTTGTATAAAAATTGGCTGCACGCATATGCGTGTGAAAGGCCCAAATAGAATGCACAGCGTGCAAATAATGAATATTCAATGAGCTTTGCTAAGGCGTGCAGAGTGAAAGAAGAATGGAGGGGAGGGGTAGGCACACGTACGCCCCCTCTAAGAAGGGCAACCATTGAAAAGACCTTTGCGCAGCTTTAATGGCTGTCTGTTTTGCCTGAGGCGGTCGTTTGACCTTTGACCTGTACTTGGACTAGATTATTCTTATACCGGCATTGCAAAATTAAGCCAGTAATTGTAGTATGAAAATAAGCCAGTAATTGTAGTATGAAATTAAGCCAGCATTTGCATATTGATAACTAGTAACTCTAGTGTCTCAGTATCGCTCTCGCGGTCATTTCTTGACTTTTTTGAAACTGTCTTGAAGCGAAAGTCTTGTTCTTTTCTAGAAGCGGTCTCAATAGTTCTTGCACAAACTCTCTTTAGTTCTGAACTTCTTGCGCTAAAAAATTGCCCTGTGCCGATGTAATAACTAATAAGACGGAGGTGCTAACCACACCGGAAGTTTGGAAAGCAGTCTTTCTTGTTAACACTAGCTTAACAGATATTGCTACTTTACGTCGATTTCTATCCGGACAAAATCATAAAATGTCTCATGAAGAACCTGAAATAGACAAATTTGCATTCAAGCAATTTAAAGTCATGAATAAACAAAAGAAATGGTGTGCCATTTGCCGCTGGTGTAAAGCTACCATACGCGAAACGATTTAAACAAATCTAGTCGTCTCTCAACCTGTATGGCCTGAATCGCTTAGAAGATCTTAGAATGCCTGAAATATTTAATTTCTTTATACTATTCAGGTGATCGGCCTACAATTGAGACAACAATTGTTTTTGGGATTTGGGTCCAAGTTGTTTTTATTGTTTATTCTGTAATCAGTGCCACCCTGTGGACTAAATGCCGAAAAGCGTGAGTGACTCGGTTTTGAACTGTCTTGGACCTTGTATCTCGGTCTAGGTCTAGTTCCCCACTGTCTCGGTCTCGGTCTCCAAATTTTATGTCTCGCATACAAAACTGATTAGAATTTACGTTGCCAGTAGACAATTATCGCAGAAGTCGATGTTTTATAAATCATCATATTTACAATTGCAATTACAATTTTAGCTCTCTGATAAGTGCGTGTGTCACAGTAGTCGGGAAAATAAACGAATATTAACTTTTCTATAAACATTTGTCACTTTTATTCAGATGAAGGTGACCCGAAGCCACAGAAAAGAAGTAAACAAAGTCTATTAGGAGAAAAAACTAACGAAAATGATCTCCTGAGAATGGAAATCGAAATGGAAAGGACTGAGAAAGAGAGTTTGCTGTTTGCAAATGAACAGCTGAGAATTAATGCATTCAAGGAAGTACAGGTTAATAAGACTTTGAAAGAAGAACTGAGTAATGCGGAAGCTAATATAGTAAGACTAAAACAAGAGTTGGGCAAAAATAAAATCGCAAACAACGCGCTTCAGACCAACAACGACAAACTAAAGCAGGAACTCAATGCAGAAAAACGACCAACAATTCACTTCAAACCAACAACGACAAACTAAAGCAGGAACTTAAAGCAGAGAAAACGACCAACAATTCACTTCAAACCAACAATGACAAACTAAAGCAGGAAGTTAAAGCAGAGAAAATGACCAACAATTCACTTCAGGCCAACAACGACAAACTAAAGCAGGAACTTAAAACAGAGAAAACGACCAACAATTCACTTCAAACCAACAACGACAAATTAAAGCAGGAACTTGATACAGAGAAAACGACCAACAATTTACTTCAAACCAACAATTACAAATTAAAGCAGGAACTTAAAGCAGAGCAAACGACCAACAATTCACGTCAGACCAACAATCGCAAATTAGTTGAAGAATTGAACACATATAAAGCGACAGTGACGACATTAGAAGCCAACGTCCAGAAACTCAGGAAAGAACTAGAGACAACGAAAACAGGTATGCGTGTATGTCTTTGCATCTGTATGTATGAAGACAATTAATATAATATAGCGCAGTTTTAAAGGGTCCACCAAGGTCCTGCAAACTATTCTGATCTTCTCTACGCTTTCAATAACGTCAAGAAACAAAATTCATTCATTCCAAACATTCCAAACATTTATATAACGCCCGTTCAAGATTCCAACTCAGAGGCGCTCCTTGCGTCATTCTAAATAATGTTAGAGTCAATTTGGCCAGTCAGTCGAATACAGCTCTAATAATAATAATAATAATAATAATAATAATAATAATAATAATAATAATAATAATAATAATAATAATAATAATAGTAATAATAATAATAATAATAATAATAATAATAATAATAATAATAATAATAATAATAATAATAATAATAAAATAATAATAATAATAATAATAATAATAATAATAATAATAATAATAATAATAATAATGGATGCAAGGCTTCCCTACCGATCCTGACTTCCCGCCAGTGATGTTACCACTACACGATAGACCCCCCCCAGATGAGTAGGAGAGTCAGCACTGGCAAGGACCCGCAAAAATAACGACTTCTCAATAAATTTATGGATGTCACGATCGGATGTAAGTCGACGAGGTGTTGACTTGTAATCAAGAGGGTAAATTTAGTCTCAGTCACTTGGGCTGGTGTGTTGTTTTTCTGATCTAAAATGCTTTATTAACTAAAGTTTGTGATTCACATTGAATTTGAATATAAAATTGACATGCATGATTGCTGCTCTTGTCATAGATAACAAAGAGAAGATTTTGAGCATCGAACACAAACATGAACAACAGCAAAAAGCATGGATGGAAGAAAACGAACAACTTTGTAAACAAATTAAAGAAAGGCGTCGATTAAAAGGTAGAAGACTAATTACTCATCTAACAATAAAGGTTGAATATTTGTCTAAGAGCCGGTTGTCTGCAGATTTTGATGGTGACCCGTCAGAACGGCCCAGGACAAATCGGCCCCGACAAAGCGGCCCCGACAAAACGACCCCCGTCAAAATGGCCTCGACAAAACAGTCCAGTCAAATCGGCCCCCGTGAAATCGCCCCCCGTCATATCGGCCCCCGTCATATCGGCCCCAGTCATATCGGTCCCAGTCATATCGGCCCCATACAAAATATCCAATGTTGCCAGTACTTTTAAGCTTACGCTGACAAACTATGTTGAAATGAGCCCCCCGTCATATCGGCCCCCGTCATATCGGCCCCAGTCATATCGGCCCCAGTCATAGCCTATCGGCCCCATACAAAATATCCAATGTTGCCAGTACTTTTAAGCTTACGCTGACAAACTATGTTGAAATGAGGCCTCAAGCGACTTTTCAGCTGGGCAATGGACTGCGGGGACCATCGGCTAATGCTAACTGGTTGGCGTATTTAATTATTTAAATGCTTTCAATGACAACTATCATAGAGCCAACTTCTATTTACGCAACGAATTATCTTATATTATAATTCTTAGTCTGTTTACGATGTCCTTCCGTATGTATGTATGTATGTTTGGTTGTCCGGCTAAAGGCTCCGAAACGGAACGGTTTCGCGATTTGAAAAAAATTTACAAAACATTATTACGCAACGTCTAATTCAACGCGACTATTTTCAGCTAGCAATTTTATTTAAACGCCGATATATGGACATTTTAAATTTACAACTGTTTCGGCGAGGCTATCTTATAATACTGGCTATAGCATGCCCATTTGTCCACGTCACTAAATATGCAATATTAAATTACGTCACGCGGCTAAATATGCAATCTTACGTCACGCTGGCTAACGGAAAATAAAAAGCGTATTATAATTTAGAAATAACCCGTGTAGTACGGGGAACAAATAATATGCCTATTTCAGGTAGAGATAACCCGTGTAGTACGGGGAACAAATAATATTGCCTATAATTATAAGGTAGAGATAACCCGTGCAGTACACGGGCAAAGCAACTATGTTCACCTCTAAATATCGTTTCCATTCAGATATATGGACATTTTTTTAAATATTTGAAGCCCATCAGCAAATATAGTAAGTAAGTAGCCTTTATTTGCAGCCGTTAAAAATTACGCCTGGGGAAACCCGGGCGAACGCCGGGTAAAAAATGCTAGTTTTTCATAAATCCAACTTCCATTTTAAACTGACCACATAAGTAATTTGGCAACGTAAACTACGATTTTACCAATTCGAGTTCTATTTACGCAAAGAATTCTTTTCATCAAACCAACTTAAAAGTATTTGGAACATGAGATATTTTGTGATGGGCCGATGTGACTGGGGTCGATATGACTGTGGCCGGTTTGACGGGGGCAGATATGACGGTGGTCGATATGACGGGTCACGGGGGTCGTTATGACAGAGGCCGAAATGACGGGGCTG
The DNA here is from genome assembly GCA_020284085.1 of Aporrectodea caliginosa. Classification (NCBI taxonomy): domain Eukaryota; kingdom Metazoa; phylum Annelida; class Clitellata; order Crassiclitellata; family Lumbricidae; genus Aporrectodea; species Aporrectodea caliginosa. Next base: position 324,733 of record JACEVL010000271.1, on the reverse strand, counting down.
TTTTGTTGAGGCCATTTTGACGAGGGCCGTTTTGACGGGGCCGTTTTGTCGGGGCCGTTTTGTCGGGGCCCATTTGTCGGGGCCGTTTTGTCGGGGCCCATTTGTCGGGGCCGTTTTGTCGGGGCCGATTTGTCCTGGGCCGTTCTGACGGGGTACCGATTTTGATAGCTGCACTTTCTCAGATAATTATTTTTAATCCGACATTTGCAACAAAACACTTAACATTTTCTAATTGCGCATTTAAACAAATTGTGGATTCCAAGAGTTTAGCGACAGCGACTTCTTACGGCAGAAAAGACATTCCATGGCACCTTATGTCATCTTAAGGCATCTTTTAACATCTTAAGGAATCTTGAGACATCGAAATAAAAATGTCTTGTAACCCTCATTGCAGGTGAAGAATTACTAGTAGGCTACATTACAATTTTCTGACTAGGTTTATCTGTACTGAGCGCCGGTCATTCGATTCAAGTTTAGAAACAAAATGCACCGATGCTAAAAAAATAGTTGACATTAGGTAGCATCGGGTTCAGCGTTGAAATGCATATAGACTATAATTGTTTATGAGGAATCGAAATATATTCATTTCTTCATCATCATCATCATCATCATCATCATCATCATCATCATCATCATCATCATCATCATCATCATCATCATCATCATCATCATCATCATCATCATCATCATCATCATCATCATCATCATCATCATCATCATCATTATCATCATCAGGGATCCATGGGCCGAAGGCCCGTAGGTGTCCAAAGCTTGCATCGGATCCATGGGCCGAGGCCCGTCCAATGCTTGCATTGGATTTCATACGTATTTTTCTTTACGAACGGAGTATCTACACCCATCCGTTCGACCTTCGCACTTCTCCCTTAAAGAGAGTTCCAGGCTTAGGACTGGCTTTGATATCCACTATCTTGTGGTATCAGAGGCGGCGATGCCGCCCACGTTTGCCAGCTTTTTCAGAGTTTCTGCTGAGCCTGTCCACCTCGCTCGCGTAGCGCCCTAGGTGGTACTTCAGCCAAGACCTTCACCACTGATGGCAGCAATTCACTTTCGAGGACACGGCTTTTCATACTCTATTGATAAATCTACACTTCATGCACCTCATATTTCTTACTCTATCTTTACCTTTCCCTTTCCTGTGCGACTGTCTATGTTCATCCGCCCGTGCCTGTTTGTCACTCTACTTTTCACTGACCATTTCTGCGCCTGTATCATTCTGTTGGCCTCAATTTGTCTCGGTCTTGATATCGTCCACGTATTATCATTACGTTCATCGTCGTTGCCGCATGCATTAGTACTCACGTTCCAATTTATATTTGTTTACAATTATGCAATAGTCCCAAATCCAAATATTAAATAGAGTTTTAATGGATCTATTTCTACTTTCAGACGAACTTCGATACAAATCGGATCCAGTTTTAGTGAAGACGATCAGAACAAAAGCTGAGGAAAAAGACACGAAACAAATTCGGGGATTGACGATCTTAGACAAAGAATTGTTTGTTTTGAGTGAAAGGAATTCAGATGTTGAAGTTTACAATAAACGTAAATTAAACTTCAAACGTCGATGGAATTTGAAGGAATTAATTGATCCACTCGACATAGGATCCTGCGACAGAAATAAATGTCTCTACATCATCGATTACAAAAGGCCGTTTAAGTTTCACGAATGCAATCTTCAGAGTTGATCCAAATGGAAATTTAATAAAGAAATGGTCAACAGGAGAAGATTATGGATGGGGTCTATCTGTTACAGACGAATCGAATGTCATCTTAGCTGTTTTTTTAAATATAAGTTAAACGAATATTCGCCAGATGGACAATTGCTCCGTGAAATCAATCTATTGTCAGACGCTGGTATTCGTCGTCCATGGCATGCCATTAAACTGGCCAATGGTCATTTCATGGTCAGTCATGGTGATGGTGGTCTGGATAGAGTTTGCATAGTGGATGTAGATGGAAAACTTAAAAAGTCATTCGGTGGAAAACACGGATCTACCATTGGACAAATGAATCATCCAGTTCATTTGTCCGTCGATGGAAATGGATTCGTGATGGTCGTTGATAAGTCAAACCATCGAATTCTTTTACTGGATCAAGATTTGGAATTTAGGAGAGAAATTCTCTCAAAAGATGGAAAACACGGACTACAATATCCATCGAGGATTCTTCTGGATGAGAAAAAAGGTCGATTCTTTGTGGCTAACAACGATCCGAGCAAGCGACGGATTTTGATTTTCAATTTTAAATAATTCGGTGCTTAAGACAATAACTTAAGAGAATTACATCTTTAAATTTAAAATTAAGGTAAATTTGCATTTGTGTTTATGATCTTCATTTGCTAATACTTGTTTTCTTATGCAACCACCAAAATTTATTAAAATTATTGTCTTTTCACTTCTACTTGAGCAGAGAATTATTTTCATCAATCTTCCATTTTAAATTGAACATATAAATCAAATCAAATCAATCATTTATTTTGCAACCAGACAATCACTTTACAATTGCAGATTTGCAAAATACACATAAAGAAGTTGGATAAATTTTGGTGTCTGGTAAAAAAGAATTACCCAATTTCTTGTTAATACATTAAAGTAAATCGTTCTGTTTCTGATATTTAGGCCTACAGGACGCTTTTTCTTAGGATATGAGCCTTTAAAGATTCTGGTGAAGTTGTCCAACTACTGATTATTAGATTTTAAACGGAGTCAAGTGTTTCTCTTTTCCAACATGTTTAGATTAAAAAAAACTTATTATGAAGATTAATTAATTTATTATTTTGATTCTATGTAAATTCTATATTGTGTCAAAGAATATTTCTACCATCGACTGATGTTTTGATTATTATTACAGTGGCTCTGTAAGTTCTTAGACAAGAAGCTGAAAGGCATCGTTGTTGCTTGACGACGCTGTGGCATGACGAACATGATCAGCGTCTTCTTCCTCTTATCTATATCAAGAATTGGTTCTAGGACAGTTCCGAAGCGCAATTGCAGAGTTGAAGTTAATAGGCGATGTTATCAGGAATATTGTATTAAGTTTCTCAGATATAGAACGTTAATAACACTACTATGCATGATTTCTGATGTTCGGTCCAAAACATATTTTTCTAAAAGATTTTAGTCTGCTGATTTCGAAAATGATATCCGTTTTTTGGTATGACGTAGGGTTTTCCTGACAATCACCATTATCATAATCAACATGGCTGAATCTGTAAGCGGTTACTTTAGAAGACGTTGTGTTAATTCACCTGCAGGGTAAAAATTGCCGCAAGTTGGGGGGGGTCAACACCCCTAGTCTTTCTTAGGCTCCCATAGTAAAGTCTACATTTCACACCCAAACTGCACATAAATCAACGTCTAACCCCAGTTATTTTTTACAATTCCCATACTGTTCACCTGATTCATTTTGTTACATCTGTGGAAGCCAAACTTTGCATAAACCAAGACAGAACAGAACCGGGTTTTTGCAGAAAGCTTATTTTGGTATGAAGTTAGGAGACCAAGACAAATCATGGGCGCCTCACGTCGTATGCAAGACATGTGTGACACGTCTAAGAAACTGGAGCAAAGGTGTAAAGAAATCACTAAGCTTTGGAGTTGCTATGGTCTGGTGCTAGTCTAGAAATCATGTTGATGACTGCTACTTTGTTTGGTAAATACTAAAGGCTACAATAACAAGAATAAAAAGGAAATTTCTTATCCAAATTTGCCATCGGCCTAGAGTCCGGTACCCCATGCTGGTTGCAGCCTTCCTGTTCAAGTACCAAAGGATATTGCGGACTGTATGACAGAAAGTGAGTCGAGTTCAGAAAGTGATGATGACACTGGTACAGACAACTATGTTTCAGACAATCCAGATATTGCTGAAACTTTCTCTCTGGCAGAGCTAAATGATCTCATTCGAGACTTAGACCTGCCAAAATTTTCGGCAGAACTTCTGGGATCACGCTTGAGAGCCAAGAATTTGCTGGCACCTAGCACGCCATTCTCGTGGTACAGAAACCGTGAAGAATTTACATGCTATTTCTCAGAGATTGAATCTCTTGTATTTTGCTAAGATATTCCTGGATAAATAACAAAGTTGGGAGTCACTTACAATGCAAGTGAATGGAGAATTTTCATCGATTCTTCCAAGCGAAGCCTAAAAGCAGTTCTCTTGCATAATGGTAAGAGATATGCATCAGTGCCTGTTGGGCATTCTGTGCAGCTGAAAGAGACTTATGAAAACATGGCCATGCTTCTTCAGAATATAAACAGAGCTTCTCATTTGAAAATAGAAGGCGATTGGAAAATCGATCGCGCCGGATTGCGTAGGCGATCGGTGCGCGATCGACCTCGAGAGCTTTTGTGTACGTCGTATTTTGTGTATCGTATTCGTATAGCTGTATATTATAGCCTATTTTATAGTACGTATACCATTGACGCAAAATGACGTGTGACGGCTAATTTAACAACGTTGGTATTATAGTTGTAATATTACAACTAAAGAAGCATAGCCCCTATGAATAAGATACTATATAAGATTACACTTCAGTGGCAGAGTTCAGCAGTATTTAACAAAAACTTAGAAAGTGTTAAAAATACATTCGCTAGGTGTATAAAGCTTAAAAGGTCAGTGTTGATGTTCAGCAGATGTATTAAAATTTAGTAGCTAGATGTCGGAAGAATAAAATATCCATTTCAACTGCAGTTGTAAATCGTCACTATCGGTGCCATTTTATATGGGCGGCAACAGACACAGTTCAGCATCACAAAATCAATCACAAACCGATAAAACAATATAGTGGCATCTTTAAATTCATATAGCATGGATGCATAATATATTACTTTAAACATGCAGCGTTTTAGGTGAGTACAAATCTTTGTTATATAAGTAAATTATTAGGTTAATTAAAGCAGCTAAAAGCATCGGTCACAAATGTCCCTATGCATACACACATCTCTAGTAGGTATCAAGCACTATAAACAAACGTAGTCAATAACATCACCAATATCACTACATCTCTGTAATATTATCGACATCTCTAGTACGTCTATTTATGCTAGTGAAGGTATAGGCCACCTTGGTAAGAATAAAAACTTAAACCCTGTAAAATAATTTAACTATAAGAGTGTATAAAAATATAAACTTCTTAAATAGCAGCAACATAAGTACATATTTACAAATTAGGTGACTCGTTCGATGTGGATGTAGGCTAGTCGAGAAAGAAAACCGTCGGATTGTGAAAAATATGTGCTGCAACTCCTGCAGAAAGCACTGAAGTGTAATCTTATATAGTATGCTTACTGAAAGGTCAAGCCAAAACTGATTGCTCAACGTATGCCGAAGGCTCAACCAACGTTGTTAAATTAGCCGTCACACGTCATTTTGCGTCAATGGTATACGTACTATAAAATAGGCTATAATATACAGCTATACGAATACGATACACAAAATACGACGTACACAAAAGCTCTCGAGGTCGATCGCGCACCGATCGCCTACGCAATCCGGCGCGATCGATTTTCCAATCGCCTTCTATTTTCAAATGAGAAGCTCTGTTTATATTCTGAAGAAGCATGGCCATGTTTTCATAAGTCTCTTTCAGCTGCACAGAATGCCCAACAGGCACTGATGCATATCTCTTACCATTATGCAAGAGAACTGCTTTTAGGCTTCGCTTGGAAGAATCGATGAAAATTCTCCATTCACTTGCATTGTAAGTGACTCCCAACTTTGTTATTTATCCAGGAATATCTTAGCAAAATACAAGAGATTCAATCTCTGAGAAATAGCATGTAAATTCTTCACGGTTTCTGTACCACGAGAATGGCGTGCTAGGTGCCAGCAAATTCTTGGCTCTCAAGCGTGATCCCAGAAGTTCTGCCGAAAATTTTGGCAGGTCTAAGTCTCGAATGAGATCATTTAGCTCTGCCTGAGAGAAAGTTTCAGCAATATCTGGATTGTCTGAAACATAGTTGTCTGTACCAGTGTCATCATCACTTTCTGAACTCGACTCACTTTCTGTCATACAGTCCGCAATATCCTTTGGTACTTGAACAGGAAGGCTGCAACCAGCATGGGGTACCGGACTCTAGGCCGATGGCAAATTTGGATAAGAAATTTCCTTTTTATTCTTGTTATTGTAGCCTTTAGTATTTACCAAACAAAGTAGCAGTCATCAACATGATTTCTAGACTAGCACCAGACCATAGCAACTCCAAAGCTTAGTGATTTCTTTACACCTTTGCTCCAGTTTCTTAGACGTGTCACACATGTCTTGCATACGACGTGAGGCGCCCATGATTTGTCTTGGTCTCCTAACTTCATACCAAAATAAGCTTTCTGCACAAACCCGGTTCTGTTCTGTCTTGGTTTATGCAAAGTTTGGCTTCCACAGATGTAACAAAATGAATCAGGTGAACAGTATGGGAATTGTAAAAAATAACTGGGGGTTAGACGTTGATTTATGTGCAGTTTGGGTGTGAAATGTAGACTTTACTATGGGAGCCTAAGAAAGACTAGGGGTGTTGACCCCCCCCAACTTGCGGCAATTTTTACCCTGCAGGTGAATTAACACAACGTCTTCTAAAGTAACCGCTTACAGATTCAGCCATGTTGAATATGATAATGGTGATTGTCAGGAAAACCCTACGTCATACCAAAAAACGGATATCATTTTCGAAATCAGCAGACTAAAATCTTTTAGAAAAATATGTTTTGGACCGAACATCAGAAATCATGCATAGTAGTGTTATTAACGTTCTATATCTGAGAAACTTAATACAATATTCCTGATAACATCGCCTATTAACTTCAACTCTGCAATTGCGCTTCGGAACTGTCCTAGAACCAATTCTTGATATAGATAAGAGGAAGAAGACGCTGATCATGTTCGTCATGCCACAGCGTCGTCAAGCAACAACGATGCCTTTCAGCTTCTTGTCTAAGAACTTACAGAGCCACTGTAATAATAATCAAAACATCAGTCGATGGTAGAAATATTCTTTGACACAATATAGAATTTACATAGAATCAAAATAATAAATTAATTAATCTTCATAATAAGTTTTTTTTAATCTAAACATGTTGGAAAAGAGAAACACTTGACTCCGTTTAAAATCTAATAATCAGTAGTTGGACAACTTCACCAGAATCTTTAAAGGCTCATATCCTAAGAAAAAGCGTCCTGTAGGCCTAAATATCAGAAACAGAACGATTTACTTTAATGTATTAACAAGAAATTGGGTAATTCTTTTTTACCAGACACCAAAATTTATCCAACTTCTTTATGTGTATTTTGCAAATCTGCAATTGTAAAGTGATTGTCTGGTTGCAAAATAAATGATTGATTTGATTTGATTTATATGTTCAATTTAAAATGGAAGATTGATGAAAATAATTCTCTGCTCAAGTAGAAGTGAAAAGACAATAATTTTAATAAATTTTGGTGGTTGCATAAGAAAACAAGTATTAGCAAATGAAGATCATAAACACAAATGCAAATTTACCTTAATTTTAAATTTAAAGATGTAATTCTCTTAAGTTATTGTCTTAAGCACCGAATTATTTAAAATTGAAAATCAAAATCCGTCGCTTGCTCGGATCGTTGTTAGCCACAAAGAATCGACCTTTTTTCTCATCCAGAAGAATCCTCGATGGATATTGTAGTCCGTGTTTTCCATCTTTTGAGAGAATTTCTCTCCTAAATTCCAAATCTTGATCCAGTAAAAGAATTCGATGGTTTGACTTATCAACGACCATCACGAATCCATTTCCATCGACGGACAAATGAACTGGATGATTCATTTGTCCAATGGTAGATCCGTGTTTTCCACCGAATGACTTTTTAAGTTTTCCATCTACATCCACTATGCAAACTCTATCCAGACCACCATCACCATGACTGACCATGAAATGACCATTGGCCAGTTTAATGGCATGCCATGGACGACGAATACCAGCGTCTGACAATAGATTGATTTCACGGAGCAATTGTCCATCTGGCGAATATTCGTTTAACTTATATTTAAAAAAACAGCTAAGATGACATTCGATTCGTCTGTAACAGATAGACCCCATCCATAATCTTCTCCTGTTGACCATTTCTTTATTAAATTTCCATTTGGATCAACTCTGAAGATTGCATTCGTGAAACTTAAACGGCCTTTTGTAATCGATGATGTAGAGACATTTATTTCTGTCGCAGGATCCTATGTCGAGTGGATCAATTAATTCCTTCAAATTCCATCGACGTTTGAAGTTTAATTTACGTTTATTGTAAACTTCAACATCTGAATTCCTTTCACTCAAAACAAACAATTCTTTGTCTAAGATCGTCAATCCCCGAATTTGTTTCGTGTCTTTTTCCTCAGCTTTTGTTCTGATCGTCTTCACTAAAACTGGATCCGATTTGTATCGAAGTTCGTCTGAAAGTAGAAATAGATCCATTAAAACTCTATTTAATATTTGGATTTGGGACTATTGCATAATTGTAAACAAATATAAATTGGAACGTGAGTACTAATGCATGCGGCAACGACGATGAACGTAATGATAATACGTGGACGATATCAAGACCGAGACAAATTGAGGCCAACAGAATGATACAGGCGCAGAAATGGTCAGTGAAAAGTAGAGTGACAAACAGGCACGGGCGGATGAACATAGACAGTCGCACAGGAAAGGGAAAGGTAAAGATAGAGTAAGAAATATGAGGTGCATGAAGTGTAGATTTATCAATAGAGTATGAAAAGCCGTGTCCTCGAAAGTGAATTGCTGCCATCAGTGGTGAAGGTCTTGGCTGAAGTACCACCTAGGGCGCTACGCGAGCGAGGTGGACAGGCTCAGCAGAAACTCTGAAAAAGCTGGCAAACGTGGGCGGCATCGCCGCCTCTGATACCACAAGATAGTGGATATCAAAGCCAGTCCTAAGCCTGGAACTCTCTTTAAGGGAGAAGCGCGAAGGTCGAACGGATGGGTGTAGATACTCCGTTCGTAAAGAAAAAATACGTATGAAATCCAATGCAAGCATTGGACGGGCCTCGGCCCATGGATCCGATGCAAGCGTTTGGACACCTACGGGCCTTCGGCCCATGGATCCTGATGATGATGATGATGATGATGATGATGATGATGATGATGATGATGATGCTGATGATGATGATGATGATGATGATGATGATGATGATGATGATGATGATGATGATGATGATGATGATGATGATGATGATGATGATGATGAGAAATGAATATATTTCGATTCCTCATAAACAATTATAGTCTATATGCATTTCAACGCTGAACCCGATGCTACCTAATGTCAACTATTTTTTTAGCATCGGTGCATTTTGTTTCTAAACTTGAATCGAATGACCGGCGCTCAGTACAGATAAACCTAGTCAGAAAATTGTAATGTAGCCTACTAGTAATTCTTCACCTGCAATGAGGGTTACAAGACATTTTTATTTCGATGTCTCAAGATTCCTTAAGATGTTAAAAGATGCCTTAAGATGACATAAGGTGCCATGGAATGTCTTTTCTGCCGTAAGAAGTCGCTGTCGCTAAACTCTTGGAATCCACAATTTGTTTAAATGCGCAATTAGAAAATGTTAAGTGTTTTGTTGCAAATGTCGGATTAAAAATAATTATCTGAGAAAGTGCAGCTATCAAAATCGGTACCCCGTCAGAACGGCCCAGGACAAATCGGCCCCGACAAAACGGCCCCGACAAATGGGCCCCGACAAAACGGCCCCGACAAATGGGCCCCGACAAAACGGCCCCGACAAAACGGCCCCGTCAAAACGGCCCTCGTCAAAATGGCCTCAACAAAACAGCCCCGTCATTTCGGCCTCTGTCATAACGACCCCCGTGACCCGTCATATCGACCACCGTCATATCTGCCCCCGTCAAACCGGCCACAGTCATATCGACCCCAGTCACATCGGCCCATCACAAAATATCTCATGTTCCAAATACTTTTAAGTTGGTTTGATGAAAAGAATTCTTTGCGTAAATAGAACTCGAATTGGTAAAATCGTAGTTTACGTTGCCAAATTACTTATGTGGTCAGTTTAAAATGGAAGTTGGATTTATGAAAAACTAGCATTTTTTACCCGGCGTTCGCCCGGGTTTTCCCCAGGCGTAATTTTTAACGGCTGCAAATAAAGGCTACTTACTTACTATATTTGCTGATGGGCTTCAAATATTTAAAAAATGTCCATATATCTGAATGGAAACGATATTTAGAGGTGAACATAGTTGCTTAGCCCGTGTACTGCACGGGTTATCTCTACCTTATAATTATAGGCAATATTATTTGTTCCCCGTACTACACGGGTTATCTCTACCTGAAATAGGCATATTATTTGTTCCCCGTACTACACGGGTTATTTCTAAATTATAATACGCTTTTTATTTTCCGTTAGCCAGCGTGACGTAAGATTGCATATTTAGCCGCGTGACGTAATTTAATATTGCATATTTAGTGACGTGGACAAATGGGCATGCTATAGCCAGTATTATAAGATAGCCTCGCCGAAACAGTTGTAAATTTAAAATGTCCATATATCGGCGTTTAAATAAAATTGCTAGCTGAAAATAGTCGCGTTGAATTAGACGTTGCGTAATAATGTTTTGTAAATTTTTTCAAATCGCGAAACCGTTCCGTTTCGGAGCCTTTAGCCGGACAACCAAACATACATACATACATACGGAAGGACATCGTAAACAGACTAAGAATTATAATATAAGATAATTCGTTGCGTAAATAGAAGTTGGCTCTATGATAGTTGTCATTGAAAGCATTTAAATAATTAAATACGCCAACCAGTTAGCATTAGCCGATGGTCCCCGCAGTCCATTGCCCAGCTGAAAAGTCGCTTGAGGCCTCATTTCAACATAGTTTGTCAGCGTAAGCTTAAAAGTACTGGCAACATTGGATATTTTGTATGGGGCCGATAGGCTATGACTGGGGCCGATATGACTGGGGCCGATATGACGGGGCCGATATGACGGGGGGCTCATTTCAACATAGTTTGTCAGCGTAAGCTTAAAAGTACTGGCAACATTGGATATTTTGTATGGGGCCGATATGACTGGGACCGATATGACTGGGGCCGATATGACGGGGGCCGATATGACGGGGGGCGATTTCACGGGGGCCGATTTGACTGGACTGTTTTGTCGAGGCCATTTTGACGGGGGTCGTTTTGTCGGGGCCGCTTTGTCGGGGCCGATTTGTCCTGGGCCGTTCTGACGGGTCACCATCAAAATCTGCAGACAACCGGCTCTTAGACAAATATTCAACCTTTATTGTTAGATGAGTAATTAGTCTTCTACCTTTTAATCGACGCCTTTCTTTAATTTGTTTACAAAGTTGTTCGTTTTCTTCCATCTATGCTTTTTGCTGTTGTTCATGTTTGTGTTCGATGCTCAAAATCTTCTCTTTGTTATCTATGACAAGAGCAGCAATCATGCGTGTCAATTTTATATTCAAATTGAATGTGAATCACAAACTTTAGTTAATAAAGCATTTTAGATCAGAAAAACAACACACCAGCCCAAGTGACTGAGACTAAATTTACCCTCTTGATTACAAGTCAACACCTCGTCGACTTACATCCGATCGTGACATCCATAACTTTATTGAGAAGTCGTTATTTTTGCGGGTCCTTGCCAGTGCTGACTCTCCTACTCATCTGGGGGTCCATCGTGAAGTGGTAACATCACTGGCGTGAAGAGCAGTAGGTAGCGGTATATCTTCCCGCATCCATTATTATTATTATTATTATTATTATTATTATTATTATTATTATTATTATTATTATTATTATTATTATTATTATTATTATTATTATTATTATTATTATTATTATTATTATTATTATTATTATTTTTATTATTATTATTATTATTATTATTATTATTATTATTATTATTATTATTATTATTATTATTATTATTATTATTAGAGCTAGTATACTAACAGACGAATGCCAAATTGACTCTAACATTATTTAGAATGACGCAAGGAGCGCCTCTGAGTTGGAATCTTGAACGGGCGTTATATAAATGTTTGGAATGTTTGGAATGAATGAATTTTGTTTCTTGACGTTATTGAAAGCGTAGAGAAGATCAGAATAGTTTGCAGGACCTTGGTGGACCCTTTAAAACTGCGCTATATTATATTAATTGTCTTCATACATACAGATGCAAAGACATACACGCATACCTGTTTTCGTTGTCTCTAGTTCTTTCCTGAGTTTCTGGACGTTGGCTTCTAATGTCGTCACTGTCGCTTTATATGTGTTCAATTCTTCAACTAATTTGCGATTGTTGGTCTGACGTGAATTGTTGGTCGTTTGCTCTGCTTTAAGTTCCTGCTTTAATTTGTAATTGTTGGTTTGAAGTAAATTGTTGGTCGTTTTCTCTGTATCAAGTTCCTGCTTTAATTTGTCGTTGTTGGTTTGAAGTGAATTGTTGGTCGTTTTCTCTGTTTTAAGTTCCTGCTTTAGTTTGTCGTTGTTGGCCTGAAGTGAATTGTTGGTCATTTTCTCTGCTTTAACTTCCTGCTTTAGTTTGTCATTGTTGGTTTGAAGTGAATTGTTGGTCGTTTTCTCTGCTTTAAGTTCCTGCTTTAGTTTGTCGTTGTTGGTTTGAAGTGAATTGTTGGTCGTTTTTCTGCATTGAGTTCCTGCTTTAGTTTGTCGTTGTTGGTCTGAAGCGCGTTGTTTGCGATTTTATTTTTGCCCAACTCTTGTTTTAGTCTTACTATATTAGCTTCCGCATTACTCAGTTCTTCTTTCAAAGTCTTATTAACCTGTACTTCCTTGAATGCATTAATTCTCAGCTGTTCATTTGCAAACAGCAAACTCTCTTTCTCAGTCCTTTCCATTTCGATTTCCATTCTCAGGAGATCATTTTCGTTAGTTTTTTCTCCTAATAGACTTTGTTTACTTCTTTTCTGTGGCTTCGGGTCACCTTCATCTGAATAAAAGTGACAAATGTTTATAGAAAAGTTAATATTCGTTTATTTTCCCGACTACTGTGACACACGCACTTATCAGAGAGCTAAAATTGTAATTGCAATTGTAAATATGATGATTTATAAAACATCGACTTCTGCGATAATTGTCTACTGTCAACGTAAATTCTAATCAGTCTTGTATGCGAGACATAAAATTTGGAGACCGAGACCGAGACAGTGGGGAACTAGACCTAGACCGAGATACAAGGTCCAAGACAGTTCAAAACCGAGTCACTCACGCTTTTCGGCATTTAGTCCACAGGGTGGCACTGATTACAGAATAAACAATAAAAACAACTTGGACCCAAATCACCAAAACAATTGTTGTCTCAATTGTAGGCCGATCACCTGAATAGTATAAAGAAATTAAATATTTCAGGCATTCTAAGATCTTCTAAGCGATTCAGGCCATACAGGTTGAGAGACGACTAGATTTGTTTAAATCGTTTCGCGTATGGTAGCTTTACACCAGCGGCAAATGGCACACCATTTCTTTTGTTTATTCATGACTTTAAATTGCTTGAATGCAAATTTGTCTATTTCAGGTTCTTCATGAGACATTTTATGATTTTGTCCGGATAGAAATCGACGTAAAGTAGCAATATCTGTTAAGCTAGTGTTAACAAGAAAGACTGCTTTTCCAAACTTCCGGTGTGGTTAGCACCTCCGTCTTATTAGTTATTACATCGGCACAGGGCAATTTTTTAGCGCAAGAAGTTCAGAACTAAAGAGAGTTTGTGCAAGAACTATTGAGACCGCTTCTAGAAAAGAACAAGACTTTCGCTTCAAGACAGTTTCAAAAAAGTCAAGAAATGACCGCGAGAGCGATACTGAGACACTAGAGTTACTAGTTATCAATATGCAAATGCTGGCTTAATTTCATACTACAATTACTGGCTTATTTTCATACTACAATTACTGGCTTAATTTTGCAATGCCGGTATAAGAATAATCTAGTCCAAGTACAGGTCAAAGGTCAAACGACCGCCTCAGGCAAAACAGACAGCCATTAAAGCTGCGCAAAGGTCTTTTCAATGGTTGCCCTTCTTAGAGGGGGCGTACGTGTGCCTACCCCTCCCCTCCATTCTTCTTTCACTCTGCACGCCTTAGCAAAGCTCATTGAATATTCATTATTTGCACGCTGTGCATTCTATTTGGGCCTTTCACACGCATATGCGTGCAGCCAATTTTTATACAAGCAAGATACCAATTCTTGCATGTAGCACTCAATTTTTACTCACTAGCCGTCATCTACCGCCCATACTCATCATCCATCTTTGCTCATGCATTGCAAGGCGCCCATTTTTGCATCTTTTCATACTACAATCAAGCTGCCATTGTTTTGGCCATTTTCACATAGCTCACATTTAAGCTTGGAGTCCAACACGGCTAGGCTTTGCTCTCGTAGCTGCACTTGCATTCTTTTACATGTGCATTGTTTGGCATATAGCAATTTACACTTAGGTCAACTTTAATGGTAGAGGCCATTACACGCAAGCATTCAATTATTTTGGACCATACAACCATTTTCTCTTAGGCACGCACACATTTTAGGCTCAAGCCTACAACTACAAACCTTGCAACTCCATCTTCGTCACCCAGCAAGGCGCGCAAGCACTTAGTGTGGAAGCCAAGGCAACCAGTGTTTGCGCTTGCATGCCATTACAGCTCTTGCCTGACCATTTTAGCGTTGAATATTTAGTACTTGCAGCCTCTTTTGAGGCAGAAACGCATTTTACATTTAAGCGGCTATTCTTTGAGCTCGCCTTGTTTTTCAAGGCTGACTAAGACCAATTTATTATTCAGTAGGTACAAATTGCGATGGTTTTGTGCGCTTGCATTGAATTAGAGCTAAAACCTTTTACTCTTAGGCAGCAAGACATTCTTTGGGCTTGCCTCGTTTTACAAGGGTGACCAAAGCGGCAAGCCCATTGAATATTCATTTGCCTTATGCCCTTTTACACTTGCACAGAGCTCTTGGCTTGCAACTGCTCACACATTCATCGCTTAAAGTGAATTTAGCATCCGTCTTTACACTAAAAATATCACTATAGACGGAGAAGCTTAGCTGACTTTGCATTTTTGAAAGACGGCTCGTCCTCTTTCATTACTTGCTTGACAGACATATAAATTTTAATACTAAGTTGCACTCTTCATCAGCCCTTTTTGCTCACTAGAAATGTCTGTACACCTCAAACGCGTGGCGTTTTTCGCATATTGCTAGTTATAGTTCAAATTAGAGAATAATAGACGTATGAATTTTTTCCGATCTGGCAGCTTTACCATGTGAAGGAGCATGTTTAGTAGACATTTAATCTTTTAATGCTACGCTTAAATGTAAAATGCGTTTCTGCCTCAAAAGAGGCTGCAAGTACTAAATATTCAACGCTAAATGGTCAGGCAAGAGCTGTAATGGCATGCCAGCGCAAACACTGGTTGCCTTGGCTTCCACACTAAGTGCTTGCGCGCCTTGCTGGGTGACGAAGATGGAGTTGCAAGGTTTGTAGTTGTAGGCTTGAGCCTAAAAATGTGTGCGTGCCTAAGAGAAAATGGTTGTATGGTCCAAAATAATTGAATGCTTGCGTGTAATGGCCTCTACCATTAAAGTTGACCTAAGTGTAAATTGCTATATGCCAAACAATGCACATGTAAAAGAATGCAAGTGCAGCTACGAGAGCAAAGCCTAGCCGTGTTGGACTCCAAGCTTAAATGTGAGCTATGTGAAAATGGCCAAAACAATGGCAGCTTGATTGTAGTATGAAAAGATGCAAAAATGGGCGCCTTGGCAATGCATGAGCAAAGATGGATGATGAGTATGGGCGGTAGATGACGGCTAGTGAGTAAAAATTGAGTGCTACATGCAAGAATTGGTATCTTGCTTGTATAAAAATTGGCTGCACGCATATGCGTGTGAAAGGCCCAAATAGAATGCACAGCGTGCAAATAATGAATATTCAATGAGCTTTGCTAAGGCGTGCAGAGTGAAAGAAGAATGGAGGGGAGGGGTAGGCACACGTACGCCCCCTCTAAGAAGGGCAACCATTGAAAAGACCTTTGCGCAGCTTTAATGGCTGTCTGTTTTGCCTGAGGCGGTCGTTTGACCTTTGACCTGTACTTGGACTAGATTATTCTTATACCGGCATTGCAAAATTAAGCCAGTAATTGTAGTATGAAAATAAGCCAGTAATTGTAGTATGAAATTAAGCCAGCATTTGCATATTGATAACTAGTAACTCTAGTGTCTCAGTATCGCTCTCGCGGTCATTTCTTGACTTTTTTGAAACTGTCTTGAAGCGAAAGTCTTGTTCTTTTCTAGAAGCGGTCTCAATAGTTCTTGCACAAACTCTCTTTAGTTCTGAACTTCTTGCGCTAAAAAATTGCCCTGTGCCGATGTAATAACTAATAAGACGGAGGTGCTAACCACACCGGAAGTTTGGAAAGCAGTCTTTCTTGTTAACACTAGCTTAACAGATATTGCTACTTTACGTCGATTTCTATCCGGACAAAATCATAAAATGTCTCATGAAGAACCTGAAATAGACAAATTTGCATTCAAGCAATTTAAAGTCATGAATAAACAAAAGAAATGGTGTGCCATTTGCCGCTGGTGTAAAGCTACCATACGCGAAACGATTTAAACAAATCTAGTCGTCTCTCAACCTGTATGGCCTGAATCGCTTAGAAGATCTTAGAATGCCTGAAATATTTAATTTCTTTATACTATTCAGGTGACTTCAGTGACTTGCTCCTAGTAGTAGACAACAGTTGAGAGAACAATTGTTTCTGGATTTGGATCCAAGTGGTTTTTATTGTTTATTCTGTTATCTGTGTTACCCTGTGGACTAAATGCCTAAACACCTCAGTGTTGAACTGTCTTGGACCTCGTGTCTCGGTCTATAGGTCTCGTTCCCAACTGCCTTGATCTCGATCTCGGTCTACACTGTCTCGGTCTCGAAGTTTTATGTCTCGCATACAAGACTGATTAGAATTTACGTTGAGAGTAGACAATTATCGCACCGAGAAGTAACTTGTTACCGATGATTTTATATATATTGTCATATTTACAGTAACAGTTACAATAACAGCTCTCTGATACGTTTGTAAGTGTGTCACAGTAGTCGGAAAATTAAACGAATATTAACTCTACTATAAACATGTTGTCACTTTTATTCAGATGATGGTGACCTGAAGCCAAAGAAAAGAAGTAAACAAAGTCTATTAGTAGAAAAAACTAAAGAAAATGATCTCCTGAGAATGGAAATCGAAATGGAAAGAACAGAGAAAGAAAGTTTGCAGTTAGCAAATGAACAGCTGAGAATTAATGCAGCTAAGGAAGTACAGGTTAATAAGACTTTGAAAGAAGAACAGAGAAATGCGGAAGCTAATATAGTAAGACTAAAACAAGAGTTGGGCAAAAATAAAATCGCAAACAACGCGCTTCAGACCAACAACGACAAACTAAAGCAGGAACTCAATGCAGAAAAACGACCAACAATTCACTTCAAACCAACAACGACAAACTAAAGCAGGAACTTAAAGCAGAGAAAACGACCAACAATTCACTTCAAACCAACAATGACAAACTAAAGCAGGAAGTTAAAGCAGAGAAAATGACCAACAATTCACTTCAGGCCAACAACGACAAACTAAAGCAGGAACTTAAAACAGAGAAAACGACCAACAATTCACTTCAAACCAACAACGACAAATTAAAGCAGGAACTTGATACAGAGAAAACGACCAACAATTTACTTCAAACCAACAATTACAAATTAAAGCAGGAACTTAAAGCAGAGCAAACGACCAACAATTCACGTCAGACCAACAATCGCAAATTAGTTGAAGAATTGAACACATATAAAGCGACAGTGACGACATTAGAAGCCAACGTCCAGAAACTCAGGAAAGAACTAGAGACAACGAAAACAGGTATGCGTGTATGTCTTTGCACCTGTATGTATGAAGACAATTATTTTAATATAGCGCAGTTTTAAAGGGTCCACCAAGGTCCTGCAAACTATTCTGATCTTCTCTACGCTTTCAATAACGTCAAGAAACAAAATTCATTCATTCCAAACATTCCAAACATTTATATAACGCCCGTTCAAGATTCCAACTCAGAGGCGCTCCTTGCGTCATTCTAAATAATGTTAGAGTCAATTTGGCCAGTCAGTTTGATACAGCAATAGTTAATAATAATAATAATAATAATAATAATAATAATAATAATAATAATAATAATAATAATAATAATAATAATAATAATAATAATAATAATAATAAAGGTAATAATAATAATAATAATAATAATAAAAATAATAATAATAATAATAATAATAAAAATAATAATAATAATAATAATAATAATAATAATAATAATAATAATAATAATAATAATAATAATAATGGATGCAAGCTTCCCTACCGATCAAGCCAGTGGGGATGTTACCACTTCACGATAGACCCCCCCAGATGAGTAGGAGAGTCAGCACTGGCAAGGACCCGCAAAAATAACGACTTCTCAATAAATTTATGGATGTCACGATCGGATGTAAGTCGACGAGGTGTTGACTTGTAATCAAGAGGGTAAATTTAGTCTCAGTCACTTGGGCTGGTGTGTTGTTTTTCTGATCTCAAATGCTCTATTAACTAAAGTTTGTGATTCACATAAAATTGAATATAAAATTGACATGCATGATTGCTGCTCTTGTCATAGATAACAAAGAGAAGATTTTGAGCATCGAACACAAACATGAACAACAGCAAAAAGCATGGATGGAAGAAAACGAACAACTTTGTAAACAAATTAAAGAAAGGCGTCGATTAAAAGGTAGAAGACTAATTACTCATCTAACAATAAAGGTTGAATATTTGTCTAAGAGCCGGTTGTCTGCAGATTTTGATGGTGACCCGTCAGAACGGCCCAGGACAAATCGGCCCCGACAAAGCGGCCCCGACAAAACGACCCCCGTCAAAATGGCCTCGACAAAACAGTCCAGTCAAATCGGCCCCCGTGAAATCGCCCCCCGTCATATCGGCCCCCGTCATATCGGCCCCAGTCATATCGGTCCCAGTCATATCGGCCCCATACAAAATATCCAATGTTGCCAGTACTTTTAAGCTTACGCTGACAAACTATGTTGAAATGAGCCCCCCGTCATATCGGCCCCCGTCATATCGGCCCTTAGTCATATCGGCCCCCAGTCATAGCCTATCGGCCCCATACAAAATATCCAATGTTGCCAGTACTTTTAAGCTTACGCTGACAAACTATGTTGGAAATGAGGCCTCAAGCGACTGTTCAGCTGGACAATGGACTGCGGGGACCATCGTCTAATGCTAACTGGTTGGCGTATTTAATTATTTAAATACTTTCAATGACAACTATCATAGAGCACAACTTCTATTTACGCAACGAATTATCTTATATTATAATTCTTAGTCTGTTTACGATGTCCTTCCGTATGTATGTATGTATGTGTTTAGTTGTCCGGCTAAAGGCTCCGAAACTAGGAACGGTTTCGCGATTTTAAAAAATTTACAAAACATTATTACGCAACGTCTAATTCAACGCGACTATTTTCAGCTAGCAATTTTATTTAAACGCCGATATATGGACATTTTAAATTTACAACTGTTTCGGCTCGGCGAGGCTATCTTATAATACTGGCTATAGCATGCCCATTTGTCCACGTCACTAAATATGCAATATTAAAATTACGTCACGCGGCTAACTATGCAATCTTACGTCACGCTGGCTAACGGAAAATAAAAAGCGTATTATAATTTAGAAATAACCCGTGTAGTACGGGGAACAAATAATATGCCTATTTCAGGTAGAGATAACCCGTGTAGTACGGGGAACAAATAATATTGCCTATAATTATAAGGTAGAGATAACCCGTGCAGTACACGGGCTAAGCAACTATGTTCACCTCTAAATATCGTTTCCATTCAGATATATGGACATTTTTTAAATATTTGAAGCCTCATCAGCAAATATAGTAAGAAGCCTTTATTTGCAGCCGTTAAAATTACGCCTGGGGAAACCCGCGAACGCTGGTAAAAAGCTAGTTTTTCAATATCCATTTTAAACTGACCACATAAGTAACTTGGCAACGTAAACTACGATTTTACCACTACGACTTTTATTTAAGCAAAAGAATTCTTTTCATCAAACCAACTTAAAAGTATTTGGAACATGAGATATTTTGTGATGGGCCGATATGACTGGGGTCGATATGACTGTGGCCGGTTTGACGGGGGCAGATATGACGGTGGTCGATATGACGGGTCACGGGGGTCGTTATGACAGAGGTCGAAATGACGGGGCTGTTTTGTTGAGGCCATTTTGACGAGGGTCGTTTTGAGACGGGGCCGTTTTGTCGCCGGCCGTTTTGTCCGGGGCCCATTTGTCGGGGTTGTTTTGTCGGGGCCCATTTGTCGGGGCCGTTTTGTCGGGGCCGATTTGCTCTGGCTGTCCTGACGGGGTACCGATTTTGATAGCTGCACTTTCTCAGATAATTATTTTTAATCCGACATTTGCAACAAAACACTTAACATTTTCTAATTGCGCATTTAAACAAATTGTGGATTCCAAGAGTTTAGCGACAGCGACTTCTTACGGCAGAAAAGACATTCCATGGCACCTTATGTCATCTTAAGGCATCTTTTAACATCTTAAGGAATCTTGAGACATCGAAATAAAAATGTCTTGTAACCCTCATTGCAGGTGAAGAATTACTAGTAGGCTACATTACAATTTTCTGACTAGGTTTATCTGTACTGAGCGCCGGTCATTCGATTCAAGTTTAGAAACAAAATGCACCGATGCTAAAAAAATAGTTGACATTAGGTAGCATCGGGTTCAGCGTTGAAATGCATATAGACTATAATTGTTTATGAGGAATCGAAATATATTCATTTCTTCATCATCATCATCATCATCATCATCATCATCATCATCATCATCATCATCATCATCATCATCATCATCAGCATCATCATCATCATCAGCATCATCATCATCATCATCATCATCATCATCATCATCATTATCATCATCAGGATCCATGGGCCGAAGGTCCGTCCAAAGCTTGTATCGGATCCATGGGCCGAGGCCCGTCAGAGTCCAATGCTTGCATTGGGATTTCATACGTATTTTTCTTTACGAACGGAGTATCTACACCCCCATCCGTTCGACCTTCGCATTTCTCCCTTAAAGAGAGTTCCAGGCTTAGGACTGGCTCTGATATCCACTATCTTGTGGTATCAGAGGCGGCGATGCCGCCCACGTTTGCCAGCTTTTTCAGAGTTTCTGCTGAGCCTGTCCACCTCGCTCGCGTAGCGCCCTAGGTGGTACTTCAGCCAAGACCTTCACCACTGATGGCAGCAATTCACTTTCGAGGACACGGCTTTTCATACTCTAATGATAAATCTACACTTCCTGCACCTCATATTTCTTACTCTATCTTTACCTTTCCCTTTCCTGTGCGACTGTCTATGTTCATCCGCCCGTGCCTGTTTGTCACTCTACTTTTCACTGACCATTTCTGCGCCTGTATCATTCTGTTGGCCTCAATTTGTCTCGGTCTTAATATCGTCCACGTATTATCATTACGTTCATCGTCGTTGCCGCATGCATTAGTACTCACGTTCCAATTTATATTTGTTTACAATTATGCAATAGTCCCAAATCCAAATATTAAATAGAGTTTTAATGGATCTATTACTACTTTCAGACGAACTTCGATACAAATCGGATCCAGTTTTAGTGAAGACGATCAGAACAAAAGCTGAGGAAAAAGACACCAAACAAATTCGGGGATTGACGATCTTAGACAAAGAATTGTTTGTTTTGAGTGAAAGGAATTCAGATGTTGAAGTTTACAATAAACGTAAATTAAGCTTCAAACGTCGATGGAATTTGAAGGAATTAATTGATCCACTAGACATAGGATCCTGCGACAGAAATAAATGTCTCTACATCATCGATTACAAAAGGCCGTTTAAGTTTCACGAATACCCAATCTTCAGAGTTGATCCAAATGGAAATTTAATAAAGAAATGGTCAACAGGAGAAGATTATGGATGGGGTCTATCTGTTACAGGCGAATCGAATGTCATCTTAGCTGTTTTTTAAATATAAGTTAAACGAATATTCGCCAGATGGACAATTGCTCCGTGAAATCAATCTATTGTCAGACGCTGGTATTCGTCGTCCATGGCATGCCCATTAAACTGACCAATGGTCATTTCGTGGTCAGTCATGGTGATCGTGATCAGCATAGAGTATGCATAGTTGGTGTAGATGGAAAACTTAAAAAGTCATTCGGTGGAAAACACGGATCTACCATTGGACAAATGAATCATCCAGTTCATTTGTCCGTCGATGGAAATGGATTCGTGATGGTCGTTGATAAGTCAAACCATCGAATTCTTTTACTGGATGCATATTTGGAATTTAGGAGAGAAATTCTCTCAAAAGATGGAAAACACGGACTACAATATCCATCGAGGATTCTTCTGGATGAGAAAAAAGGTCGATTCTTTGTGGCTAACAACGATCCGAGCAAGCGACGGATTTTGATTTTCAATTTTAAATAATTCGGTGCTTAAAACAATAACTTAACAGAATTACATCTTTAAATTTAAAATTAAGGTAAATTTGCATTTGTGTTTATGATCTTCATTTGCTAATACTTGTTTTCTTATGCAACCACCAAAATTTATTAAAATTATTGTCTTTTCACTTCTACTTGAGCAGAGAATTATTTTCATCAATCCAACTTCCATTTTAAATTGAACATATAAATCAAATCAAATCAAATCAATCATTTATTTTGCAACCAGACAATCACTTTACAATTGCAGAGTTGCAAAATACACATAAAGAAGTTGGATAAATTTTGGTGTCTGGTAAAAAAGAATTACCCAATTTCTTGTTAAAACATTAAAGTAAATCGTTCTGTTTCTGATATTTAGGCCTACAGGACGCTTTTTCTTAGGATATGAGCCTTTAAAGATTCTGGTGAAGTTGTCCAACTACTGATTATTAGATTTTAAACGGAGTCAAGTGTTTCTCTTTTCCAACATGTTTAGATTAAAAAAAACTTATTATGAAGATTAATTAATTTATTATTTTGATTCTATGTAAATTCTATATTGTGTCAAAGAATATTTCTACCATCGACTGATGTTTTGATTATTATTACAGTGGCTCTGTAAGTTCTTAGACAAGAATCTGAAAGGCATCGTTGTTGCTTGACGACGCTGTGGCATGACGAACATGATCAGCGTCTTCTTCCTCTTATCTATATCAAGAATTGGTTCTAGGACAGTTCCGAAGCGCAGTTGCAGAGTTGAAGTTAATAGGCGATGTTATCAGGAATATTGTATTAAGTTTCTCAGATATAGAACGTTAATAACACTACTATGCATTATTTCTGATGTTCGGTCCAAAACATATTTTTCTAAAGGATTTTAGTCTGCTGATTTCGAAAATGATATCCGTTTTTTGGTATGACGTAGGGTTTTCCTGACAATCACCATTATCATATTCAACATGGCTGAATGTGTAAGCGGTTACTTTAGAAGACGTTGTGTTAATTCACCTGCAGGGTAAAAATTGCCGCGGGTTGGGGGGAGTCAACACCCCTAGTCTTTCTTAGGCTCCATAGTAAAGTCTACATTTCACACCCAAACTGCACCTAAATCAACGTCTAACCCCCCAGTTATTTTTTACAATTCCCATACTGTTCACCTGATTCATTTTGTTACATCTGTGGAAGCCAAACTTTGCATAAACCAAGACAGAACAGAACCGGGTTTTTGCAGAAAGCTTATTTTGGTATGAAGTTAGGAGACCAAGACAAATCATGGGCGCCTCACGTCGTATGCAAGACATGTGTGACAGGTCTAAGAAACTGGAGCAAAGGTGTAAAGAAATCACTAAGCTTTGGAGTTGCTATGGTCTGGTGCTAGTCTAGAAATCATGTTGATGACTGCTACTTTGTTTGGTAAATACTAAAGGCTACAATAACAAGAATAAAAAGGAAATTTCTTATCCAAATTTGCCATCGGCCTAGAGTCCGGTACCCCATGCTGGTTGCAGCCTTCCTGTTCAAGTACCAAAGGATATTGCGGACTGTATGACAGAAAGTGAGTCGAGTTCAGAAAGTGATGATGACACTGGTACAGACAACTATGTTTCAGACAATCCAGATATTGCTGAAACTTTCTCTCTGGCAGAGCTAAATGATCTCATTCGAGACTTAGACCTGCCAAAATTTTCGGCAGAACTTCTGGGATCACGCTTGAGAGCCAAGAATTTGCTGGCACCTAGCACGCCATTCTCGTGGTACAGAAACCGTGAAGAATTTACATGCTATTTCTCAGAGATTGAATCTCTTGTATTTTGCTAAGATATTCCTGGATAAATAACAAAGTTGGGAGTCACTTACAATGCAAGTGAATGGAGAATTTTCATCGATTCTTCCAAGCGAAGCCTAAAAGCAGTTCTCTTGCATAATGGTAAGAGATATGCATCAGTGCCTGTTGGGCATTCTGTGCAGCTGAAAGAGACTTATGAAGACATGGCTATGCTTCTTCAGAATATATATAAAATACAATGAACATCAATGGCTGGTTGGAAAATCGATCGCGCTGGATTGCGTAGGCGATCGGTGCGCGATCGACCTCGAGAGCTTTTGTGTACGTCGTATTTTGTGTATCGTATTCGTATAGCTGTATATTATAGCCTATTTTATAGTACGTATACCATTGACGCAAAATGACGTGTGACGACTAATTTAACAACGTTGGTTGAGCCTTCGGCATACGTTGAGCAATCAGTTTTGGCTTGACCTTTCAGTCGGCAGTCCAGTCGAGTTTTGTCGGCGTGCTTTCTGCAGGACTTGCAGTACATTTTTTTCACAATCCGACGGTTTTCTTTCTCGACTAGCCTACATCCACATCGAACGAGTCACCTAATTTGTAAATATGTACTTATGTTGCTGCTATTTAAGAAGTTTATATTTTTATACACTCTTATAGTTACCTTTTGGGCTTTTCCCCAAATTTTTAAATTTTTTGGCCAATGGTCCATTTCCAATGGTAAAGGTCATTGGTGATGGTGGTCTGGATAGAGTTTGCATAGTGGATGTAGATGGAAAACTTAAAAAGTCATTCGGTGGAAAACACGGATCTACCATTGGACAAATGAATCATCCAGTTCATTTGTCCGTCGATGGAAATGGATTCGTGATGGTCGTTGATAAGTCAAACCATCGAATTCTTTTACTGGATCAAGATTTGGAATTTAGGAGAGAAATTCTCTCAAAAGATGGAAAACACGGACTACAATATCCATCGAGGATTCTTCTGGATGAGAAAAAAGGTCGATTCTTTGTGGCTAACAACGATCCGAGCAAGCGACGGATTTTGATTTTCAATTTTAAATAATTCGGTGCTTAAGACAATAACTTAAGAGAATTACATCTTTAAATTTAAAATTAAGGTAAATTTGCATTTGTGTTTATGATCTTCATTTGCTAATACTTGTTTTCTTATGCAACCACCAAAATTTATTAAAATTATTGTCTTTTCACTTCTACTTGAGCAGAGAATTATTTTCATCAATCTTCCATTTTAAATTGAACATATAAATCAAATCAAATCAATCATTTATTTTGCAACCAGACAATCACTTTACAATTGCAGATTTGCAAAATACACATAAAGAAGTTGGATAAATTTTGGTGTCTGGTAAAAAAGAATTACCCAATTTCTTGTTAATACATTAAAGTAAATCGTTCTGTTTCTGATATTTAGGCCTACAGGACGCTTTTTCTTAGGATATGAGCCTTTAAAGATTCTGGTGAAGTTGTCCAACTACTGATTATTAGATTTTAAACGGAGTCAAGTGTTTCTCTTTTCCAACATGTTTAGATTAAAAAAAACTTATTATGAAGATTAATTAATTTATTATTTTGATTCTATGTAAATTCTATATTGTGTCAAAGAATATTTCTACCATCGACTGATGTTTTGATTATTATTACAGTGGCTCTGTAAGTTCTTAGACAAGAAGCTGAAAGGCATCGTTGTTGCTTGACGACGCTGTGGCATGACGAACATGATCAGCGTCTTCTTCCTCTTATCTATATCAAGAATTGGTTCTAGGACAGTTCCGAAGCGCAATTGCAGAGTTGAAGTTAATAGGCGATGTTATCAGGAATATTGTATTAAGTTTCTCAGATATAGAACGTTAATAACACTACTATGCATGATTTCTGATGTTCGGCCCAAAACATATTTTTCTAAAAGATTTTAGTCTGCTGATTTCGAAAATGATATCCGTTTTTTGGTATGACGTAGGGTTTTCCTGACAATCACCATTATCATAATCAACATGGCTGAATCTGTAAGCGGTTACTTTAGAAGACGTTGTGTTAATTCACCTGCAGGGTAAAAATTGCCGCAAGTTGGGGGGGGTCAACACCCCTAGTCTTTCTTAGGCTCCCATAGTAAAGTCTACATTTCACACCCAAACTGCACATAAATCAACGTCTAACCCCCAGTTATTTTTTACAATTCCCATACTGTTCACCTGATTCATTTTGTTACATCTGTGGAAGCCAAACTTTGCATAAACCAAGACAGAACAGAACCGGGTTTTTGCAGAAAGCTTATTTTGGTATGAAGTTAGGAGACCAAGACAAATCATGGGCGCCTCACGTCGTATGCAAGACATGTGTGACACGTCTAAGAAACTGGAGCAAAGGTGTAAAGAAATCACTAAGCTTTGGAGTTGCTATGGTCTGGTGCTAGTCTAGAAATCATGTTGATGACTGCTACTTTGTTTGGTAAATACTAAAGGCTACAATAACAAGAATAAAAAGGAAATTTCTTATCCAAATTTGCCATCGGCCTAGAGTCCGGTACCCCATGCTGGTTGCAGCCTTCCTGTTCAAGTACCAAAGGATATTGCGGACTGTATGACAGAAAGTGAGTCGAGTTCAGAAAGTGATGATGACACTGGTACAGACAACTATGTTTCAGACAATCCAGATATTGCTGAAACTTTCTCTCTGGCAGAGCTAAATGATCTCATTCGAGACTTAGACCTGCCAAAATTTTCGGCAGAACTTCTGGGATCACGCTTGAGAGCCAAGAATTTGCTGGCACCTAGCACGCCATTCTCGTGGTACAGAAACCGTGAAGAATTTACATGCTATTTCTCAGAGATTGAATCTCTTGTATTTTGCTAAGATATTCCTGGATAAATAACAAAGTTGGGAGTCACTTACAATGCAAGTGAATGGAGAATTTTCATCGATTCTTCCAAGCGAAGCCTAAAAGCAGTTCTCTTGCATAATGGTAAGAGATATGCATCAGTGCCTGTTGGGCATTCTGTGCAGCTGAAAGAGACTTATGAAAACATGGCCATGCTTCTTCAGAATATAAACAGAGCTTCTCATTTGAAAATAGAAGGCGATTGGAAAATCGATCGCGCCGGATTGCGTAGGCGATCGGTGCGCGATCGACCTCGAGAGCTTTTGTGTACGTCGTATTTTGTGTATCGTATTCGTATAGCTGTATATTATAGCCTATTTTATAGTACGTATACCATTGACGCAAAATGACGTGTGACGGCTAATTTAACAACGTTGGTATTATAGTTGTAATATTACAACTAAAGAAGCATAGCCCCTATGAATAAGATACTATATAAGATTACACTTCAGTGGCAGAGTTCAGCAGTATTTAACAAAAACTTAGAAAGTGTTAAAAATACATTCGCTAGGTGTATAAAGCTTAAAAGGTCAGTGTTGATGTTCAGCAGATGTATTTAAAATTTAGTAGCTAGATGTCGGAAGAATAAAATATCCATTTCAACTGCAGTTGTAAATCGTCACTATCGGTGCCATTTTATATGGGCGGCAACAGACACAGTTCAGCATCACAAAATCAATCACAAACCGATAAAACAATATAGTGGCATCTTTAAATTCATATAGCATGGATGCATAATATATTACTTTAAACATGCAGCGTTTTAGGTGAGTACAAATCTTTGTTATATAAGTAAATTATTAGGTTAATTAAAGCAGCTAAAAGCATCGGTCACAAATGTCCCTATGCATACACACATCTCTAGTAGGTATCAAGCACTATAAACAAACGTAGTCAATAACATCACCAATATCACTACATCTCTGTAATATTATCGACATCTCTAGTACGTCTATTTATGCTAGTGAAGGTATAGGCCACCTTGGTAAGAATAAAAACTTAAACCCTGTAAAATAATTTAACTATAAGAGTGTATAAAAATATAAACTTCTTAAATAGCAGCAACATAAGTACATATTTACAAATTAGGTGACTCGTTCGATGTGGATGTAGGCTAGTCGAGAAAGAAAACCGTCGGATTGTGAAAAAAATGTACTGCAAGTCCTGCAGAAAGCACGCCGACAAAACTCGACTGGACTGCCGACTGAAAGGTCAAGCCAAAACTGATTGCTCAACGTATGCCGAAGGCTCAACCAACGTTGTTAAATTAGCCGTCACACGTCATTTTGCGTCAATGGTATACGTACTATAAAATAGGCTATAATATACAGCTATACGAATACGATACACAAAATACGACGTACACAAAAGCTCTCGAGGTCGATCGCGCACCGATCGCCTACGCAATCCGGCGCGATCGATTTTCCAATCGCCTTCTATTTTCAAATGAGAAGCTCTGTTTATATTCTGAAGAAGCATGGCCATGTTTTCATAAGTCTCTTTCAGCTGCACAGAATGCCCAACAGGCACTGATGCATATCTCTTACCATTATGCAAGAGAACTGCTTTTAGGCTTCGCTTGGAAGAATCGATGAAAATTCTCCATTCACTTGCATTGTAAGTGACTCCCAACTTTGTTATTTATCCAGGAATATCTTAGCAAAATACAAGAGATTCAATCTCTGAGAAATAGCATGTAAATTCTTCACGGTTTCTGTACCACGAGAATGGCGTGCTAGGTGCCAGCAAATTCTTGGCTCTCAAGCGTGATCCCAGAAGTTCTGCCGAAAATTTTGGCAGGTCTAAGTCTCGAATGAGATCATTTAGCTCTGCCAGAGAGAAAGTTTCAGCAATATCTGGATTGTCTGAAACATAGTTGTCTGTACCAGTGTCATCATCACTTTCTGAACTCGACTCACTTTCTGTCATACAGTCCGCAATATCCTTTGGTACTTGAACAGGAAGGCTGCAACCAGCATGGGGTACCGGACTCTAGGCCGATGGCAAATTTGGATAAGAAATTTCCTTTTTATTCTTGTTATTGTAGCCTTTAGTATTTACCAAACAAAGTAGCAGTCATCAACATGATTTCTAGACTAGCACCAGACCATAGCAACTCCAAAGCTTAGTGATTTCTTTACACCTTTGCTCCAGTTTCTTAGACGTGTCACACATGTCTTGCATACGACGTGAGGCGCCCATGATTTGTCTTGGTCTCCTAACTTCATACCAAAATAAGCTTTCTGCAAAAACCCGGTTCTGTTCTGTCTTGGTTTATGCAAAGTTTGGCTTCCACAGATGTAACAAAATGAATCAGGTGAACAGTATGGGAATTGTAAAAAATAACTGGGGGTTAGAC
The DNA here is from genome assembly GCA_020284085.1 of Aporrectodea caliginosa. Taxonomy (NCBI): domain Eukaryota; kingdom Metazoa; phylum Annelida; class Clitellata; order Crassiclitellata; family Lumbricidae; genus Aporrectodea; species Aporrectodea caliginosa. The sequence goes on along the minus strand of JACEVL010000271.1, from coordinate 295,052 downwards.
GTTGATTTATGTGCAGTTTGGGTGTGAAATGTAGACTTTACTATGGGAGCCTAAGAAAGACTAGGGGTGTTGACCCCCCCCAACCCGCGGCAATTTTTACCCTGCAGGTGAATTAACACAACGTCTTCTAAAGTAACCGCTTACAGATTCAGCCATGTTGAATATGATAATGGTGATTGTCAGGAAAACCCTACGTCATACATAAAAACGGATATCATTTTCGAAATCAGCAGACTAAAATCTTTTAGAAAAATATGTTTTGGACCGAACATCAGAAATCATGCATAGTAGTGTTATTAACGTTCTATATCTGAGAAACTTAATACAATATTCCTGATAACATCGCCTATTAACTTCAACTCTGCAATTGCGCTTCGGAACTGTCCTAGAACCAATTCTTGATATAGATAAGAGGAAGAAGACGCTGATCATGTTCGTCATGCCACAGCGTCGTCAAGCAACAACGATGCCTTTCAGCTTCTTGTCTAAGAACTTACAGAGCCACTGTAATAATAATCAAAACATCAGTCGATGGTAGAAATATTCTTTGACACAATATAGAATTTACATAGAATCAAAATAATAAATTAATTAATCTTCATAATAAGTTTTTTTTAATCTAAACATGTTGGAAAAGAGAAACACTTGACTCCGTTTAAAATCTAATAATCAGTAGTTGGACAACTTCACCAGAATCTTTAAAGGCTCATATCCTAAGAAAAAGCGTCCTGTAGGCCTAAATATCAGAAACAGAACGATTTACTTTAATGTATTAACAAGAAATTGGGTAATTCTTTTTTACCAGACACCAAAATTTATCCAACTTCTTTATGTGTATTTTGCAAATCTGCAATTGTAAAGTGATTGTCTGGTTGCAAAATAAATGATTGATTTGATTTGATTTATATGTTCAATTTAAAATGGAAGATTGATGAAAATAATTCTCTGCTCAAGTAGAAGTGAAAAGACAATAATTTTAATAAATTTTGGTGGTTGCATAAGAAAACAAGTATTAGCAAATGAAGATCATAAACACAAATGCAAATTTACCTTAATTTTAAATTTAAAGATGTAATTCTCTTAAGTTATTGTCTTAAGCACCGAATTATTTAAAATTGAAAATCAAAATCCGTCGCTTGCTCGGATCGTTGTTAGCCACAAAGAATCGACCTTTTTTCTCATCCAGAAGAATCCTCGATGGATATTGTAGTCCGTGTTTTCCATCTTTTGAGAGAATTTCTCTCCTAAATTCCAAATCTTGATCCAGTAAAAGAATTCGATGGTTTGACTTATCAACGACCATCACGAATCCATTTCCATCGACGGACAAATGAACTGGATGATTCATTTGTCCAATGGTAGATCCGTGTTTTCCACCGAATGACTTTTTAAGTTTTCCATCTACATCCACTATGCAAACTCTATCCAGACCACCATCACCATGACTGACCATGAAATGACCATTGGCCAGTTTAATGGCATGCCATGGACGACGAATACCAGCGTCTGACAATAGATTGATTTCACGGAGCAATTGTCCATCTGGCGAATATTCGTTTAACTTATATTTAAAAAACAGCTAAGATGACATTCGATTCGCCTGTAACAGATAGACCCCATCCATAATCTTCTCCTGTTGACCATTTCTTTATTAAATTTCCATTTGGATCAACTCTGAAGATTGCATTCGTGAAACTTAAACGGCCTTTTGTAATCGATGATGTAGAGACATTTATTTCTGTCGCAGGATCCTATGTCGAGTGGATCAATTAATTCCTTCAAATTCCATCGACGTTTGAAGTTTAATTTACGTTTATTGTAAACTTCAACATCTGAATTCCTTTCACTCAAAACAAACAATTCTTTGTCTAAGATCGTCAATCCCCGAATTTGTTTCGTGTCTTTTTCCTCAGCTTTTGTTCTGATCGTCTTCACTAAAACTGGATCCGATTTGTATCGAAGTTCGTCTGAAAGTAGAAATAGATCCATTAAAACTCTATTTAATATTTGGATTTGGGACTATTGCATAATTGTAAACAAATATAAATTGGAACGTGAGTACTAATGCATGCGGCAACGACGATGAACGTAATGATAATACGTGGACGATATCAAGACCGAGACAAATTGAGGCCAACAGAATGATACAGGCGCAGAAATGGTCAGTGAAAAGTAGAGTGACAAACAGGCACGGGCGGATGAACATAGACAGTCGCACAGGAAAGGGAAAGGTAAAGATAGAGTAAGAAATATGAGGTGCATGAAGTGTAGATTTATCAATAGAGTATGAAAAGCCGTGTCCTCGAAAGTGAATTGCTGCCATCAGTGGTGAAGGTCTTGGCTGAAGTACCACCTAGGGCGCTACGCGAGCGAGGTGGACAGGCTCAGCAGAAACTCTGAAAAAGCTGGCAAACGTGGGCGGCATCGCCGCCTCTGATACCACAAGATAGTGGATATCAAAGCCAGTCCTAAGCCTGGAACTCTCTTTAAGGGAGAAGTGCGAAGGTCGAACGGATGGGTGTAGATACTCCGTTCGTAAAGAAAAATACGTATGAAATCCAATGCAAGCATTGGACGGGCCTCGGCCCATGGATCCGATGCAAGCTTTGGACACCTACGGGCCTTCGGCCCATGGATCCTGATGATGATGAATGATGATGATGATGATGATGATGATGATGATGATGATGCTGATGATGATGATGATGATGATGATGATGATGATGATGATGATGATGATGATGATGATGATGATGATGATGATGATGATGATGATGATGAAGAAATGAATATATTTCGATTCCTCATAAACAATTATAGTCTATATGCATTTCAACGCTGAACCCGATGCTACCTAATGTCAACTATTTTTTTAGCATCGGTGCATTTTGTTTCTAAACTTGAATCGAATGACCGGCGCTCAGTACAGATAAACCTAGTCAGAAAATTGTAATGTAGCCTACTAGTAATTCTTCACCTGCAATGAGGGTTACAAGACATTTTTATTTCGATGTCTCAAGATTCCTTAAGATGTTAAAAGATGCCTTAAGATGACATAAGGTGCCATGGAATGTCTTTTCTGCCGTAAGAAGTCGCTGTCGCTAAACTCTTGGAATCCACAATTTGTTTAAATGCGCAATTAGAAAATGTTAAGTGTTTTGTTGCAAATGTCGGATTAAAAATAATTATCTGAGAAAGTGCAGCTATCAAAATCGGTACCCCGTCAGAACGGCCCAGGACAAATCGGCCCCGACAAAACGGCCCCGACAAATGGGCCCCGACAAAACGGCCCCGACAAATGGGCCCCGACAAAACGGCCCCGACAAAACGGCCCCGTCAAAACGGCCCTCGTCAAAATGGCCTCAACAAAACAGCCCCGTCATTTCGGCCTCTGTCATAACGACCCCCGTGACCCGTCATATCGACCACCGTCATATCTGCCCCCGTCAAACCGGCCACAGTCATATCGACCCCAGTCACATCGGCCCATCACAAAATATCTCATGTTCCAAATACTTTTAAGTTGGTTTGATGAAAAGAATTCTTTGCGTAAATAGAACTCGAATTGGTAAAATCGTAGTTTACGTTGCCAAATTACTTATGTGGTCAGTTTAAAATGGAAGTTGGATTTATGAAAAACTAGCATTTTTTACCCGGCGTTCGCCCGGGTTTTCCCCAGGCGTAATTTTTAACGGCTGCAAATAAAGGCTACTTACTTACTATATTTGCTGATGGGCTTCAAATATTTAAAAAAATGTCCATATATCTGAATGGAAACGATATTTAGAGGTGAACATAGTTGCTTTGCCCGTGTACTGCACGGGTTATCTCTACCTTATAATTATAGGCAATATTATTTGTTCCCCGTACTACACGGGTTATCTCTACCTGAAATAGGCATATTATTTGTTCCCCGTACTACACGGGTTATTTCTAAATTATAATACGCTTTTTATTTTCCGTTAGCCAGCGTGACGTAAGATTGCATATTTAGCCGCGTGACGTAATTTAATATTGCATATTTAGTGACGTGGACAAATGGGCATGCTATAGCCAGTATTATAAGATAGCCTCGCCGAAACAGTTGTAAATTTAAAATGTCCATATATCGGCGTTTAAATAAAATTGCTAGCTGAAAATAGTCGCGTTGAATTAGACGTTGCGTAATAATGTTTTGTAAATTTTTTCAAATCGCGAAACCGTTCCGTTTCGGAGCCTTTAGCCGGACAACCAAACATACATACATACATACGGAAGGACATCGTAAACAGACTAAGAATTATAATATAAGATAATTCGTTGCGTAAATAGAAGTTGGCTCTATGATAGTTGTCATTGAAAGCATTTAAATAATTAAATACGCCAACCAGTTAGCATTAGCCGATGGTCCCCGCAGTCCATTGCCCAGCTGAAAAGTCGCTTGAGGCCTCATTTCAACATAGTTTGTCAGCGTAAGCTTAAAAGTACTGGCAACATTGGATATTTTGTATGGGGCCGATAGGCTATGACTGGGGCCGATATGACTGGGGCCGATATGACGGGGGCCGATATGACGGGGGGCTCATTTCAACATAGTTTGTCAGCGTAAGCTTAAAAGTACTGGCAACATTGGATATTTTGTATGGGGCCGATATGACTGGGACCGATATGACTGGGGCCGATATGACGGGGGCCGATATGACGGGGGGCGATTTCACGGGGGCCGATTTGACTGGACTGTTTTGTCGAGGCCATTTTGACGGGGGTCGTTTTGTCGGGGCCGCTTTGTCGGGGCCGATTTGTCCTGGGCCGTTCTGACGGGTCACCATCAAAATCTGCAGACAACCGGCTCTTAGACAAATATTCAACCTTTATTGTTAGATGAGTAATTAGTCTTCTACCTTTTAATCGACGCCTTTCTTTAATTTGTTTACAAAGTTGTTCGTTTTCTTCCATCCATGCTTTTTGCTGTTGTTCATGTTTGTGTTCGATGCTCAAAATCTTCTCTTTGTTATCTATGACAAGAGCAGCAATCATGCATGTCAATTTTATATTCAAATTGAATGTGAATCACAAACTTTAGTTAATAAAGCATTTTAGATCAGAAAAACAACACACCAGCCCAAGTGACTGAGACTAAATTTACCCTCTTGATTACAAGTCAACACCTCGTCGACTTACATCCGATCGTGACATCCATAAATTTATTGAGAAGTCGTTATTTTTGCGGGTCCTTGCCAGTGCTGACTCTCCTACTCATCTGGGGGGGGTCTATCGTGAAGTGGTAACATCACTGGCGGGAAGAGCAGTAGGTAGCGGTATATCTTCCCGCATCCATTATTATTATTATTATTATTATTATTATTATTATTATTATTATTATTATTATTATTATTATTATTATTATTATTATTATTATTATTATTATTATTATTATTATTATTATTATTATTATTATTATTATTATTATTATTATTATTATTATTATTATTATTATTATTATTATTATTATTATTATTATTATTATTATTATTATTAGAGCTGTATTCGACTTACTGGCCAAATTGACTCTAACATTATTTAGAATGACGCAAGGAGCGCCTCTGAGTTGGAATCTTGAACGGGCGTTATATAAATGTTTGGAATGTTTGGAATGAATGAATTTTGTTTCTTGACGTTATTGAAAGCGTAGAGAAGATCAGAATAGTTTGCAGGACCTTGGTGGACCCTTTAAAACTGCGCTATATTATATTAATTGTCTTCATACATACAGATGCAAAGACATACACGCATACCTGTTTTCGTTGTCTCTAGTTCTTTCCTGAGTTTCTGGACGTTGGCTTCTAATGTCGTCACTGTCGCTTTATATGTGTTCAATTCTTCAACTAATTTGCGATTGTTGGTCTGACGTGAATTGTTGGTCGTTTGCTCTGCTTTAAGTTCCTGCTTTAATTTGTAATTGTTGGTTTGAAGTAAATTGTTGGTCGTTTTCTCTGTATCAAGTTCCTGCTTTAATTTGTCGTTGTTGGTTTGAAGTGAATTGTTGGTCGTTTTCTCTGTTTTAAGTTCCTGCTTTAGTTTGTCGTTGTTGGCCTGAAGTGAATTGTTGGTCATTTTCTCTGCTTTAACTTCCTGCTTTAGTTTGTCATTGTTGGTTTGAAGTGAATTGTTGGTCGTTTTCTCTGCTTTAAGTTCCTGCTTTAGTTTGTCGTTGTTGGTTTGAAGTGAATTGTTGGTCGTTTTTCTGCATTGAGTTCCTGCTTTAGTTTGTCGTTGTTGGTCTGAAGCGCGTTGTTTGCGATTTTATTTTTGCCCAACTCTTGTTTTAGTCTTACTATATTAGCTTCCGCATTACTCAGTTCTTCTTTCAAAGTCTTATTAACCTGTACTTCCTTGAATGCATTAATTCTCAGCTGTTCATTTGCAAACAGCAAACTCTCTTTCTCAGTCCTTTCCATTTCGATTTCCATTCTCAGGAGATCATTTTCGTTAGTTTTTTCTCCTAATAGACTTTGTTTACTTCTTTTCTGTGGCTTCGGGTCACCTTCATCTGAATAAAAGTGACAAATGTTTATAGAAAAGTTAATATTCGTTTATTTTCCCGACTACTGTGACACACGCACTTATCAGAGAGCTAAAATTGTAATTGCAATTGTAAATATGATGATTTATAAAACATCGACTTCTGCGATAATTGTCTACTGTCAACGTAAATTCTAATCAGTCTTGTATGCGAGACATAAAATTTGGAGACCGAGACCGAGACAGTGGGGAACTAGACCTAGACCGAGATACAAGGTCCAAGACAGTTCAAAACCGAGTCACTCACGCTTTTCGGCATTTAGTCCACAGGGTGGCACTTTACAGAATAAACAATAAAAACAACTTGGACCCAAATCACCAAAACAATTGTTGTCTCAATTGTAGGCCGATCACCTGAATAGTATAAAGAAATTAAATATTTCAGGCATTCTAAGATCTTCTAAGCGATTCAGGCCATACAGGTTGAGAGACGACTAGATTTGTTTAAATCGTTTCGCGTATGGTAGCTTTACACCAGCGGCAAATGGCACACCATTTCTTTTGTTTATTCATGACTTTAAATTGCTTGAATGCAAATTTGTCTATTTCAGGTTCTTCATGAGACATTTTATGATTTTGTCCGGATAGAAATCGACGTAAAGTAGCAATATCTGTTAAGCTAGTGTTAACAAGAAAGACTGCTTTCCAAACTTCCGGTGTGGTTAGCACCTCCGTCTTATTAGTTATTACATCGGCACAGGGCAATTGTTTAGTGCAAGAAGTTCAGAACTAAAGACAGTTTGTGCAAGAACTATTGAGACCGCTTCTAGAAAAGAACAAGACTTTCGCTTCAAGACAGTTTCAAAAAAGTCAAGAAATGACCGCGAGAGCGATACTGAGACACTAGAGTTACTAGTTATCAATATGCAAATGCTGGCTTAATTTCATACTACAATTACTGGCTTATTTTCATACTACAATTACTGGCTTAATTTTGCAATGCCGGTATAAGAATAATCTAGTCCAAGTACAGGTCAAAGGTCAAACGACCGCCTCAGGCAAAACAGACAGCCATTAAAGCTGCGCAAAGGTCTTTTCAATGGTTGCCCTTCTTAGAGGGGGCGTACGTGTGCCTACCCCTCCCCTCCATTCTTCTTTCACTCTGCACGCCTTAGCAAAGCTCATTGAATATTCATTATTTGCACGCTGTGCATTCTATTTGGGCCTTTCACACACATATGCGTGCAGCCAATTTTTATACAAGCAAGCTACCAATTCTTGCATGTAGCACTCAATTTTTACTCACTAGCCGTCATCTACCGCCCATACTCATCATCCATCTTTGCTCAAGCATTGCAAGGCGCCCATTTTTGCAACTTTTCATACTACAATCAAGCTGCCTTTGTTTTGGCCATTTTCACATAGCTCACATTTAAGCTTGGAGTCCAACACGGCTAGGCTTTGCTCTCGTAGCTGCACTTGCATTCTTTTACATGTGCTTTGTTTGGCGTATAGCAATTTACACTTAGGTCAACTTTAATGGTAGAGGCCATTACACGCAAGCATTCAATTCTTTTGGACCATACAACCATTTTCTCTTAGGCACGCACACATTTTAGGCTCAAGCCTACAACTACAAACCTTGCAACTCCATCTTCGTCACCCACCAAGGCGCGCAAGCACTTAGTGTGGAAGCCAAGGCAGCCAGTGTTTGCGCTGGCATGCCATTACAGCTCTTGCCTGACCATTTAGCGTTGAATATTTAGTACTTGCAGCCTCTTTTGAGGCAGAAACGCATTTTACATTTAGGCCGCTATTCTTTGAGCTCGCCTTGTTTTTCAAGGCTGACTAAGACCAATTTATTATTCAGTAGGTACAAATTGCGATGGTTTTGTGCGCTTGCATTGAATTAGAGCTAAAACCTTTTACTCTTAGGCAGCAAGACATTCTTTGGGGTTGCCTCGTATAACAAGGGTGACCAAAGCGGCAAGCCCATTGAATATTCATTTGCATTATGCCCTTTTACACTTGCACAGAGCTCTTGGCTTGCAACTGCTCACATATTCATCGCTTAAAGTGAATTTAGCATCCGTCTTTACAGTAAAAATATCACTATAGATGGAGAAGCTTAGCTGACTTTGCATTTTTGAAAGACGGCTCGTCCTCTTTCATTACATGCTTGACAGACATATAAATTTTAATACTAAGTTGCACTCTTCATCAGCCCTTTTTGCTCACTAGAAATGTCTGTACACCTCAAACGCGTGGCGTTTTTCGCATATTGCTAGTTATAGTTCAAATTAGAGAATAATAGACGTATGAATTTTTTCAGATCTGGCAGCTTTACCATGTGAAGGAGCATGTTTAGTAGACATTTAATCTTTTAATGCTAAGCAGCAGTCTTCATCAACCTTTTTGCTCACTAGACTGAGCGAAACTTACATCCTTTTTACTGTATGATGACTAAAATTGTAAACTTCAGAGCGATGCTAAGAAGCAGAGAGGTGTAGAGGGGCAGAGAGATGCTAAGAAGCAGAGATGCTAAGAAGCAGAGAGGTGTAGAGAGGCAGAGAGATGCTAAGAAGCAGGGAGGCTAAGCAGAGAGGTGTAAGAAGCAGAGAGGTATAGAGAAACAGAGAGACTAAGTAGAGAGGCGTAGAGAGAGCGAGAAAGCAGGAAGAGGCTGAGAAGCAGAGAGGTGTAGAGAGGCAGAGAGATGCTAAGAAGCACATAGGCAGAGCATGGCTAAGAAGCAGAGAGGTAGAGAGAAGCTAAGAAGCAGAGAGGAGTAGAGAGGCAGAGAAATGCTGAGAAGCAGAGAGAGGCTGAGAAGCAGAGAGGTAGAGAGAAGCTAAGACGCAGAGAGGTGTAGAGAGGCAGACAGATGCTAAGAAGCAGAGGGTGTAGAGAGGCAGAGAGATGCAAGAAGCAGAGAGAGGCTGAGAAGCAGAGAGGTGTAGAGGGGCAGAGAGATGCTTAGAATCAGAGAAGTGTTTTGGGCGATGGGCTAAGTGGTGAGGCTTTGAAAGTGAAGGAGATGTTGAGATGCGTTGTTGGGAGAGAGGGGCTTAGCAGTTACAGAGTGAGAATATGTGATAGATATGGAGAGAAGCATTTTGGGTGAGGAGGAGTCTTAGCGGTTGCGAAGATGAGAGAAGAGCAGAGAGAGAGAGAGAGCGTTAGAAAGAGAGAGATGAAGCGAAGAATTTTGTGAGAGGGGCCGTGGAGGGTAGGAGGGTGAGAGAGAGAGACTTACTCTCCGTAATTGACAATTTTAATCGCTCCGAATAAGAGCCGAATCATTATTTTCGCTTGGCGAGAAGAGCATTAACTAGTTTTTGGAGAGAGAGCAAGAGAGACGTGTAAAATGTTGGTGTTTAACAGCTGAATTTTTAATAGTGTTTAGCGGAAGAGAGGGGTAATATGAAACCAAAATCTTTAAAGTCAATGCAAGGAAGGTTAGAAAACCGAGTCAGTTTGGTCGTTTCACCAAACGGCGAACCCATGCTGTATACACAGCGGTAAGTAAGTATGAAAATGCAAATCTTATACAGTTGATGAGTAATTGTGTAGAGTCTGCGTCGTGGCCAGGAATGAATGAAGTAGCATCACGCGTTTCGATGGAAATGCTTAAACTTCTATTCGCAAGATGCCACTTTAGAAGTTATCGCAAATTTTTAAGGTGTAAGAACTCGTTACAACACGTGAAAAAATGTAGAACACGAAATCATTGTGATATTTGTAAGCTTGGCTGACAGTACAAGACTTTGTCGTATTTTCACTCACTTTTTCATGTTGCCATACCACGAGAGCTCAGTTGAATGAGGGAGGGGTTTTCCCCATAGCCCGCCCGCCCGCCTACCCTATACGCTATAGACCAAAGTGGCAGTGCCACTTTGACACAGGCATTATAAAATTTTAAAACAGCACGTTTACGCTCTGTAGAAGACGGAATCATCACACTGAAATGCATGTCGCAATAAACTGGTGCATAATAATCAGTTAATATTTTTCCGATTATAGGATTGAGATGTAAGCTGGCTCGAATGAAGGCATGAAATTCCAAGTTTTGTCGGCCATTCTTTTCAATAACTGGCTTGTTTCAATAACAGCAGCTTCAGCTCACTGCTTTTCAATAACGTCTTTTCAATAACTCTTTTCAGTCTATGCTCACCAGACTGAAGCAAGAAAACCACGTATTGGATTTTTCACATAATTATATCGAAGAAATAGACAAATCTGTATGCAATGCTTTGGCCCATAAAACGGATGAGTGCGGAACTGCACTTTTAGGTTAAATTTTAAACAATTTGATTTCCAGAATACCAAGAAATATATTCAGTAAGGGACAAAGCAAAATCGAGGCTGACACGAAATTTTCATGCGACCTATTCTGATTCAGCGACTGTGATCACTGATCACCGAGAAAACACAAACGATGCAGGAATGCCTAAACTATTCGGCGGAACATCAGCAAAGAGGCTTAAGTGCTGTAAATAATTATGCTAGTGTATTAGGCTATACAGTAGGCGCTAACAATGGTCGATCATCTTTCTTTTTGTGAAATGACACAAACTATGGCCAATAGATCCGAAATTCAAATTGCCTGGTTAGTGTATTAATCATTACAAATAATATTTTGGAGAGAAATTATACGATATGTCTACGGCAAAATTGCCCCATTTGCAGAAGATCTCTTGCAGCTCCGGCTTCTCAGGCTTATATAGAATGAATATTTTCCGTACGAGGAATTCTAACAGCTGGCTGAAGGAACCCCAATACCCCTTGCAGAGGTCACTAGAAATAAGAGGGTTCTTTAAAATTAAATCAACGCATCTTATAGTGAAATTGTTCGAACTTTGTTTAATTTAACATTAGCTGTATAAAGAAGTATAGGCTACATTAAATTATTTTCAAACAAGATCTGTAATGAGAGCTGAAATTATTTAAAATAAACTGTAATTAGAAGTATAACTAAAGAATTTAGGAGCTGTAATGTAAATTAAAACTGAAATTGAGGAGACAAGAACTGAAATAGAAGTCAACAAATTATTTCCTGAAGTAAAATATCACCAGTCGAGGAGGGAGTAGAAGACCAGCTGCTGCGAGCCGTTGGCTGAAAAATCTCCCATTCCCACGTGCTATGGAGCCTGTTTCCGCCCAAGGTCCGGCGTCGATACAGTCTCTGCCCTCGATCTCATGACTTTGAGTTACCACCTAAGGACGATTAGAATTTTGTATGTATGTATGTATGAGCACTTGTTATAGCGCCCCTTCAAGATTTCTACTCAGAGGCGCTCCTGACTACACCGCGGACACTGAATCGGAGTTTCACGCCGAAGCGCATGAGCAATTGCAAGCGAAGGACTTGCCCAGGGTCCCTACGCAGCGGTTTGAGGTGGATTCGAACCCGCAACCCTACGGCTGCAAGGCACCGAACATACCGCTACACAACCGCGCCCGACGGATTTTCGTATGGAGTTTGTGCCTTGTGTCCTATGCAGAAATCTGATCAGTAACCCACTGACTGGTCCCACGAAGCAATCAACATAAAGTCCCAGATTCTTCCAAATATTATTTCCTATTATAATTTCCTATCCGTGTTTACTTGTACCTGTATATGATTTGACAACTGAATCGATAATAAACGAATTATATGGGAGGGGTTAGCAGATCAGCTTGGACGCGGGATCGATACCCATTACCCTCAAAGGGTCGACTCAGACTTTCATTCGCTAGATAACGTTGGTAAAAATTAATGAGCAGTAGGACGTGCGTAAATCGAGCAGTAGTATGGGCGCATTGTATGGCTGCCATACAGTTAAATTCGACTCCTGTAGTAACTTGTAATCATCAGTTTATACTATGACTTGTAATCATAGTGCGGTGTATCAGATCTTGTTTGAAAATAATTTAATGTATTTAATTATTTAATTATTTGAATTAATAATAAACACGAATATAGATTATATATATTTATATATTGTAACGCGGCGTGACTCGATACAGCGTTTGCCCTATATAAACTGAACTGGGAACACACACGGAGAAACAGATCATAAGAAAACGGAGGATTTTTGTAACTAGTGTTGATTAATAAGGTTCGCCTGTATTATTTTTCATTAGCGTTGATCAGTATCGTAATTCGAGTAATTTTGAGTATAGCCTAGTCGCAGAGCTGAAGTAAACCTTAGCGTAAGAATAGTACTACCGGTACCGTTGAGTGCCATTTAACTGATTCAGGTAAATGGACGATCTGAGAGAAGCGGACGGGATTATCTGTAGCCTACTGCTTAGTTTTCCCTCTTCGACATATCTTCCGTTGGATTCATTTCTGAACGATCCACACGAAGCGGGAATATACTTTTGAAGCCGACCAGAACTGCCGAAGACGTTATCTTTGTTGTTTAATTGGAAATAAAAGTGTTCAAATCTTTTGTCAACAGCAAAAGTCGGACTGACAGACATTATGTGACGACGATCTCTCCTGTGGCGGTCATCCTGGTAACAGCAACCCCCAGTAGGGACCGGTGCGATCGATGGACAGGGACCAGTAGCACCGCACAGAAAGTTAGGTGTCTAGTGCCTACCTCAACCACCACGCTACAATGTAATATTTCCACATAATTATAGAATTGACTGCATTTGTTTTGTACACATATATACAAGCAGAGCTTCTCATTTGAGGCGATCGATCGATCGATCTCCTTGGTCGATCGCCTAGCAAAGGTCCGGTGGATCGATAAATCGATCGCGCAAATCGAGCACGATCGATTTACTCCAAGAGGAAACTGGAGCCATTATTTTATTTACCTAATTTACATTACTTTAATTTTGTGCTTACTTGCGGCGGAGGTGAATGCGTTCGGAACGTAGGGTTTCGTGACCTAATGACTGTTGAGTGATCGCTCCAATTTCGTTCAATATGATTGGTCATAACAACACGGGGGGCAACTCCCGCGTAACGTCATTTGTAAGTTGGTAACGTCACTAATTTCGGAAATTAGTGAAAGCAACAATGGCGCTTACGGTGCCGAAGTGGAATAATGATGTACAGTTTAGCACGTTTCTGCATGCCATCGAAATTAGCTAGGTGACTCGTTCGATGTGGTTGTAGGCTAGTCAAGATAGAAAACCGTCGGATTGTGAAATTTTTTACTGCAAGTCCTGCAGAAAGCACGCCGACAAAATTCGACTGGACTGCCGGCTGAAAGGTCAAGCCAAAACTGATTGCTCAACGCATGCCGAAGGCTCAACCAACGTTCTTAAATTAGCCGTTACACGTCATTTTGCGTCAATGGTATACGTACTGTAGGCTAAATTAGGCTATAATATATTATACAGCCATACGAATACGATACACAAAATACGACGTACACGAAGGTTCCGCGACAATTCGTCTACCGACACTTCGTCTACGACACTTCGTCTACAGACACTTCGTCTAACGACATTTCGTCTAACGACATTTCGTCTACAAGTGTATCTTTATCCATTACGGCTAATCAACAGAGGCCGCTTTCTTATAGTTTCGCTAAAACGTGCTATTATATTCTCAGGAATCCAGCTTCTAATTACTGACAAGATTATTTTCATCAATCCAGCTTCTATTGAATGGAAACTTATTTTCATCCATGCATTCAGGTTGATTTCCAGCTTCTATATAGGCCCTACTGGAAAAATTATTTAAATCAATTTAACTTCTATTACAACACAGGGATGTTTTTATCAATCCCACTTCCATTTAGGGAAACAGTTTTTTTCATCAATCCAGCTTCCATTTTAAAGTGACAATATAAAATAACTTTGTAGACGAAATGTCGGTAGACGAAATGTCTGGAGACGAAGTGTCGTAGACGAAATGTCGGTAGACGAATTGTCGTGACACCGTACACGAAAGCTCTCGACGAGTAGACGTCGATCGCGCACCGATCGCCTACGCAATCCAGCGCGATCGATTTTCCAATCGCCTTCTATTTTCAAATGAGAAGCTCTGTATACAAGTCCTTCTAATCGTGAGTACTTTCAAAGTTTCTATGAATGTATTTCCTCAAGGTCTGTTTCCAACTGTTAGAAGTCGTTTGCGTTTACCATACAATGTACATTACACATTAACGTAAATGTATATCACACCGCTTGCAGCAAACATAAGTGCAATTAAATTCTTTAAACTTCTATACCTTGAAAACTGACACGGTATCATTGTCCTGAATCATTTTCTCCCTTATATAATTATTGTATTTTATAACGTGCTCGACCATAAGAACTCTGCCGTTTGATTTGTCGAAACACACTTTCTTTGGAGTACTGGTATCTGGGTAAAGAGACTCACGAGTAATGAGACACCGCTTAAATTTTAAATCAGAACTCAAGAGCAACAATCGTCTTATGCATTGGTCAACAACGAGAATATTTCCAGTTCCGTCTCTGTCTAAGTAAATGGGATAACCCAACTGACTTCTTTGCCATAGGTCACCAAAATACTTCAAAACATTGCCCGCCTTTTTCATGATGCAGACTCTAGTTAAAGGGCCTTCATCATTTCCGTGGCAGATTAAGAAATGATTTGAAGTAAGTTTTATGGCATGCGAAGGTTTTTCTATTCCAGAATTCCAAGGTAGATCAATGACTTGATCCAGTTTTCCATCTGGTGTGTATTCGTGTAATTGATTTAAGCTTGAAACGGTTAGTAGGACATTTGATTCACTTGTCACAGAGAGCTGACCTCTCGCTTTGTCCACTGACCATGCTGCAATTTCATTTCCGTTTGGATCAATTCTAATGATTTCATTATGCGTTTCTAAATCGACTTTCATCATATACAAACATTTATTGACATTACATTCTTTGATGTCGTCATACGTCCCTTTTCTTGGCACTTTCCATCTTCGCTTAAACTTCAATGTTGACAGATCATAGACCACGGTTACATTGTCATTGGCCACAACGAACAGTTCATTTTCAAGAATTGCAATACCGAAGACTTCAAAGCTGCATTTATTCTTAGAAAGTCCTTCCAGCGTCATAGAAAATGTCACTCCCCCATCACCTCCTACCAAAATCAAATTAAGGTCCTGAATGTTAGACTGTTATCAAGATCGCACTGGCTACGGAACCGTCCGGACGGTGCCGTTATTTCTTTTCTACGGAACCGTCCGCAAATAATCTATGGGCGATTGCACATATCTATGGCGTGTACATCCGGTTGAAATAAATATTGGCAGGACAGTCTATATTGACAAATCGGAACGAATGTTCAACAATGGGAACAATAGGAAGACCTGAATGGACACAAGTCCCAATAATTAGGGTAGCCTATCCTAGTTACCAACAGATCAAGATGATGGCGGGTATAAAGTTACGTGCAATATTTGATTATGTTAATGGCAGGCAATTCATCTGCAAATAATAACAGCAAATCCCTGAATAAGCCATACATCATTGCAAAATTGCCCAATCATTAAGATATGATCTGAGTTGTACGGTCAACTTATCAAATCAGTTCAGGAAATCGTGCTCAACAATTTTGTTCTAGAAAGTGAAAGTAATATTTAGGGTGGGAATACACATGAACCATCGCATTCCACAGTTAAGACCCCATAGTTACCTAACAGGAAAAGATGTTCGCGGTATTAAGTGCATGTCAATGGTAGACAGCTCATCACCAATAATAGTTGCCCAAAGTAGCGTAATTATATTTAAAATTGCGAATTTATACGTGCCACTTCAGAAATTCAACACAGCAGCTCTCGACCTAAGAACAAAAAACCTGGATCGGACATATTATTTTGTCCATTGGATTTGTTTAAGAGTTTGGCAATCAGTTATAATATATTATTTTAAAATCTTTGTAACTGGTTGGGAGTTCAAGATTTCTGTTCTGTTTAGTGTTTACCCTCACTTGCGAAATTTGTTAATAACATGTTCACTGCAGCTGTTCTCTCTTCGTGGAAGCCTTTTCAACCTGATGCCATCCGTCAACTCATTATTACTGGACTTCGAAGTTATGCGAACTTTATGAACTTCCTCCATTATTAGTTAATGAATTCATAGACGAAATTGTTCTGTGTTGAACAATACTATGTAACTCTCGCTGGCCCAGGGCTACGCACCTGCATTGCACAAAAGGGCTGTGTTTTTTCCTTCTATCAAGCGATAATGTCTTGACCCGGGCTACCATTCAAATTACCGTACCGCTCTAGCCTCTATCTCAAACTTGTCTTTCCTCTCGAAGCTTCTTGAGAAATGTGTGTCTGTACCGCTAGTCCACTACCTCGACCTACGCTCTGTAATGCATCCTCTTCAATCTGGCTTTAGGAAATTCTACTCGACGGAATCTCTAATGGTGAGTCTTCGGGCTGATGTATATCATGCCGTTGATCGTGGCCATGTCACTCTACTTTCACTCTATGACATTAGTGCCGCTTTCAACACTGTCGATCACGCCATCCTTCTTGACCGACTGTCTAACTCATTTGGGATTACTGACTCTGCACTTACTCTGGATTCGCATCATCCACTCATTCCTTACCGATCGCTCTGTCGCTGTAGTTTTCGTCCTACTCGCTCTGCTAGGTCCCCCTCTCTTACGGCTTACATCAGGGCTCGGTTCTTGCTCCCTTTCTGTTTATCTTGTATTTCTCGGATCTGGCCGGGGCCTTGGTCCACAATCCAACCAATATGCTGATGACATGCAGGCTTACCTTCATAGACCTGCAGACATAGCTGCTGTCATGGTTGAGCGTATTCTAGAGCTTCTACTGCTCTTGACCGATGGTTGTCCTCAAATCGCCTCCGTCTTAAATAAGATAAGACACAGTAGCCTACATCGAAGATCTGGCTAGGTAGTCTTTCCCAACTTACGAAGATTGATGCTGACTCCCTTCGCTTTCAGTTTCCAAATGTGCACTTCTCTTCCTCTGTGTTAATGACTATTCACTTTTGTAATTATTATAATATATTTATTGTTTCTTCTAGCTGGGCTAGTTAGGCTGAATCTCTAGCCTATATATCTTATGTTTGCATGTAATAGTATGCAGAGAAAACGGACTCGTATAGCCTACCTGCAGAGACAAGGCGCTATTTCCGCCATAGTTCTCAATCTGAACCGGCAAAATTTCAAATTATTCGCAAATTGTAAGTATTTCAAAATAATTGTTCTCTAAAGAAGTTAAAGAAGCCTGTGAAAATTCAGATTTGATCATTAAATCAAACTTTCAAGCCAAACTCAAAACATCAACGTAGGCCTATGCGTTTTTATTTTTAAGGCATCTCAGTCAGGGATTTTTAAAGGAATTTTTAGAACTGCACAACCCCTTCTCTCTTTTTCAAAAAGTCATAGTAAATTATTCCCAATGGGATGACAATGACCTTTTTTTACCTATTTTTAACTGCACAAAATTGCTCTTACAGCTGCACAAATTCATATAGAACTGCACGTTTTGTGTAGAACTGCACACTGAAAAGCCCTGATCTAAGCTTTATGTCCGACTTGAGCTAAATAAAGTGTAGACCTAACTGTTAGTGTTTGCTTATCTCCAAGGACAGATATCGAGGGTCAATCGAGCGATTAAGAGCAGTCAACAGGATATCAACATTTCAACCCGTAACTCTGAGTATAACGAACATGTTCTGACAGTAAGTTGCTACCATGACAATTTAGAGACTACAGCTGCGTTCAGGTATTTTGTTAGAGATTTTTCTATATTCACTCGAACAAAACTATCTCTTATAAGCCAGTGCTAAAGTGAAAGGACACGTCTACCTGTACACGTTAAAAATAGCGCAGTAATGTCAATTGTGAAACCGAAAGTGTTGTAGATTTTTCGACTTAGAGAATAAGATGGCTGCTATAGAGTCCAGTAGTGGTGGTATTAACAGGGAAGAGCTCGACGATATAACTACATGTTGTATATGCACCGAAGTCTTCACAGATCCGAAAGCATTGCCATGCATTCATACATTCTGCATGAAATGTCTTCAAGAGACTGGACTTAAAACCAACAAAGGACCTGGAGATGAGATGCCTTGCCCAATCTGTAGACGACAATTTAAGATTCCTAGTGAAGGGTTTCGTGGACTGCCTAAAAATTTCTTCATTGAGAGACTGATACAAGTGTCAAAGGTTTCAGACCCGTCTGCAGTAACGAAAGCCTTATGCTCTGTGTGTTTAGAGGAAAGTAAGGAACAGGAAGGAAAAGAAATTCCAACAGCTGATACATATTGCGTTGAATGCAAGCACAAGTTGTGCGAAGAATGTTGCAGTGAACACAGGAAATTTAAATTGACAAAGAATCATAAATTGATGCCAATAGATGAATATGAAAGTGGACAAAATGTGGTGGCCGATATAGCTCCAATGGTTTGTGAAGTTCATGAACAAAAGGTTCTGGATGTATATTGTGCTGATTGCAAAACAGTTGTATGCGCCATTTGCTTCATCGAGGACCATAATAGCCATAAAGGTGGCCATGTTAGCAAATGTGTGGATGGTTTTCGAAAGCAGATACAAAACAGTACTGAAGCTATGAATGGATGCATCGCTCAAGCTCATGTGAAAAAGGCAGAACTATTGAAGGTGAAGGAAGAAATGCAGCGAAGGGTGGAAAGCTTAGAATGTGATGTAGAGAAGAGAAAAGACGAAATAAAACAGTTAACTGATAAACATGCAAATAGTCTTCTACAAGGTCTATGCTCCGAAAGACAAAGCAGATTGAAAGAAATCCAAATGGCAACGGATGCTATTGATGCTTATCTATCGAACTTAGAAAGTTACAATTCTTATTGTCAAAGATTAATCGATAAAGGATCGGCTAGCGACATCTGCCGCGCAGTTTCAGACTTATCTATTAGAGCGTTTGAGTTGGAACAACAGTGCCAACCTACAAATGAAACAAGAATTCCGGATTTTAGATTCTGCTTTAGACAATCTGAACTGGAAGAGTTTCTGGAGGAAAACTGTGGCAACTTGGTTGGTGAAATTGAAGGTAAGTGACTGCTGTTGTAAATCATAATTGTACCATAAAACTAATTTGTGCTTGTGCTAAAAGGTTATTGGTTTCTGCATTTATAATAGTTAATTTACAAATTGCTTATGATGACAATGTATTGTCATTATGTGTACTAAATAATATTGCAATACTAATAATATTCGGTTGCCCACACTAGCTCAAGTGAGCCTGCAGTAGGCCCATTAACATAGCAAAATTTAATCCTGAGCCGAATCGATTTCTGCAATGTCGCCTTTGCTGGCTTGCCACAGCGCAGTGTCATTCGGCTTCAGGCGGTCATCAACGCTGCTGCTTGTCTGGTCTTGCGACTAAAAAGGTTCGACCGCATTGCAACCGCGATGCAAGATGTGACCTGTAATGGCAAAAGGAGGCGGATGTCGCCAGTGATTAAACTGAACAAATTAGCTGGTACACAAATCAGGTGCTAAGTTTTTATCCCAGGTCGCAGTTTTTGGCATATATCAATAAATAGGATCTTATATTATACGGAAAAAATATTATTTTAATAATATTTCACATATTTCATGAGAAATGTGCACATAAACTTTGCGATCTATCTAGGGTTTGTATTAAGATAATAAACTCATGCATGCGTTTTCTTGAAATTGTACTTTCGAGTAGAAAAATAAAAAAATTCATATTTCGTGAACCCGTCAAGATAGAATAATAATTTTTCAACATTTTAAACAGAAATGATTACTTATCAATAGGAGCACAAAATACACAAAACTTCCAGATTTTTTGCCAAAAGCCTTTTTTGCCAGAGCAAGGTCACAGATGAGAGCTTCATCGGCTCAGAATAGGCGAGCGCATCAAATTCAAACTCTGCATACTGAAGCAGAAATGTCTGAACAACTGCGCACCACGCCATCTCGCAGATAACATCAGGCCGCTATCGGATGATCCCAACAAGTCGCGGCTGCGAATCATTTAAGTCCGCTGATGCTTTCTTGCCAATAACTAAAACTAAAATTAGTGGTCGGTCTATTCATGTATCTGGTCCACTTGCCCTGAACAGTCTTCCAGCGACTAACGTCAGGAGCGAAAAGTTCTTTCTGTCAAAAGTTAAAACTGTACTTGCTAAGAGCGTAATCCCGAACATTAGAATTTTGCCAGCGCTGACATTAAGCAGATTGCAAAGCATCACTATATTTAAAAGTAGCTTGCTTCATGACAATGCTATATAAATAGTTGTGTTTACAATTACAATGCTGTCAGAGTCTATTACAATTACTGCTCTCTGATCTGATACGTGTGCCACAGTATTCGCTAAGTTAAACGAATATTAAGTCTACTACTGTAAACGTTTGTCATTTTTATTCAGAAGAAGGTGACTCGAAGCCAAAGAAAAGAAGTAAACAAAGTCTATTAGTGGAAAAAAGTAATGAAAATGATCTCCTGAGAAAGGAAATCGGAATCGAAAGGATGGAGAAAGAGAGTTTGCATGAACAGCTGAGAATTAATGCAGCCAAGGAAGTAGTGATTAATAAGTCTTTGAAAGAAGAACTGAGAAATGCGGAAGTTAATATAGTAAGACTACAACAAGAGTTGGACAATAATAAAATCGCAAACAACGCGCTTCAGACCAACAACGACAAACTAAAGCAGGAACTTAAAGCAGAGAAAACGACCAACAATTCACTTCAAACCAACAATTACAAATTAGCTGAAGAACTGAAACATGTATAAAGCGACAGTGACGACATTAGAAACCAACGCCGAGAAACTCAGGAAAGAACTAGAGACTACGAAAACAGGTAAGCATGTATGCATGTATGTCTTTGCACCTGTTTGTATGAAGACAATTAATACAGCGCATTTTAAGGGTTCACAAAGGTCCTGCAAACTATTCTTGATCTTCTCAACTCTTTCAATAAGGTCCAGAAACAAAGTAACGACATTTCAACAAATTTGTGAATGTCATGAACGTAAGTGAGTCCACCAAAGTTGGAAACAGCTGTGGCCGATATTCTTCACTTGATATAAGGAGAGGAAATTTAGTCTAAGTGTTGATTCAAAAGTTGTTTATATTACAAAGCTGAAAATAGCAAAAATAGAAGCAAGTGTTGCATCTATGAGCAAGCATCGTATTATGCTGACGTGAAGCGTGAGTTCAGTTATCCTAACGAAACTTTCTTTAAACACACTATTTTTGAGAATTGTTTATTAGCACTTATTTGTGTGTCTTTATACCAGTTGGTTCAGCAGGTTTATTTCGTCTGACTATGTCATCACTTCACTGCAGTGCCAGAGATAACAAAAAGACATAGCAGTCACTTGTATTATTCTAATTCTGTAGCAATAAACTTATTCAACGCCGATATCAAAATCTTCAGCTTCAGCTTGCTTGTGGCTGTTGTGTTGTTTCTCTGATCTAAAATACTTTATTAACTAAAGTTTGTGTTTCACATTCGATTTGAATATAAAATTGACATGCATGATTGCTGCTGTTATTATAGATAACAAAGAGAAGATTTTGATCATCGAACAAAAACATGAACAACAGCAAAAAGCATGGATGGAAGAGAACGAACAACTCAGTAAACAAATACAAGAAAAGCGCCGATTAACAGGTAGAAGACTAATAACTCATGCCCATCTAATAATGAATATTGCAGAATTGTATAAGAGCCAGTTGTCTATATATTTGATAGCTGTACTTTCACAGACTTTTTTGATCCGACATCTGCAACAACACATTGAAGACTTTCTAATAGCGTACTTCAAACAGATTGTGGATTCCATGAGTTCAGTGAGTTCTTATGGCATCAGACAACTTATAGCATTTTTCAACATGTTATGGCATTTTAAGACATCTAAAGAAAACATTTTTGTAGGCCTCATTGCAAGTGGAGAATTATTAGAAGGCTAGATTACAAATTTTGACTATCTTTATCTATACTGGTGGCCGGTAATCCGATTTAAGTTTAAAAACAAAATGCAACGACGCTAATACTTCAACAGTTGACATTAGGTAGCAACGGATTCAACGTTAAACTGCATATTATGACCGTTTATCGGAAATCTAAATATATTAATTTCTTAGTTCTTTCAAATTACTTCACAATTTTCTACTATTAAGTGGAAGGAAAACAAAGTTTGACCCCTCATGCGTGCAGTCGTCTGTTAAGGCAGCAATTCATTTTTGGAGAAACGGCCTTCCATACTCCGTTGATAAATCTTAGGTGCGTTGTCCATAATGCACTTGACGCACTTCATATTTCTTACTCTCTCTTTCCCTTTCCCTGTGCGACTGTCTATGTTGATCCGCCTGTGTCTCTTGGTCACTCTAGTTTCCTATGACCGTTTCTGTGTCTGTATCATTCTGTTGGCCGCAATTTGTCTCGGTTTCCGTATTATCACGTTCGTCGTCGTTGCCACATGCATTAACACTCACGATCAAATTTATAGTTGGTAACAATTATGTTACAGTCCTAATATTAAATAGAGTTTTAATGGTTTTATTTCTATTTTCAGACGAACTTCGATACAAATCGGATCCAGTTTTAGTTCATACGATCAGAACAAAAGCCGAAAAGAAAGACAAGAAACGGATTTATGGTTTGACGATCTTAGGCAAAGAATTGTTCGTTGTGACTGAAATAAATTCAGAAGTTGAAGTTTACCATGCAATTAAATTAAGTTTCATTCGTCGATGGAAATTAAAGAAATTAATTCATCCCATTGACTTAAGATCCTGCAACTGAAATAAATGTCTTTACATTTCCGATTAAAAAGGTCACGATCAGTCGAAAGAAATATTGGGAATTGATACAAATGGAAAATTAATCAAGAGTTGGTCAACAGGAGACGATTATGGTCGTCTGTCTGTTACAGATGAATCGAATGTCATTTTAACTGTTAATGATAAAAATAAATTAAATGAATATTCACCAGATGGACAATTGATACGAGAAATCCATCTATCTTTGGAGGATATTAGTCATCCATGGCATGCTATTAAACTGACCAATGGTCATTTCCTGGTCACTCATGGTGGTGGTGATCTGCATAGAGTGTGCATTGTGGGTGCAGATGGAAAACTTAAAGAGTCATTCGGTGGAAAACGTGGATCTATTATCGGACAAATGGATTATCCAGGCCATTTGTCCGTCGATGGAAATGGATTCGTGATGGTCGTTGATGAGTTAAACGATCAAATTCTTCTACTGGATCAAGATTTAGAATTTAAGAGAGAAATTCTCTCAAAAGATGGAAAACACGGTATACGATATCCAACGATGATTCTTCTGGATGAAACAAATAGTCGACTGTTTGTGGCTAACAACGATCCGAGCAATCGACGGATTTTTATTTTCGATTTTAGATAATTAGTTGCTTATTACAATAACTTAATTTGAAATTAGGGCAAATTTGCATCTGTGCTAACATTCTTCAATTTCTGGTGCTTCTTTTTTTCTTTTTTTATCCGGCCACCAAAGTTTTTCCAACTCAATTTAGTTTATTTTCACTTCTATTTACGCAAAGAATTATTCTCATCAATCCAGCTTCTATTTAATCAAAGAATTTGTTTAATCAATCCAACGTATTTTAAGCCTATAATTATTTTCATTAATCATCTTCGATCTAAGCACAGAAAATATAGTTTCATCAATCCAACTTCCATCGACGCAAAGAATTACTTTCATTAGCCTAATCCAACTTCCATTTTAAATTGACCAGATAAATGAGTTGGGTAAATTTTGGTGGACGGAAGTAAAACAAATACCCAATTTCTGATTAACACTTAGGCCTAAAAGTAAATCGTTCCTCAGCTGATATCTTATCTCATACAGGGCGCCCATGGCTTTTTCTTAGGACATGAACCTTTAAGATTGAGGTGAAGATGTATAGCATGCTCTACATTTGCCCAAGTAGCCCAACTACTGAATATTAGATTATTATTT
Organism: Aporrectodea caliginosa; assembly: GCA_020284085.1. Lineage (NCBI taxonomy): Eukaryota > Metazoa > Annelida > Clitellata > Crassiclitellata > Lumbricidae > Aporrectodea > Aporrectodea caliginosa. The sequence continues at coordinate 270,634 of JACEVL010000271.1, read as the reverse complement.
TGAAAAAACTTAGGATTTTCTCGTTTCTAGCATGTCTAGATAAAAAACATAATAATTATTATTCACTTTATTTTATGTAAACTTTATATTGTATCAAAGAATATTTCTACCATCGACTGATGCCTTGATCATTATTACAGTGGTTCTATAAGTTCTTAGACAAGAAGCTTATAGGCATCGTTTCTGTTTGATGACGGTGAGTCATAATGAAGATGATTAGCGTCGCCCTCCTCTTTTATCAAGTAATTGGGACTGACACTGTTCCAAATAATTTTCTCTTCCAAAGCCCAGTTGCGGAGTTGAAGTTAATAGGTGATGTTTTCAGAAAATACTATATTAAATTTTTCATATAGGCCTATAAAGCGTTAATAATCAGTGCAACTGAACGTAGGTACAATGGTACATGTATGAAAAAGATCTTGCGTTTAGTAAGCTTAATAAAAAACTGTGGAAAGCGTCTCAAGCAGAAAACAACAGTTACTGGGATTCTCAAACGGTAATTGTAGTACGATTGACGATCAGCCTTGAAAATAATATCATGCTATGTGTGACTGTAAATTTGTTTGGAGATATTCGACGGATGGCTATTGACGGAAGAGAACCGATGATGAACATATATAACAGATAACGTCATTTAGTGAATTGGACTAAATTTATGACAAATTTTATGTTTAAAATCTACACAAGATTTGATCTATACATATGTATCTATCTGTCTGCTTGTTTGGCTGTTTGCATGCATGTATGTAATGTATCATAATTACAGTATTACGTTCAAGAAGAAATGTGACAGCAGTCAATACATATGTGGGTCCCATGATTTGTTAAAAGTTTCACATGTGCTATGAATCGCTGATAAACCTATGTTTCATATGAGTCGCAGACGTCGAATCGGCAAAAAGACACCCTATCAAACTGGATATAGTAGATTGCCGACGGTATACGGAATAATGAGTCTCCGATTAATAAACAATAGAGATCTTAAAATGTCCCCAACACTGATATTTTTGACTTATATTTTAACGAACCAAATATTGATGAATTCAAATGAAAGTCTTGGCGCTGATTACTAACGACTGGACTCTACAAACAAACCAATCTCTGTGTACGAACACTAAAAATAATTAAACATTAGAAATGACAGACACAAACACAACATGATACGCCAACACTTCACACAAAAGCAGCTCAGAAACCATGCTGATTTGACCCCATGGCCAGCCTGATTTGTGCCAATACTCGCAGCAGGTGAAGAGGTATGACGTGTCATGTTAAAGAACAGGGACGACGCTAAGGCTATGCTAGGTCAAAGAACGAGTGATGAGATTAGAGAAGCACTGGGTTGATATTTGACTGGTTGATAAGTCGCAACTATTTTTGATCGATATAGCCATACTTACAATGTGACGTTTAAGCCTAATTCCGAAGTTGAGCCGGGATTCAGTTTCATAATATATTTAGCCTACAGGCTACAATAGGCTTCAATGAAGACCCGATATCCTAAAGTCCCTCACATTCGCATCAACAAGCGAGAAAGTGCTTCGTGGGTCTAATTTTCTTATCAACCAAATGCAGGCTACATCTCTCCTGACTCCAGAATATAAATAAAACGTCAGCAAAATGATTCATCATGCGGAGTGCCAATGTTTCATGTCGAAAATCTCTCGATTAAATATAACGAATAGATTAATGTGCACCAGTGGTTGAAAAGGTGGCCATGGTGTGGGAGTGTTTATTGTCGTGTTTGTGCACCAATTGAATAAGAAGAAGAAACCAGAGAAGAGAACACGCCGCGGAACTTAAAGCAGAGACCAGGGGCGTCCATCCTATGGGGGGGAATGAAGCAGAAATTTTCATAGCCTTTTCAGGGGGGGAAGAAATTTTTTTACATTAAACGTGTGCTCAGTTTTTTCCATTTAAGAAATTAATCGATATGTTTTCTTTTCAAATATCCTTTTCTTTTCTTTGTTTTAAAAATAATACAATAGATGTGCTATTCTCGGACCGAGCTGACGATTAGTCTTCAATTTCATAATTTGGCTATCGTACATTATATTATACAGATTACTGGTCCCTGTTCAAGAATCTTGCAATCAACCTCTGCTGACTGCTGACATGGCAGTTGCGGCTCAGCTGATATGTCAGGGCATGCAGTCAGACACTGAAACTGCTCTGGGAAGATGAACATTCATGACAGTTTCTAGGAACAGAAGCACAACGATTTGCAACGGCCTACGATGTTGAAGTAAACTTTCCGGTTCATCCAGCAAGACGACCTCCCAGGCGACATGACGAGAAAACTGAAAAAAGGATAGTAAATGTAGTGCTCAGTAGCACAGACCACTAGCTTATTGGTGTTTACCATACAACACTGGATACGGTTGCTTCTCAAATAATTTTATAGGACCGCTTCCATGATGACATGCTAGGTAGACTATATTTGAAGAAATTAATCATTTTACGCCAAGGAAGTTGATAACCGAGGATCACGTACTGACAGACAGGAGGCCTATAATATTAAAACTGTGTAACGTCTACGATCTTGACCCACAGGTAGTGCAAACCCAGCTCGAGGAATGTCGACATGCATATCGCGCCGTACAAGACATTGTGCCTCTTAATGACAATTGATTCCAGATGATGGAAAACTGGAACTGATTCACCTAGATGATGCAGGCACATGCAGTGACGATGGTGACGAGCAAAAGACACATCTGTCGACAGTACAGTGGATTGAAAGCAGTTATGTTAAGCCATTATGTGTGATATGGCAACTTTCAGGCTATGCCACGCTCACCAGCTTGTACAAAATCCTGGTTTCCCTTGCAGTGACCCGCTGCTCAGCTGAGTCAGTAATGAGTCGCATCCGCAATGTGAAAAATTGACTGAGATCAAACATGGTTGATGACTGGTTTGCACCTCTGACAGCATTAGCCTGTTAACCAGACACTACTCTCACTAAAACTGGACTTGGATTGTTGATCGCTTGGCTACGCACTCTGCTGCTCTAAAGAAGCACCTACTGTAATTTTAGTACTTATGTTAGTACTGTCTGGCCGCTCTGGCGGTATACCTCTGTCTGCGTACAAGACTTCATATTATTTTATAATGCATAATGTATTAATGTTGCTTGATTACTGAACTAAAAGTTAAAGAATTCAACATTAAAATTGTGCTTAAAATTTTTGCTTTTGATAATCAAGATTGTCTCTTATGTCCACAGTCGACCAATCGTCTGGGACCGTCGTCGTGAGGGGGGCAATCTTATGACAAGAGGGGGAATGCTTCATAGGCGTAAAAGGGGATGGACGCCCCTGGCAGTGACTACCATTACACAGGAGGGAAAGTCAAAGATATTAACAGGGAGGGTTTGAAAGGCCAACTGTTCATCCACTTAGGAGTGTCTGACCGTGTCAAAGGCTTTAGAGAAATCTAGAGAAACCAGACGAACATAAAGTTTAGGGGATTCAGAGTTACGTGAATTGAGAATGAAGTCAGAAGTGAAATTGCTTAACGCACTTTTGTCACAAGTTGACAAATTACGATTTCCTATTATTCGGATATGTTTTAAACGAATCAAATAAGCAGCTGATTGTGGCTGACAACCTGTGGATTAGAGATGTCAAACCTTGGAATGATGGTCGAGTATTAGTCACACGGATGCTTTATACTTAATTTTTTTTATATTTGATGATCTTTGTACACCAAAATGCGGTTATCAGTTGGTTTTTCAATAAAGGATATACTTACTTACTTACTTACTTAAATGTCAGCCACAGAAACCAGATTACGCAATACTGCACACAAACATTGATGCATAGCTTTCTACAGTCAACTATCATTTCTTTATGTTTGGGTCTTATTGACCGAGGCCAATTTAAAAAAAAACAGCCGAGTAGGCTCAGCCTAACAGAGTTTTAAAGTATGAAACGAAAATATTTAAAACGATAAAAGACATTTGCATCAACGAGCATACCATCCGCAGAACCTCAAATCCAGCACAGGAACGAAGTGGAATCTGCCAGTCTGAGACATCTAGTTGGTGGATATGGTGGAATGGTGGAATGGTGGAATATTCCTGTTTTTATGGAAGACGGCCGAAGAAAACGTATCATAACTAACAGATATCACAAAATTATTCATTTATCGCGTATCAATAGAAATAAGAGCTTAAAACTTGAGCAAGCTCAGCCTTGATATGCGCCAGGTCTGAGCATTTATCATGCATGCTATTTTTAAACGCCAAACAATTACATATTTATGCTCATCGAAAGATCGAGACTGGACGATAGTTCCTTCTTAGACATTGGTAGGCCTATTAAAATGCCATGTATATAAAACGATGAAACGATCAGTGGTAAAACCAGTTTAAGTTGGTAAATTAATACCGTCTTTTCAGTGCCGTTGGTAAGTATGCAGTCTACCAATGTCCATTAGAGCTGTCATCAATCCAACTTCTATTTAAGCAAAGAATCTCTTTCATCAATTCAACTTCTATTTAAACAAACACTTTTTTTATCAATCCTACTTCCATTTAAGCAAAGGACTTCTTTCATCAATCCAAATTCTGTTTTAGCAAATAATTATTTTCATCAATCCAACATCCAGTTTAAATTGAGAGCGCATGATAATGTGCAAGAAAATGGCTTATATAATATCCCCCAAGAGAGGACATAATCCCCACCGGATAGGATATAATTATATAATATCTTCTGATTCCAGTGGAATAAGTTTATTTCTCCTGGACGAACAGTCCGTTGACGAATCGTCCGACGAATCGTCCGACGAATCGTTCACTTGACGAATAGTCCTTGACAAACAGCCCGTTGACGAAACGTTCTAGAACTTTGGTGATGATGAATAGCATGACTTTCATTTGTCCACCTACTGAATATTGAACAATAACCAGGTATGTCGGAAATTATGAGTTTTGGGAAAATGACTTCAAAGATCTGATACTTCTTGAGTCGTACCCCAGCCTGCAAGAGACTGTAGTCACTCTACAGTAGCTGTAATAGGGTGATGTTAAACACTTATGTAATAGGGTGGAGTGAAAAAATTATTTTTAGAGCAAACGTTTTCCAATAGTGATCAAAAGTTGCCATCATGTTAGTGTAAAGAGAGTATAAAAATATTTTTGATTTTGTTTGGTGTCTTCTGCCGGCGGTAATATTTTACCATGTAAAATTCTTTGGAAACACGTCGTCCATGTAATGCATTTTTCTTGAACTGTGGCCGAAGCTTCAGATCGATCAACCACATCAGATCAGGCAGTTGCAGAAATCGCATCTGGTGTGATACAGGATTGTGGAACAGTAGCGCCTAATGAGTGCAGTGACGTCATTGACAGGAACAAAATTAGGAGAGAACGAAAGAAATGCCGATTGAAGCTCTGCTACAACAGGATGTGTCATACAACAGTATGACTGTGAGTGTTGAAGCCCTTTGCATTTCTTTCAACGGTCGGAAGGACAGAACCTTAGTTCATGAGAAGGTTAACGGACAATTGCATCGTACATTTAATTCATTCATTCATTTTGGAAATTTATATAGCGCCTCTTGAAGATGCCTACTCAGACTTCCAGCCCAGACAAGGCTAATGGTAAACGACTTAAGCAGTTTGTAGAAAGCAGGCAGATTATTCAGAGGTAGTAAGCGGAGGGGCCAACAACCGAGAAGGCTCGACGCTGTCTGACCGCAGAGTGAGCTCGAATGACCAGGAGCTCTTCCTTACCCGAAGAGCGCAGAGCTTGACGGGGAGGCTATGTCAGATACCGGGCGACAGAGGTCGAACAGGTAGGACGGAGCACTACCTTTGAGGACACTACCAGACAAGCGTTGCTATCGTATAGGAAATGCGTTTCGAGGCAGGAAGCCAGTGCAATTATACATCTCGCATGTAGGTAGAGACTGGGGCATATTTTGGAATATAGCCAACAAGCTGAGCAGCAGCACGAAGGACCCGGCCAAGGCGCCCTATTAAACCCGAAGGGTGACCAGCATGAACCAAGCAACAATGATCAACTCTACAGGTGACAAAGGCGTGGACAATTAGGGACCACAGCATCATCATGGGAAAAGGACAGTAGGTAAACACGCTAGTGACGGAGTTGGTAGTGACGAAGATTTAAAATAGAGAACACATCTCGTTGGTTTTAGAGCTAAGGGGGTGCTCCTTAGACTGGTCCACAAAATTAAAAGTTGGAAATACATTGCTCCACAAGGCTGCCCTTGTTACACATGAAAACATGAGCCTGTATGCAAAATTTTGAAAAGATTTGATTATATTTAGAGGTCGCTATGTTTTTCGACTTTTTGCTACATAGTATGAACTTGTCAAAAAACATGTATAATTTTGATTATTTTCAAGTCAGTTATTATTTTGAAAAATAAACAGCCCAATTTAGAAATTAATACTGCAGTGTTACTGCTTAGTCAGGATGCATTACGTTTGTAATAAAATATAATTTTGGATAATTAAAGAAGTAATCCAGTCTGCATAAATCCCGTCATTGATGTGCTGGAAACCCGCAACCTACTATTATTTCATTTCGCCTTTGTTGGAACAGAAAATTTGTCCGATGACTGGAGACAAGTTGCAGCAAGTATTGTTTCTGTGACTCATCCTTAGTATATCATTGTAAGAATGGATCAGAGAAACTCCACGTTCTGCGCAGTCATTGACGACCATCAACAGTTTGACATTTGCCTTCATCGACTGGGAAGTAGGGTCCAGTGGTCAGGGAGTAAAGGACTTTGATAGGAAGGCTGTGGGATGTTCTTGACCCTGGATGGTAAAAAGATCAAGCAGTTTTAAAGATCTCCTTGTTACATACTCTTCCAGTGGAATCTGGTGGTCGAAGGATTTCCTGTCCAGACGCTACATAGATAGCGGATTAGGTGGATAAATAAGATTGTATTACCAGAGCAGCGTTGATGTCTTCAGTGACACCCTTCGAAGAAATAGCGGAGATGATGACTGAAAGAGTTAATTAAATCGAACTCAATCTGTAACTCCTTGAATCAGCACAAATTTGTGTTCATACAGCTTCCACAGTTTGCGAACACCCGAATCCACACACTGTGCGGGGATTCTAGCCTCCTCCCGAATTACCAACGCAGCGACTATTGTTGCCTTCGTGGCCTCACCAAATGCTATAGTCTATTCTGGTAATGAAATATGAAATTCCTCAGGATTGCCCCATTTTTTGGGAGTCCAGACCCAAGAAAGTGTTTGTCAGGCATCCCTAACAGACAACATTGTGAGGAACTCCTTGTTGATGCCAGTTTCACCATAGGTGCCGTTTTGTAACGTACGAGCTTTTATTGTAGAAAGTGAAAAAACATGTGCTGTAGGCTTATTTCATATTCAAGGCTGGCTTCACAGACGAAAAAAGTACTCAAATCACGCTAAATTAGCAGCATACAGAGCAATATTGAACAATACAATTGTAGGATATGAAACGAATTGTGATGAAAAGGTGGCATGCAAAATTAAAAATTAGTTATAAGCCAACAACCGTTTATCTATCAGAAAGAACTTGAAATAAGTGTTTTATTTGTAAATAAGCTTATTATTCTTTTAGTTACTTAAATATAGTTGGCATATTGATCATGATTTAGAAAGATGGTGCTTGTTGTTCATGGGTGCTTATTTTAATTCATAATGAAGCTATTAACGCGTCAGATGCCCAATTTTTGCAATTTCTACAAAAAGTGCCAAAACCTAGCGACCTCTAAACATGCTCAGATCTCTTCAATTTTTTCAACATAGAGTCTTCTAGTCAAGTGTAACAGGGGCAGCCTTGTGGAGCAGCATATTTTGAAAAAATATATTTCCCCATGTAAGTTTGGACCAGTCTAGTGCTCCTGGTCACTTGGGCCTACTCTTTTGTCAGATAGCTTCGAGCCTTCTCGGTCGTTGGCCCTCCACTTGGAATGGGTTCCCGCTTGTGCTAAGGTTACTGACCCTCAATTATCTGCCTGCTTTCTACAAACTGCTTAAGTCCTTTATCATTAGCCGTAGCTGGGCTGGGAGTGCCTCTGAGTAGGCATTTTGAAGAGGCGCTATATAAATTTCCGAAATGAATGAATGAATGAACTCTGAGATGCAATTTTCTGTTCACATTCTTATGAACTAAGGTTGGGTCCTCTCGACCGTTGAAAGAAATGCAAAGGGCTTCAACACTCACAGTCATACTGACAAATTTCGCTTTAGCAGAGCTTTAACACGTCTTTCGTTCTCTCCTAATTTTGTTCCTGTCAATGACGTCGCTTCACTCAATAGGCGCTACTGTTCCACAATCCTGTATCACACCAGATGCGATTTCTGCAACTGCCTGATCTGATGTGGTTGATCGATCTGAAGCTTCGGCCACAGTTCAAGAAAAATGCATTACATGGACGACGTGTTTCCAAAGAATTTTACATGGTAAAATATTACCGCCGGCAGAAGACACCAAACAAAATCAAAAATATTTTGTACTCTCTTTACACTAACATGATGGCAACTTTTGATTACTATTGGAAAACGTTTGCCCAAAAAATTATTTTTTCACTCCACCCTATTATGTAAACCACATGGGATTCCACAAAAAACACCGGATTTGCACGAATCCCCTTCCCCCTTGGCGACGCTAAGGGCCTCGCATATGCTAAGCTGAACCACATTACTACAGGTCTCAATCAATCCTTTAAATATTTCGCCCAATCTCTGCCAACGGTTGAATTTGTTAAAAAAAATCGAATTGATTATAGTAGGCCTAATTTGGATCCACTGAACTGTAAACTATAGGCTCCCAATCCTGAACATTATGTTATCAACCTCCACCTAACAGCACTGGTACATAGGTGGCCCTGCTTAGCGGGACTCTGGTCCCTTTAGGTCCTCCTTTTGTATCCCAACTTAGTATTATTTGAAATAATGATGATTTGTTATTGTACTTTTTTGGGAGCAATAAAAAACCTATGTTATGTTATGTTATGTTATAATAGGTTGCACATCGAGGTTCAGTGTTATATACGAAGTAAATAGCGAAGGCCCTACCAGTCTTCGTGCTCAATGATTTGTTTTTCAAGTGCTATTTTAACCTCGAAATGAATTTTGCTGTTTTGTTCTACAACAGTTTGTGGCGCTAACGGTAAATTTTCATATTATTCGGAAATTGTAAGCATTTGAAAATCCAGACTTGATCATTAGACTAAATCGAAATTTCAAACAATGGATAAAACATCAACGTATTGGTTTTTTTAATTAAGGAAATTGATCTGTAATGTCTGACTTGAGCTAAATAAAGTGTAACAGTTGCTTGTCTGCAAGGACAGGTATTGAGGGTCAGTCAAGCGATTAAGCCATCGGCGTAATAATGGGCGTTGTTGAATTAAATGCAGTTAAGAGAATATCAACGTTTCAACCCCTAACTCTGAGTACAACGAATATGTTCTGACAGTAAGTTGTTACGATGACAATTTAGATATTACAGCTGCGTATAGGTATTTAGTTAGAGATTTTCCTATATTCACTTGAACAAAACTTCTCTTATAAGCCAATGCTGAACTGAAAGGACACGTCTACGTGTAGGGGAGAGTCTGCACCCTTGATCCTAAAGCACCCTTGATCCTAATGGGTTTTCTCCGTACTTACTTACTCAAGATCACCGAGCAGAGAGCAAAACTATTAAAAATGTTACTTTAACGTCACTTCATGTGTCTCAGAGAGGATTTAAGCAATTGTTCTATTTCTATTGGAAAAGTTAGTTTTTGTAGGTCAAAAGTATTTTTTTCGCTGTTTTGACGAACCTCACAGTTTGGCTATTTGTGTTAGGGGAGTAATTTTGCTGACATAGCTTTGAACATATTTGTTTCAGTGTAGTACAAACAACTTTGCATGGTTCTAGGTGATGTTTATAAAAAGTTATTATGCAAATTGTAAAAATAGTTTGATGTTGCACCCTTGATCCCTATGTGCATATGCACCCTTGATCCTATAAATTAACTATAAATTTATTATATGCACCCTTGATCCCATAGGATCAAGGGTGCATATGATAAATTTATAGTTAATTTCTATTAAATGTTAAAAATGTAAGCTAAAGTTAAAAAATACAGTAAAACAAAATGTAAGTTTTAAGCATACTTGTGCATAGTTTTGAAATTGAAAAAAACACTGATGATGACGATCATGAAGCTCATGAAGTTCTCGGTGTTCTGAATCTCGAGTAGGTCTATAAGTCATCTGACAGTACAGATGTTGTCTTTTAGGCAGTATAAGATTATAGTTATTTTCTTTTTGTAATCAACATTAAAATATTACTGTTAATAACAAAACAGCTTTTGTTGGATAAACCAGCACCAGGATCAAATGAGCAAACACAGGATCAAGGGTGCATATAAGTGGGATCAAGGGTGCATACATACATGCACCCTTGATCCCATCTGAGTCACCTTCGTTTTTGGCACATAACATATTAAAAATGATGGAATGATAGAACATTGAATATAACGTTAGATTGAAACTAAAATTGTCTATTAGACACATTCGATCCAAATTCAAAAATGTTAACACATTTTCATTAAATGAGAAAAGTTACAAAATAGGATCAAGGGTGCAGACTCTCCCCTACACATTAAAAATAGCGCAGTAATGTCAATTGTGAAACCGAAAGTGTTATAGATTTTTATACTTAGAGAATAAGATGGCTGCTATAGAGTCCAGTAGTGGTGGTATTAACAGGGAAGAGCTCGACGATATAACAACATGTTGTATATGCACCGATGTCTTCACCGATCCGAAGGCATTGCCATGCATTCATACATTCTGCATGAAATGTCTTCGAGAGACTGGACTTAAAACTAACAAAGGACCTGGAGATGAGATGCCTTGCCCAATCTGTAGACGACTATTCAAGATTCCTAATGAAGGGTTTCGTGGACTGCCCAAAAATTTCTTCATTGACAGACTGATCAAGTGTCAAAGGTTTCAGACCCGTCTGCAGTAACGAAAGCCTTATGCTCTGTGTGTTTAGAGGAAAGTAAGGAACAGGAAGGAAAAGAAATTCCAACAGCTGAAACCTATTGCATTGAATGCAAGCACAAGTTGTGCGAAGAATGTTGCAGTGAACACAGGAAATTTAAATTGACAAAGAATCATAAATTGATGCCAATAGATGAATATGAAAGTGGACAAAATGTGGTGGTCAGTATAGCTCCAATGGTTTGTGAGGTTCATGAACAAAAGGTTCTGGATGTATATTGTGCTGATTGCAAAACAGTTGTATGCGTCATTTGCTTCGTCGAGGACCATAATAGCCATAAAGGTGGCCATGTTAGCAAATGTGTGGATGGTTTTCGAAAGCAGATACAAAACAGTACTGAAGCTATGAATGGATGCATCGCTCAAGCTCAAGTAAAAAAGGCGGAACTATTGAAGATGAAGAAAGAAATGCAGCGAAGGGTGGAAAGCCTAGAATGTGATGTAGAGAAGAGAGAAGACGAAATAAAACAGTTAAGTGATAAACATGCAAGTAGTCTTCTACAAGGTCTATGCTCCGAAAGACAAAGCAGATTAAAAGAAATCCAAATGGCAACAGATGCTATTGATGCTTATCTATCGAACTTAGAAAGTTACAATTCTTATTGTCACCGATTAATCGAAAGAGGTTCGGCTAGCGACATCTGCCGCACAGTTTCGGACTTATCTATTAGAGCGTTTGAGTTGGAACAACAGTGCCAACCTACAAATGAAACAAGAATTCCGGATTTTAGATTCTGCTTTAGACAATCTGAACTTGAAGAGTTTCTGGAGGAAAACCGTGACAACTTGGTTGGTGAAATTGAAGGTAAGTGACTGCTGTTGTAAATCATTTTTGTACCATAAAAGTAATTTTTGCTTGTGCTCAAAGGTTATTGACTTCACATTTATTGTAGTTTAATTTACAAATTGCTCTGATGAACTGCATTGTTACTATGTCGTGTACCAAATACTACTACTACTAATAATAATAATAATATTCCTTTGGCTACACTATATAGCTCAAGTGAGCCTGCAGTAGGCCCGATAACATAGCAAAGTTTAATCCTTAGCCGAATTGATTTCTGCAATGTCGCCTTTACTAGCCTGTCACAGCGCACTATCATTCGGCTTCAAGCGGTTATCAACCCTGCTGCTCGTCTGGTCTTGCGATTAAGAAAGTTCGACCACAATACAACCGCGATATAAGATTAGCGTGAGTGGCTCAGAATGGGCGAGCGCATCAAATTCAAACTCTGCATCCTGGTGCATAAATGTCTGAACAACTGCGGACCACGGTATCTCGCAGACAACACCAGGCCGCTATCGGATGATCCCAACAGGGCGTCGCTGCGATCATTGAAGTCCGCTGTTTCCGTTCCAAAAATTAAGACGGAAGGTTGGTCCATTTCTATCGCTGGCCCACGTGCCTGGAACAGTCTTCCTGCGACTATTCAATAAGCGAAAAGCCTTGCTCTAAAAAGTTAAAACTGTAGTTGCTAAGTTATCCAGAACATTAGAATTTGCGCTGACAGTAGACACTAGTCTTTGTAAAGCATCATGTAAGTAGCTTGCTACCGACAATGCGATATAAATCATCGTGTTTACAATTACAATTAAGGCGGTTAGATTGTCTATTACAATTACTGCTCTCTTATTCGTGCGTAAGTGTGTCACAGTAATAGGAAAATTAAACGAATGTTAAGTCTACTACAAACTTTTATCACTTTTATTCAGAAGAAGGTGACTCGAAGCCAAAGAAAAGAAGTAAACAAAGTCTATTGGTAGAAAAAACTAACGAGAATGATCTACTGAGAAAGGAAATCGAAATCAAAAGGACAAAGAAAGAAAGTTTATGGTTAGCAAATGAACAGCTGAAAATTACTGTAAATAAGGAAATACAGGCCAATAAGACTCTGAAAGAAGAACTGAGAAATGCGGCAGCTAATTATGATACACATATAGTAAGACTAAAGCAAGAGTTGGACAATAGTAAAATCGCAAACAATGCGCTTCAGACCAACAACGACAAACTAAAGCAGGAACTTAAAGCAGAGAAGATGTCCAATAATTCACTTCAGACCAACAATTACAAATTAGTTGAAGAATTGAAGATGTATTGGCCTAAAGTGACAGTGACGACACTAGAAACCAACGCCAAGGAACTTAGGAAGGAACTAGAGACTACAAAAACAGGTATGCATGTATGTCTTTGTATGTATAAAGTCAATTAATATAGGGTGTCACGACAATTCGTCTACCGACTTTTCGTCTACACACATTTCGTTTACCGAAATTTCGTCTACAATGTTATTTTATATTGTCAATTTGTCACTTTAAAATGGAAGCTGGATTGATGAGAAAAAGTGTTTCTCTGAATGGAAGTGGGATTGATGAAAACATTCCTGTGTTGAAAAAGAAGCACAGAATTGGCCTATAGCGCATTTTTAAGACTTTACAAAGGTCCTACAAAATATTGTGATCGTTTCTACTCTTTCAATAAGGTCAAGAAACAACGTTACGAAGTTTCAACAAATTTGTGGAAGTCATGAACGGAAGTAAGTCAAACAAAGTTGGAAACAGCTGTGGCTGAGTTGTAGACTTGTAATCAAAAGAGGAAATATTGTATCAGTGTAATTCAGAAATTGTTTATAATTATTACAAAGCTGAACATAGCAAAAATAGAAGCATGTATTCCATAAATATCTAGAGCAAGCAAGTTCCATGGATCACGTGCATCGTATTCTGTGACGAGCATCTCTCAGTTCATTTATCCTATCTAGACTCGCTATCTATAGACAAACTATTTTTGAGAATAGTTTATTTGCACTTATTCATGTATCTTTATAACAGTTGGTTCAACAGGTTAATTTCCTCTGACTATGTCATCATTTCACTGCAGTTCCAGAGATAACAAAAAGACACAACAGTCGCTTGTATTATTCAAATTCTGTAGACTAAGCTTATTCAACGCGAAAATAAAAAATCTTAAGCTTGCTTAAGGTTGTTGTGTTGTTTCTCTGATCTCAAGTACCATATTAACTATGGTTTGTGCTTTGCATTCGATTTGAATACAAAATTGACTTGCATGAATGCTTCTGTTATCATAGGTAACAAAGAGAAGATTTTGATGATCGAAAAAAAACATGAACAACAGCAAAAAGCATGGATGGAGGAGAACGACCGACTCAGTAAACAAATACAAGAAAAGCGCCGATTAACAGGTAGAAGACTCATGCTCATCTAATAATAAATGTTGTAGATTTGTACAAAATCTTCAGGTTCATCATGCTTTGGGTTGTTGTGTCCTTTCTCTGATCTAAAATACATTATTATCTAAAGTTTGTTTCGATTTGAATATAGAATTGATTGTTGCTGTTCAATCAATCAATCAATCGTTTATTTGTAGCCAAACAACAATAAACAATAATATTACAAATCAGATTGCACTTTTAAGTATGGATTGTTGAATGCCACAAGGAAGGCCCTGAAGGGATCAAAGATCCCGCTAAGTAGGGACACCTCTATACAATTTCAACATAATATGTGGCGACCGAAAGATGCTTTACATAGTATAACAGTTGTTGACTTGATTAACATAAAAATCTTAACTAACCTTAACTAATTTAAACTAAATATCGAAAGTAAAAGGAATGAGTGGGAAGTGCAGTTAAACACATGGAAATAAAAGAAAAGATTAAAACAATGAAACAATAAGGCAATGAATTGATATGTAGGCATACTGGTTACATGGGGTCCAAAAGGGATCATGGATCCCGCTAAATTACAGCCAGTCGATACTTAGATTGGAATAATCAAACAAAAACATAAGAAGAGACCATTAAACGACATTAACAAAACAATATAGGCTACAATCTTAACTAAAATAGCAGTACAGACAAATACAACTAAGTTAAGTCAATTAATTCATTAACTAGGAGGGAGCGTAGCTTTTTTTTGAATATCAAGAGATTAGGTGAAGAACGAATAGCTAGAGGGATATTATTCCACACCAACGTACCAGTAAATTTGATAGAGAATAAACGAGTATTAGTGTGAGCATAGTCACGACGATCGGAAATCGAACCTCTCGTGTTGTAAGAATGGATGCTGGAAGTACGACAAAAAAGCCTTTGAATACCAGTGGTAACAAGTCATGATCATAGCGATACATAAATTCCCAGATTTGAGCGATCCTTATCTGTTCAACCCTTAATAATCCAAACTCAGAAAATAGTTGCTTAGTGTGAGAACCATATGGAACACCTGCTAAGAAACGGACAGCGCGTTTTTGCAGGATAGTTAAGCTATGGAGCCGAGATTTATAAGTTGAGGCCCATACCATATTGCAGTAAGAAAGGTAGGGGTAAATGAGTGAGTAGTATAGAGTAGTACGAGTGTAAGATGGTAGGAGATAGGAAATACGAGATAAAATTCCAATATTCTTAGCAATTTTTGATGAAATATTTCTTATATGCTCATTCCATGTTAAGTTGCTGTTATCATAGATAATAATGAAAAGATTTTGATAATCGAACAACAGAAAAGAACGTGGATGGATGTAAAAGAACAACTCAGTAAACAAATACAAGAAAAGCAACGATTAATAGGTAGAAGATTAATAAATGATGCGCATCTAATAATAAATATTGTAGATTTGTCTAACAGCGGATTGTCTGTAGATTTTTATAGCTGCACTTTCACAGACCTTTTTAAAACCGACAGTTGCGACAAAAACATTAAACACTTTCCACTAGCGCATTTCAACAGATTGTGGATTCCAAGAGTTCAGCGACTTCTTATGGCGGCAAAGACATCCTATGACATCCTATGGCATCTTCAGGCATCTTTCAACACCTTAAGGCATCTTGACATGAAGATAAAAATTTATTGCAAGCCTCATTGCAGGTGACGAATTAATTATTAGTAGGCTACATTGCAACTTTCAGACTAGGATGATCTTTACTGACGCCGGTCATTGATTTATGTTTACAAACAAAAGGTAACAATGCTAATACTTCAACAGTTGACACTTAATTATTTAGGTAGCATCGGGTTCAACGTTAAAATGCATATAATATTACCGTTTATGAGAAAACGAAATACATTCATTTCTTAGTTCTTTCAAATTATTGCACAATTTTCGTCTATTCAGTAAAACATAAACAAAGTTTGTCCCAGCATGAGTGCAGTCGTCTGTTAAGGCAGCAATTCATTTTCGGAGAAGCGGCTTGTGAACAAACGTTTTGAATATATAATGAGAACATGTGTTAATAAGTTCTATATATATATAAATTATATATATATAATTATATATATTAGACTGGTCCACGGTTACATGGCAAAAAATACAGTTTCAGTTTTTTATTATTAGAAGGTGCCAATGGAGTCCACTATATAAAAAAATAATTCAGGTGCAATTTCATCCAAATTTGAGAATATTTAGGGGTTGCGCAAGTGATTAGAAGTTTCACGCACCTTGTGTCATTTTGCTCTGCGATGGGCGCTCAAAGTCTCATCAAGGTTCCAGAAGACTGGGCTTTCCAAGTAGCTCACAGAGAAGGTCAAAGGGGTTATATCGCACGAGAGGATAAAGTCTTGATTCATAAAATGGTAAAGAAATTTATTAAAGCAAAGACCTACATAAGAGCAGCGTGAGATATCAAAGAATGATATGGAAGTTTTAACCAGCACATTAGGATCTGGAGTCGAGCAGCAGTGATAACTACACACCTGACGAAGGCAGTTACACATGTTGTGGTAGTCTATAAAAGAGGATGAAAAAACATCAATCATCATCTACACAGCTCAGCAAGAGAGTCTCGGTGACTAAGCAGGAAGTTGCAGCTTTGGATCAAACAAAAGTCACTAGCATGGCAGCAACACATTCACATCTATTGGCTGCAACTGTTCAATCTCTAGGTCATGAAGTAAGGGCTCGCGTATTAGTCGCAGTTCTATTCGCCAAGCTTGAAGATTTTATCAAGAAGAGCGTGCTTCTATGATCAAAAATGAATTCTCTCTAGATTGTGCAATGGTTGTTAATTGAGACGGTAAGCTGTTGTCCGACATCACTGGCTACGAGATGGAATAGGATCGGCTGCTTATATTGTGTCTGGCATTGGAACAGAGCAACTTCTTCGTGTCCCGAAGATTAACTCAGGCACTGGAGAAGCTCAGGCAAGCGCCGTGATCATCTACACAGATGACTGTCATTGGTACCTGAGAAGGAAGATTAAGGGGATGTGATTTGACACCACAACGAGCAATACTGGACAGAAAGCTGGGACGTGAACTCTGGTAGAAAAGGGACTTGGTCGGAACTTACTTCATCTAGCAGGTCGTGATGTTAATTATTGCTCCTGAAAAGGCATTCAGTGTCATGAAAATTGCTTCCTCAACTGGTCCAGACATTCTAATACTTCACCGTTTTCTTGACCATTGGCGTCGAAATGACTCGAGTAGATTTGAGACAGCAGTGGATTACTGAGTTCGGGGAGCGAGTTATAATTATTGCTTTTGCTGAAACAAAGCTGGCGGCCAATCATCAAAGAGATGATTATAACGAACCTTTTGAATTAGTAATCATCTTTTTAGGTGGAGCACCAACTCAAGGAATTCACTTTATAGCGCCTGGAGATTTATTCATTCAAGATGTAGATGTTTCGATCAGTAAACTGTTTCGATCTCTTTCAAACTGAAGCCAGTTGATGACAGAGGTATTTTCAATTTCCTTCTATTTGTCTGTGATGTGTACGTCCAAGCATGGTTTAAAACTTCCTGTCTTGTCTCGACTTCTGCAATTGACTGAATACGGAAACCAAGAAATTAGGCAGGTCACCACTGCAGCATTCCACCGGAAAGTTGGAATGAAAATGAAGATTATCTTGAATCACAGGCAGTCGTCATGGCACTCAAAGTAGTCAACGACACCGCAGAGAAAAGTGTAAAGCTAATCCATGAGTACAACTCAATCCTGACAAATGACGAAGATCGGAAAGACTACTGGCTTCAAGTTGTTAATGCCCATCGAAATCAATTTCCTGATTCGAACAAGAAAACATTGCTGGCAAGTTTGGATGGTCCCGCTGTCAGTGCTGAAACGACCACTTAATGAAGACAAATCAAAATATTTTTGACGTTTTCCCTTTAAAACTAGCAGATAGCCTATCCAAAATGCTAAATTTAATCACAGACTTTAAACGCTGAAACGGTCAATACATTGTTAGTACTTTGAACTGATGTTTGTTTTCCATCAAGGCGCAGTGCTGAATTCAAGTATACATAACATAACTTTGGGTGGCTTGCGCAACCCCTAAATATGGTTCAATTTTGTTCAAATTTTCAGTATGTTAGTTTTTTAATAGATGGACTGCAATGGTGGGTTCTAATCTTGACTTTTCGATAAAAAATGATTTTGGGCCACCCTAATATATTCATTCATTCATTCATTCATTTCAGATATTTATATAGCGCCCCTTCAAGATTTCTACTCAGAGGCGCTCCCGACTACAGCGCGGACACTGAATCGGAGTTTCACGTCGAAGCGCATGAGCAATTGCGAGTGAAGGACTTGCCCAGGGTCCCTACGCGACGGCTTGAGGTGGATTCGAACCCGCAACCCTCCGGCTGCAAGGCCCAAATATACCCTCTTGAGGTGGATTCGAACCCGCAACCCTCCGGCTGCAAGGCACCGAACATACCTCTACACCACCGCGCCCCACGACATATTATATATATATATATAATATGTCAGGTTTATTTAGGCGGCCAATGCAACTATTTATATACAGGGTGGCGCAAAGAAAGTGCGACCGCCTCTTGAAATCTTGTGCAAAATTTTGTTTTGGGCGGTTTTTTAAACTGTAAAATTATGGGGAGCTAGGCGAATGATTACTGGGTTTCCAAATAAAGCCTGGAATAAAACAAGCCTCAATCGACTTTGTAAAAAAATTGATGCCGATGGTACGACAGCGCGTAAATCAGGAAGCGGCCGCCCAGTTCGTTAGAACAGCACGGAATATTCGGCGTGTGATAGAGTGAGCTGATTTGTGATGATCTTCACAGCCACAAGAGTCCACGGGAAATTGAAAAAGAAACTGACATAATTATCACGAAGAACAGTGCAACGCATTATAAAGCAAGATTTGCAACTTCAACCGTACAAACGCGTAATAGGGCGGGTTATAGACGAACACTGCAAAATAAAACGCCTGCAGCGATGTCAACAGTTACTTGGCACATGTCCAAACGAGAGAAGTGTACGAAGCATTTGCTTTACAGATGCAAAGACATTGACTCTCGCCACACCGGTTAATTCTCAAAATGATCGCGTTTATTCTGATGCAAGAAAGAAAAAACAAGTTCCAGCAACGAAACTCGTACGCGAGCGAGAACATTTCAGTGGTGGCATCATGGTTTCGGTCGGTGTATCTCGGATGGGAAATAACAGTGTGATGTTTGTTGAATCTGGAACTAAAGTGAACTGTGAGTATTATTGTGATCACGTCTCAATACATGGACTGCTTCCGCATATTCGAGCGATATGTAATCGTCAAAGCTGGACACTGCAACAGGACGTTGAAGAGTGGCAAAAATTCTCTCAACGGTTTCTAAACAGAAACATTGACGAGTGGCGCAGTCGTTTAAAAAAACTGTTGAGAATCGAAGAAGGCACATTGAATTTGATTTCTGATTTGGTATAAATTAGTATTTGGCAACAATTTACTTGTTTTTTTATTAGAAGAAAAGTTAAAAAAATTTATTATTTGAAATTATACTAGGCGGTCCCACTTTCTTTGCGCCACCCTGTAGCCTATATATATGTTATATTTGAGCGGGCGGCTAGCGAGCGCCTGGCCTTAAGTAAACATTGGCTGACGGTAGATTGTCTCTTTGCACGATAGCGCGCCAAAGTTGAAACTTGCTGACGGCAGTCTTTTGAACAGTACCGTTGTTTTAATGCAGTAGAGAGAGCTGTATGTATTAAGAAGGAACTGTTAGGAGTTACAGTTCAGTGGTGTTGATGAAGAACATTGGCATTGTAGTGTTGAGTTTTAAATAACTGTGTTTGAAATAAGAAGAAACATTCAAACTAACTGTGTCAATTTAATTCTAACAACAGTTTAGAAAACGTTGAGCGATTATATGTAGAGGTAAGGAAAAGTGCTTGAGATAGGTCACTAAGGAAAGAAGAAGACTTGGTGACACGGCTTTTTATACTCTGTTGATAAATCTTAAGTGCATTGTCCAGCGGTCAGTCTTGATAATGAACTAGATGCATTTCATATTTCTTACTCTCTCTGACTCTCTCTGTCTGTCTCTGTCTGTCTTTGTCTGTCTGTCTCTGTCTGTCTGTCTCTGTCTGTCTCTGTCTGTCTGTCTGTCTCTCTCTCTCTCTTCCTTTCCCTGTGCGACTGTCTATGTTGATCCGCCTGTATCTCTTGGTCACTCTAGTTTCCGCAATCTGTCTCGGTCGCTATATCGTCCACTTATCATTATCACGTTTGTCGTCTTTGCCGTATGCATTAGTACTCACGGTTACTATTATGAAATAGTCCTATAAATAATTAGATTCTTAATGGATCTATTTTTATTTTCAGACGAACTTCGATACAAATCAGATCCAGTTTTAGTTCAGACGCTCATAGCAAAAGCTGCAAACGTAGATAGGAAAGAAATTAAAGGTTTGGCGATCTTAGACAAAGAATTGTTTGTTGTGACTGAAAGGAGTTCAGTCGTTGAAGTTTATGATAAACTTATATTGAGCTTCAGTCGTCGATGGAATTTGAAGGGATTAATTTATCCACTCGACATAGGATCCTGCAACAGATATAAATGTCTTTACATTTCCAATCAAACATTCCAAGATCAGTCGAATGAAGTCTTGGGAATTGATCCAAATGGAAAATTAATCAAGAGTTGGTCAACAGGAGACGATTATGGTCGTCTGTCTGTTACAGATGAATCGAATGTAATTTTAACTGTTTTTGTAAAACATAAATTAAATGAATATTCACCAGATGGACAATTGATCCGTGAAATAAATCTATTGTCAGATGCAGGAATACGTCATCCATGGCATGCTATTAAACTGACCAATGGTCATATCATGATCAGTCATGGCTTTGATGATAATGATCTGCATAGAGTGTGTATAGTGGATGCAGATGGAAAACTTAAAAAGTCATTAGGTGGACAATGTGGATCTACCATCGGACTAATGGATAATCCACGCTATATGTCCGTCGATGGAAATGGATTCGTGATGGTCGCTGATGAGTTAAACCATCGAATTCTTTTACTGGATCGAGATTTGGAATTTAAGAGAGTAATTCTCTCAAGAGATGGAATACACGGTATACGATATCCAGCGAGGATTCTTCTGAATGAGACAAATGGCCGACTAATTGTGGCTAACAATGATCCGAACAATCAAAGGATTTTGAATTTCGATTTTTAATAATTAGTTGCTTATGACTACAACTTAAGTGAATGGCATCTTTAAATTTGAAATTAAGCTAAATTTGCATTTGTGTTTACATTCTTCAATTGCTTGTAGGCCTACTTCTTTTTTATCCGACCACCAAACTTTATTCCACTTAATTTAGTTCCTTTTCAGTTCTATTTAAGCAAAGAATTATTTCCATCAATCCAACTTCCATTTACGTAACGAATTATTTTCATCAAACCAGCTTCATTTTAAGCAAAGAATGAGTATCATCAATCCAACGGTTATTTTAAACATAGAATTATTTTCATCAGTCCCGCTTCCACTTAACCACGTAATTAGTTTCATCAATCCAACCTCCAATTACTCAATCCAGTCTCCATTTTAAATTGACCATGTAAATAAGTTGGATAAATTTTGGTGGTCGGATAAATAAACAAGTACCCAATTTCTTATCAATGCTTAAGAGTAAATCGTTCTTTATCTGATATTTGCAGTGCTGCCCTTTTTCTTAGGATATGAGCCTTTGATCTTCTCCAGAAGGATATGCAGACGTTTCGTCAACGGACGATTAATCAACGGACTGTTCTTCAAGGACTATTCGTCAAGTGGACGATTCGTCAACGTACTGTTCGTCAACAGACTGTTCGTCAAACGGAATCGACAATTAACTATCGTTGACCAATAAAAGGATTGCTAGCCCATTAAGCGTGATGCATAGGTGCGCAAAATACATACAATTGAAGTTGGATTGATGATGATAACTCTTCCTTAAACAGAAGTTGGATTGATGAAAATAATTTTGTTTAAAGTAAAAGTTGGATTGATGAAAAATAGTTTGGTTTTGTGAAACGAGAAGTCGGATTGATTAAAATAATTCTTGCTGAAATAGAAGTTGGATTGATGAAAATAGTATCTTGTGAAACTAGAAGTCGGATTGACGAATATAATATTTGCATAAATAGAAGTTGGATTGATGGCAGTTATCATAGACATTGGTAGGCCTATTAAAATGCCATGTATATAAAACGATGAAACGATCAGTGGTAAAACCAGTTTAAGTTGGTAAATTAATACCGTCTTTTCAGTGCCGTTGGTAAGTATGCAGTCTACCAATGTCCATTAGAGCTGTCATCAATCCAACTTCTATTTAAGCAAAGAATCTCTTTCATCAATTCAACTTCTATTTAAACAAACACTTTTTTTATCAATCCTACTTCCATTTAAGCAAAGGACTTCTTTCATCAATCCAAATTCTGTTTTAGCAAATAATTATTTTCATCAATCCAACATCCAGTTTAAATTGAGAGCGCATGATAATGTGCAAGAAAATGGCTTATATAATATCCCCCAAGAGAGGACATAATCCCCACCGGATAGGATATAATTATATAATATCTTCTGATTCCAGTGGAATAAGTTTATTTCTCCTGGACGAACAGTCCGTTGACGAATCGTCCGACGAATCGTCCGACGAATCGTTCATTTGACGAATAGTCCTTGACAAACAGCCCGTTGACGAAACGTTCTAGAACCCTGGTGATGATGAATAGCATGACTTTCATTTGTCCACCTACTGAATATTGAACAATAACCAGGTTGGACAACAGGAGACGATTGTGGTCGTTTGTCTGTTACAGATGAATCGAATGTAATTTTGACTGTTCTTGAGAAAAATAAAGTAAACAAATATTCGCCAGACGGACAATTGATCCGTGAAATAAATCTATCGTCAGATGCAAGTGTTTGTAACCCATGGCATGCTATAAAACTGACCAATGGTTATTTCGTGGTCAGTCATGGCCGTCATAGTGATGATCTGCATAGAGTGTTTATAGTAGATAAAGATGGAAAACTTAAAAAGTCATTCGGTGGAAAACGTGGATCTACCATAGGACAAATGAATTATCCAGTCTATCTGTCCGTCGATGGAAATGGATTCGTGATGGTCGTTGATGAGCTAAACCATCGAATTCTTTTACTGGATCGAGATTTAGTATTTAAGAAAGAAATTCTCTCAAAAGATGGAAAGCACGGATTACGATATCCAACGAGGAATCTTCTGGATGAGTCAAATGGTCGACTCTTTGTGGCTAACAACGATCCGGACAATCGACGGGTTTTGATTTTCGACTTAAAATAATTCGATGCTTACGAGGGTTGATCAATAAGTAATGAGAAAAATATATTAGACAGCAAATCTTGACCAAAATTGTTTTATAGTTTTTCAACATAATCTCCCTGAAGCTCAACACATTTTTCCCAGCAATGTTCAAGTGCTTTTACACCCTCCAGGAAGAAAGTTTTATCTAGCTCCTGAAACCAGTCATTTATGGCATGGATAACACTTTCATCAGTGTCAAATTTCTGTCCGCGAAGCGAATCTTTCAGATAACGAAACAGATGGAAGTCAGACGGTGCCAGGTCTGGAGAATAGGGTGGGTATTGTAGCAGTTCGAAGCCGCACTCGCGAATTGCAGTCATTGCAACAGACGAGGTGTGAGCTGGAGCATTGTCCTGATGAAACACGATACCTTGACGCAACTTCCCTCGACGTTTTTCCTTAATAGCCACGCGAAGTTTTCGGATTAACTGTGCATAGTAGACACCCGTGATAGTCTTTCCACGCTCCAAGTAGTCAATCATCAAAATACCTTCACTGTCCCAAAATACGGATGCCATAACTTTACCCGCTGATGCAATTTTGCGGAATTTGACCGGTGTCGGGGAATCGACGTGCTTCCACTCCATACTCTGCAGTTTTGTCTCGGGATCAAAGTGGTGAGCCCAAGTCTCATCCATAGTGACATATCTGCGTAGAAACTTTGCCTGGTCTTCTCTAAAAAGGTCGAGATTTTCACGAGAAGTTGTTAGTCGGACTTGCTTGTTTTCATGTGTTAACATTCGTGGAACCCATCGAGCACAGACCTTGTTGTACCCCAAAATGTCTGTAATAATATGATGGGTTGTGCCGTACGACAACTTCAAACAATCTGCTACATTTCTAATATTAACCCGCCGATCTTTCTGTATCAGATCCTGGACGAATTGAACGTTTTCGTTGGTACAGGTCTCAATAGGGCGGCCAGAACGGTGCTCGTCTTCAGTTGATTGCCTACCGCGATTAAATTCAGCTACCCACCGATAGACTGTAGCCTGTGAATGGGCATTGTCCCTTAAAACCTTCTTCATGTCCGTTGCAATCTCATTTTGAGTCAATCCTTTTAAATGCAAATATTTAATAACCGCACGTTTCTCGTTTTTATCCATTATTTACAACAGCCGCTGGGCAGACGGCTTCCGGCAGTTGCCTAGCAACCACAGTAATGGCCCACGTGACAATTTAAAAATAAAAACTCTGCTAAATAAGTAAGCTAGTAAATAAAAATAAAAAATTCTGCAAAAAAGCTGTCTAATATGTTTTCTCATTACTTATTGATCAACCCTCGTATGACAATAACTTAAGCGAATGACATCTTTAACTTTGACAATATATATTAAGGTAAATTTGCATTTGTATCTACATTCTTCAATCGCTGGTACCGTAGCCTACTTGTTTTCGATTACCAAAATTTATCCAACTTAATTAAGTTTCTTTTCACTTTTATTTAGGCAAAGAATTATTTTCATCAATCCAACTTCAATTTAAGCAAACAATAAGTTTCATCAATCTAACTTCCATTTACACAAAGCAGTATTTTTATCAATCCAACTTCCAACAGAATTAAATTCATACATCCAAGTTCCATTTACGCAAATAATTATTTTCATCAATCCAACTTTCATTTCCATTTGACCATTTAAATAAGTAGGGTAAATTTTCGTGGCCGTATAAAAATAAGTGCCCAATTTCTTATTAATACTTAAACGTCAATCGTTCCTTACCTGATGTGTTATCTGATACTTAAACTCCCAGGACTGAAGGCGCCCATGCTCGGGTCTTGGAATGGGTCCATTGCGTCGACCCTCCTCCGCCGCCTCCGGGGGTCCAAAGTGTGACCACCCTGAACATCTTAGGGGTTACCATCACCGATGATCTTCGAGCATCCTCGCATGTTGGCGAGGTTCTGTGTGCATGCTCGAGTTCTCTCTACGCCCTGAGAATGTTAAAGGCCCATGGTCTACCCACTCGGGCCCTCCACACTGTCGCTGGTGCGACAACTGTTGCAAAACTTCTTTATGCGGCCCCGGCGTGGTGGGGATTCACTACTGCCGACGATCGGGCCCGCGTGGAGAGATTCCTAGCTCGGATGCGAAGATCGGGCTATCTGCCGCTGGACTCACGGGGGGCTGCGGCGTTGGTGGGCGACGCCGAAGACGGACTTCTACGATCGGTTGTCCGATGCAGGACTCATGTGCTCCGTCCGATCTTCCCTCCAACTGTTGTCCGCCACCATGACCTTCGACCCAGACCACATGACTTTGTCCTACCGCTTAAGGATGACAGAAATTATATCCCAAGGATTTTATTTAGGAGTTTGATGTTGCCCCGTTGACCAAAGTCGCCCTTTGCTGGAACAGATATTTAAAAACTATTAATTATTTCCATTCTTTTTTTTATCTGGCTATACCACTTTATGTAATGGGTTGCGGTGTGTCAACCTAGTGATTCAATATTAAACGAATATATATATATATTGTCGATTTACTCTTTTTATCATAAAAAATTAAAAAAGAGTCCGATTTGGATGAACGTTTTAGTTTTGGTTTGTCTTGATGAGAGCTAACATATTCTAAAATGTAGAAACCAAATTCAAGGCCATTCAAGGTCATAATGAACGAAATCTTAAAAAAATCTAAGAAAAATGATAATATTTCGGCCAATAATTGTTGAAATTATTGTGTTTCTCTTGTGTTTCTCGTCTATAAGGGCTACCTGTGGCAAGACAGAAGGATACCAAATGTAAGACGATCAAAGGTTATTTTGAGGCAAATTGGTCAATTTCAGAGAAAACTCAGAGGAAATTGCCTTAACTCAGTGAAATATTGTTTTACTTTAGTTATTCTTTTGCCTGTTTGCTCACACCGATCAGGGCTACATTCCAGAAGACAGAGTACTAAAAGACTAACACCATCCAAGGTCATTTCAAAGTCAAAAGGTCAACATCAAAGTCAAATGACCATAGCTCACAACCACTCAAATAAAGCTACATTTGGCTTACCATATTTTTTTGATTTTGACCTTTTGTTTTTCCAAATTCCAAGAAATTGGGAGCCTTCAATCTTGGGAGTTTAAGTGGGGTATATACCGTTCGGGGGCTTTGAGGGACCTCAGGATAACATTTTAAAATTCTGTAAAAATAATATATGAATAGAATAATGGGGGAAAATAGGGAACGGTTGGTTTCTGCGATGTATCATTTTTCTGGCCACCCCTAATGTATGTAATGTCTCATAATTACATCATTACGTTCAAGATGAGATGTGAGAACAGTCAATACATACGTGGATTCCATGATTTGTTTAAAGCTTTACGTGTGCTAGGAGTCCCTGATAGGTCTATGCTTTATGAGTATTAAGCATCGAATCGACAAAAAGACACCCTATCAAACTGGATAAAGTAGATTGCCGACGGTATAGGGAATACATTCGTCTCCGATTAGTAAGCGACAGAGATCCTAAACTTTCCCCAACACTGGTGTTTTTGACTGAAATTTTTACGGACCAAATATTGATTAATTCGCATGAAATTAGTCGCGTTGATTACTAAACTACTAGAGTCTACTAACAGACATATGTGTACGAACATTAAAAATAATTTAACGTTATAAATAACAAACACAAAAACAATATGATAACGTCAACACTTCGCACAAACAGCTCAGAAACCTTGCTGACTTTACCCCCCCCATGGCCAGCCTGAATTGTGCCATTTGTCGCAGCAGTTGAAGAGGTATGTGTCGTCCTAAAGAACAATGGAGACACTAGTCTATGCTAGGTCAAAAGACGAGTGATGAGATTGGAGAAGTAATGAGTTGCTGTTTCACTGGTTTGTATGTCATAACTGTCTTTGATTGTTACAGCCACTTATGTGAAGTTTCGTTCGGATTTAAGTTTCATTCCGAGGTTCAGCTTTGATTAAGTTCAGAATACATATAGCCTACCTTGGGCTTCAATGTAGACACGATATAAAAAAATCCAGCAAATTCACACCAACAAGCGAAAAATTACTTCATGGGTCTAATTTTCTTGTCCACCAAATGCAGGCTATATCTGTCCACATAGGCGCCGACTTTTCTTTTTTCTCTGGGTGCATGGGTTCTACCCCGGAAAAATTGCTTATATATAGCCTACTACATTGCCGTCAGTGAGTTTTAGCGCATTTTCAGATAAGGAAATTTTTTTCTTGTCAAGGGTTAAGTGGTTCGATAAAGTATTTAAAACACACGTGACGGTGACTGACAGAGTTGTGCAACCTTAGGCCTACTGCTTACGTGTTCCGAAATTTGTGTAGGCCTATGTAGCCTATCTTTTAGAGGACATTTGCAAATTTAATGTAGGTCAGAATTCTTCTGGGTGCGACATACCCACTAAAGGCTTCCAGAGAGTCGGCGCCTATGTCTCTCCAGATCATAAATACAACGCCAATAAAATTATTCATCATGCGGAGTACCAATGTTTCATATCGAAAATCTCTCAATTAAATATAGCGAATAGGTTAATGTGTAGCCTACCAATGACTGAAAATGTGGCCAGAGATTGGATTATTGTTGTCGTGCTTGTGCACTAATCGAATAAGCAGCAGACACACTTTTGGACATACAACTAAAAGGTTATCGAGTCAATAATATGCATTTAGGTCCCACCGATTTTCTCGGAATCGGGCGCGTACACACTACACAAAGCCATATGGGCCCCAACACATCTTCCAACCATCATTATTCTTTGACTTTCCATCGACGCACTCGTGCCCGAGGTGTCCTCCGGTGATTTGAAGTTCGTCGAGGTTTTTCTTCTACTATTATAGTACCACCATTGGAAGCATGAAAGCAGAGAACGAAAGAGGGAGGGAAAGGGAGAAAGAGAAAGACAGCAAGATAGAGGGATGGAGGGAAAAGAGAAAGAAAATTAGTCAGGCGAGCAGGCTTACCGACATGTCGCGAACCAGGGGAAATGTAACAAGTTAATAACTTCTACAAAATTTAATATTGGCATTAGGGTGCTCCAGAAAATTAAAAATTGAAAATTCATTGATCCCGGGCATTTTCCCATGCGTCTCATACAGATGAATCTAAAAATCCAACATTTTAGGATTTTACATTAAGGCTAAGCCTTGTTTGTCCGCAGCACGGTGAAGTTTAAACAATATTCGCAATTTTTCGGTTGAAAATACAAATTACCGGTTTAAGTAGGCTATATATGGAAAAACTAATATGTTTCATATTTATTGGCCAGAACATGAAAGGCTGCAAATACAAATACAAGTACTGAGGTCTTAAGTAACTGTACAAATACTTAAGTATCAAGTACAAGTACGAGTAGGCCTACAAGTCCTAAGGTCTCGAGTACAAGTTCGAGTACAAGTACAAGTACTGGTTCGATCGGCTACTGCAAGAACAAGGATCTACTTCCTTGACAAAGCAATGGTGTATTGCCACATGCACTCATTTATAATTTTGCGTCCTTGAGAAATATAATGGATGTGAGCATCTTGTCACTCAGATTCGATCGAAACTGTTTTAATAATAAACTAAGCACACTTTCAACCGCAGCGCTAGACTCACAACTCTAAACGCTGGTTTGTCAAGAACAGTTTTGCTGCATTCAAAACGTCCAAACAATCAATTTCATTAAAGTCATCATGGCCTCTGATAGTCAACCAGGGTGTCACTTGTAATGATAAGGTGCTCGGTTTAACAGAAGATCGTGTACAGTAGTGACCAAATAGCTAAGACTTTTTTGATGCAGAAGGTCTGAAGTTTCGGTTGCTGTGATTATCGTGCCAAAAATGAGACGTTTGTGTAGCACCTGCCAAAGAAACTTGATGTGGTCCCCAACAAAGCATGTGTCTCATTCACATAAGACATAATCATATCTGCACGCATTAAATAAGAACATTCTCGTTGTAGGCAGTCTTTGACTATTGGAGCAACACTAAGAAAATGCCTTTATTAGCGTTTTACGTAAAACAGAAAAGTAATTCGCAAATCACTACCTAAGTGGCCTAACTAAACGTGTTTTGATACAGATGACAATGTTTCCTTAACAGAGCTATATGCAACATCTCGCACACGCAAGGGAAGACCTTTTCTAGAGGAACATAGGACACAGAGGAACATAGAAAACTCACAATTTTCACAATGCATTATTTCGGTGAATAAGCTGGCTTCCCTATCGCGGCTTTCGTATGGTGCTGAGAAAGTTCGACGACTTACATTTACATTACTCGATAGAGTTCAAATGATTTGTTAGTCACTGCTCACCTCTCCAAATGGAGTCTTTGCAAGTCTTTAACAAAGTTTGATATTGTGCCAGATGTTTTCTGAAATGATAGTTTTCTCACTACAAAACTTGCACTTAGCAGAAGTAGCATTTCCCTTGAGAGTGAAATTATCATAACCAAACTTAACCGCTCTAGGAATATTAGTATTTTTATTGTTAGCATTATCACCATCCGTGGCCGCTATTTTAGCAAGACAACCGGAAGAAATTCTGATCAAGATGCGGTCCATACAGAACTGCCAAAATATCCAATATCCAGAACGTAAGAATCAATGACTTAAAGGAAAGACAAAGCTTACTGGTAAAGTATCCGAGTGCCTGTAGAAATGTCATTTGTGTCCAAGTACTTAGGTCTCAAGTACGAGTACACATACGTAGGTCTCCAGTACAAGTTCAAGTACTTAAAGACTGTACTCAAGTTGCACTTGAGTACAAGTACAAGTACCAATACCACACCTCTACATACAATATTTCACAAAAGTAGTTAATCAACATGAAAATAATTACGTTTTTCCTCCATGATATTGCCGATTTTTAAAGCAAATTCGCATATTTTCACATATTCTAAAATTTTTGTGCCGGGGGCAAGGTTTAACCTTTTTTAATTGGTCTGAAGTTTGGTACAGTTGAACAAAGTGATGAATAGAATGGGAAAATCGCCGCGGAGCAATACTTTTTGGAACTTTTTGGAAATACATTATATTTTGGAGCACCCTAATGGGCATTTTCTGAAAATTAATATATCATGTTATTCAGTTTAGGAGCTCTTTCCAACGGTATACTGAATGGCAGTTAATTGGTTTTCAATTAGAATATTTTACGAGAAACCCTGCAATTTTCTCGAAAAAACACTATTTTTAATGCACACTTAATACTAATTAATCGCTAATTATAAACAGTGGCGGTATATAATTGTACTGTGTATTTGTTATGTAACGGAGTTGTAAATATTTAGGAATCAAAGTTGTATGCTTTTCAAATAGTAAAAAACTAAAATGAAAAATTAGGCCAAATCTGTAAAATTTAATCTCTGCATCAATATTAAGTATGCTTCAGCACTGCTAGTAAAATATATGTGTAAGAATTTTTTTATTTTGCATGACTTTCTTTTTCTCTAATTATATTTCTGAATTTGACACCTGTTGTGAAATATACCCTTATAGGTACTATAGTCGCAGATTTTGTAGGTAGATTAAAACGTTATCAGAAGCCAAAATGGCTTTAAGCATGCTTTAAACATACTAGGCTGCTCTAGCACGTTAAGTTCTGTGTATAATTATGATTTGGTTTAACATCACTGCTAAGAAAGTTATAGAAACATATTTACCTGTTTCAAGTTTCCTCTGTCTATTTCGGTATCCCGTACAGGTACTTGGGTTAAAGCCAACTGCACAAGAAATTTTATCGAGCCCTATGCAAGGGCTCCTGTATAATAGAGATATCATCCCAGGGTCCGTACCCTATTCCAAAAACTCTAGGAGCATGACATGGTTAGTGTGTGATAATTGGATGATGGATATGTTTAAGGCTGAGTGAGATTAGCTAGGCGTATGTTGGGACGACTTGGGAAGGGGTTCATTGGATACACGCATGTCTCAGTTATGTATTATTGTAGTGTCGTTTGTTCGCCCGATTATTCGGGGTTGCCGATCATCGACATTTGAGAGAGAGATAACACGTTGTAATTGTCTTCCATGTTTTCTTTAATCTGAAGAAGATGCACGCTCGGACCCGTGCAGGGCCGGATTAAGACTTCCGGGGGCCCTAAAGCCAAGAGCCGGATTAAGACATCCGGGGGCCCTAACCCCAAACATGGGCGTCCGGAGGGGAAGAGAGCATTTGCGCCCGGATTTTGCCAATATCTAAAAAATTACTTATCAGCTTGGGTTTTAACAATGAATGGGTATGATTTTTTCCAGTTTTATTTTTTTTATCCAAACTAGTCAAGATAACCTGAAAAACTTAAAATATATAAAAACATTGAAACTTTTATCAGTTTTGTGTTTGAAATAAACGTTCAGAAATAGCTGAAAACGGATCCCAGAACGCTAACAACTGGTTTCATATCATGTCAAATGCTTCCAAAAGCATTGGCGCCTATTGGGGATCCGCGCCAGACCCATAATTGCGGGAGCCAGTACTAATGGTGACGTGATAGATTGCTTTCGGCACCCTCGTCAGTCCCCGTCCCAAAAATTCAAAACTTTGACACCCTAAAAAGAATTCTTTGCCCCACCCCTAAAAATTCCTGTGGACGCCCATGATTGTTTTAAAAATTTTTTATAATAATATTTTCGTTTATTGAAACAATCCGGTGATTCCGGTTGACAAACCGCAACCGGTTACCGTGTACAATTATGCAATTGAAACAATTCACAAGCACACAAATGACAGAAGACAAATCTTAATTCAATTCAATTCAATTTATTGTTCCCAACGATAAGATAAGAGACAACACAACAAACATAAACGATTAAACACAACTCTAGCATAGTTAAAAGGTACAACATGTTTGAGTAATGAAGAAGATAAATGATCAAAGAAGAATATAACCAATTAAACAGTAGGCCTAGGTCAACAGGAGTTACAAAAAAGCTAACAAAGTAAAGTGATGTGGGAGCAATAGGCACCCCAAGGGACAAGTCCCGCTAGGAGGGGGCCTAAGATGATACAGCATAATAATTAAAAGATGAAGGAGGTTAAGCCTGAGACCATTTTGGAAAATGTGGGGCCTTTTCGCAATTTATTTATGGCCCAACAATATACCGGTATCGACGGCATGCAAATCAAACAGAGCCTAAGAGCGGCATACCGATCTGTTTTCGCGCCAGCAAATTTGCCAGTAGGTCTACGTTTAACTGTGCTTCCCCAAGTATTGTTGTTCTGTCTATGTTGCTGCTATGTATATTTATGGACGGACCGAAGGAGTAGAGCACTGATTCGAGTTAGCGACGTGTATCTATCTCTCAGGATGCAGGTTCCAAGTTCTAAAATCCAACAAAGTCATACAAAACGCTGCACGCATGCACAATCAATGAGTAATCCGCTATATGAACCCAGTGCCGGATGAAAGCATAAGCCAAATAAGCCATGGCTTAGGGCCCCGCAAGGTTTGGGGCCCCCAAAATCCGGATAAATTAAATCAAATTGTTGTAGCAAATTCCTAATTTTGTATAATTTTAAATTATTTAGCGCTAGTAAGTTTTAGTTACTACTTACTGAATACTGACCCTAGTTGCAGATTCACACTCTCAGTCTGTACAGGGGCCCCTAGCGACCGATGGCAGACGTCAAAGGCTAATATTTCCCACTCTGTGTCGACCATAATTTTTATTGATACATTTTTGACACGTTGACCGGGCGCAAGCGGGTGAAAATTCTGAAATTACCTAAATTTAGTATAACGAAACATAATCTACAACCTCCCTCTGATCCCTCTGGCCACGCTACTGGCGTTGGCTCATAATTAGGTCTACTATACTAACATTTTCCCGAAAGAAATAAAATAATAATAGTAATAACATAAATATTACATGTAGGTGGTAGGAACAATATCCCACGTGTTTGTTCCCATTGTCTTTGAAAGTTTGAAGCACTGTAAATGCAGAATTTCTATCCGAGCAGAATTCCTATCCGAGTTTAGATGTCGCATCTCAGCTGTGTCTATACAGATAGACGTTATAAAGTAACTTCCTTTCCGACGTCTTTCAAAACTGTGTCCAACGTCACAGTGTCACTGCATTCAGAGAAACACTTCCGGAGAGCTGTGAAACCTGGGACGATGTCTGACTTCTCATAGATCAATCATTTGCTCTAACTCACATTCCTGTGGACATCTTCGGAGCTGTTGTAACTCTCCTTGCGCTTTTTGAAGTAATTGTGACAATGGAACCATGGCATTATTTTTGACGAATATTTAAAGTCTTTCAGTGTCTTAGCTGCGTTGTATGTATGTATGTATATGGCCATTTATACAGCGCCTTACAAGAAACTCACGAAGGCGCTAAACGTGACTACCCAACGATCTAAACAGATGCGACTTAAGAAGTTTCGAAAATGTTTCCTGAGCTGCCTGCCGTGCAATGTTACGAATTGTTAATGGAAGGCTGTTCCAGTGCGAAGGTCCAATACATGAAAAGGCACGGTGCGCCCGCATCGATGTACGGGAGCGTGGGACCATCAAGTCCCCACGAGCTGCAGAGCGTAAGGATCGACGACCTGGCTGGCTGGAGACTGGAACACAGAGCTCCCTGATGTACTCTGGGGCTGCACCGATCATTGATGTTCGTCCCATGAGGATGATCTTGAAAGTTATCCTGTCCTCAACCGGGAGCCAGTGCAACGTGTCTCGCAAATAGATTGAAATATGCGGGAATTTAGGCAGCTTTGCGACGACTCTGGCGGCGCAGTTGAGAACGGATTGAAGCTGTCGTATCCGGAACTTTGGCAATCCCGCAAGGACACCGTTGCAGAAGTCCAGACGCGTCAGCACAAAGGAGTAGACAAGAGTCATAGCGGCGTCAAATAATAGATTTCGCCGAATGACTCTGGGGAACGGTTTGAATGATTCTTGATCTCACTTGGTCTTCCACAGGAATCAATTCCAGAGCCCCGATTACCTTATAATCCTCTTTATCGCTGATTAAAACCTTGTACTTACTTGGGGTGAGTATGTGTTCAGTATATGCATTATATTCGGGCATATAGGCCCATGGCCGAGCTGTATCGGATATCTCCGTAGTGAAGAAAATGCTCGTGGGTGTGAGAATCAACCCTATCTGGTGATGGGGCGCGGCGGGGTGACATTGGTTTTGATAGTCTACTGGTGCTTAAGCTCCCATTTTCACATACATGTAGAGCTACTAAACCTTAGAGCCTAGAACTTCTAATCTTATTGTCCCACATGCATGTGCAATCATATGCAACTTGTTTGACAAGTCAGCCAATGCTATTAGGTCTATATGATTGCAATTGCTTAGGATCAAGAAATGCAAAGTCTTGTATAGTTTTCCACGTTGTGTGTGTGTAGTGCCTGCCGTGTCTTCGCGGGGATTTACAAGTTCGTTTCATTTTCAGTGCCACAAATCTTTTGCCTCTATACAGTGAACACTTTTCGTTTCCATTGCCCTTAGGTCGGGAGCATTATACTGTTTTGCTGCATTCATAAATATGTCCAAGTTCGTGGGATCTTCCAGACTTTTGGCAATAATGAGTCATCTCAATTCTTTTTCATAGCCATTCCTAATATTGGGTCTTTTGCGATCCTGATGTTACATTTATTCGGCGTCATGACACGAGTCGTGCTAGTCTTCAATCTGGTACGAAGAGTGCCCAGCCTGAGTAGGGATGGAGCAGCTGCCCTATCCCCACCACCGTGGCGAAGCTAAGGGCCTCACAAATGCTAAGCTGAACTACATTACTACAATCCTCAATCAATCCTAGAAATATTGCTTTCAATCTCTGCCAACATTTGAATTTGTTTAACAAATTTGAATTTATTTGAGTAATTGGGACCCACTGAACGGCACACTATAGGCAGCATAGGCTACACATCGAGATTCAATTTTGTATACGAAGTGAATAGCGTAGGCCCTACTAGTCTTCTTCTTCTTCAATCATTTATTTAACATTAAAGTGCTATTTTGCTTCGAAATGAATTTAACTCTTTTGTGACACATTCGGAAAGTGTAAGCATTTGAGAATTGTTCTCTAAGAACCTTCCTGAAAATTCAGACTTGATCATTAAATGAAATTTTCAAACCAAACTTAAAATATAAACATATGCGTTTTAACCTAAGGCAACTCATCTTTATGTCTGGCTTGAGCTAAATAAAGCGCAGGCCTGACTGTCAGTGTTTGCTTCTCTCCAAGGACAGATATCGACGGTCAAACGAGCGAGGCAGTTAACAGAATGTCAACATTTCAACCAGTAACTCTGAGTATAACGAATATGTTCTGACAGTAAGTTGCTACCATGACAATATAGAGACTACAGCTGCGTTCAGGTATTTAGTTAGAGATTTTCTTATATTCACTCGAACACAACTACTCTTATAAGCCAGTGCTAAAATGAAAACACACGGCGACGTTCACACATTAAAAATAACGCAGTAGTGTCAATAGTGAAAACGAAAGTGTTGTAGATTTTTCGACTTAGAGAGTAAGATGGCTGCAATAGAGTCCAGTAGTGGTGG
The DNA here is from genome assembly GCA_020284085.1 of Aporrectodea caliginosa. Lineage (NCBI taxonomy): Eukaryota > Metazoa > Annelida > Clitellata > Crassiclitellata > Lumbricidae > Aporrectodea > Aporrectodea caliginosa. The sequence continues at coordinate 234,540 of JACEVL010000271.1, read as the reverse complement.
AATTAACAGGGAAGAGCTCGAGGATATAACTACATGTTGTATATGCAACGAAGTCTTCACAGATCCGAAAGCCTTGCCATGCATTCATACATTCTGCATGAAATGTCTTCAAGAGACTGGGCTTAAAACGAACAAAGGACCTGAAGATGAGATGCCTTGCCCAATCTGTAGACGACTATTCAAGATTCCTAGTGAAGGGTTTCGTGGACTGCCTAAGAATTTCTTCATTGAGAGACTGATACAAGTGTCAAAGGTTACAGACCCGTCTGCAGTAACGAAAGCCTTATGCTCTGTGTGTTTAGAGGAAAGTAAGGAACAGGAAGGAAAAGAAACTCCAACAGCTGATACATATTGCGCCGAATGCAAGCACAAGTTGTGCGAAGAATGTTGCAGTGAACACAGGAAATTTAAATTGACAAAGAATCATAAATTGATGCCAATAGATGAATATGAAAGTGGACAAAATGTGGTGGTCAGTATAGCTCCAATGGTTTGTGAGGTTCATGAACAAAAGGTTCTGGATGTATATTGTGCTGATTGCAAAACTGTTGTATGCGCCATTTGCTTCATCGAGGGCCATAATAGCCATAAAGGTGGTCATGTTAGCAAATGTGTGGATGGTTTTCGAAAACAGATACAAAACAGTACTGAAACTATGAATGGATGCATCGCTCAGGCTCAGATGAAAAAGGCAGAACTATTGAAGGTGAAGGAAGAAATGCAGAGAAGGTCGTAAGCTTAGAATGTGATGTAGAGAAGAGAAAAGACGAAATAAAACAGTTAACTGATAAACATGCAAGTAGTCTTCTACAAGGTCTATGCTCCGAAAGACAAAGCAGATTGAAAGAAATCCAAATGGCAACAGATGCTATTGATGCTTATCTATCGAACTTAGAAAGTTACAATTCTTATTGTAGTCCAGGCAATATACAGTTAGACCTGGGCAAAATTGCTTCAGAAGCTTTTTTAACGGTTTCCTGCTCAGTTTCCATTGCTGAATAACATATCCAAAATCCGCCAAAATCCCACCACGGGGTCACTCCCAAAAATGCATTTTATCCAAGATGGCGGCCAATAATGGCGCCAACACAGAAAACAGTATATATAAGGTCATAGGTAAGCTACAATGACAAATGAAGTATCAACTTTGACATTATCAAGGTCAAGGAATCGATTTATCGTAGTGGCAATAGTGTCGGATCGTTACTATCCAAGATGGCGGCCAATGTGGCCGCCAAAACCCAAAATATGTATAAATCAGGTCAGAGGTAAGCTATAGTAACAAATGAAGTGTCGAATATAATATATTCAAGGTCAAGAAATCGATTTATCGTAGTGGCAATAGAATCGGAATATTACTATCCAAGATGGCGGCCAATATGGCCGCCAAAACAGAAAAATATCCATATGTCAGGTCATAGGTTAGCTGCAATAACAAATGAAGTGTCAAATTTAATATTATCAAGGTAAAGGAATCGATTTATCGTAGTGGCAATAGTGTCGGAATGTTACTATTCAAGATGGCGGCCAATATGGCGGCCAATATGGCCGCCGAAACAGAAAAATATGTATATATCAGGTCAGAGGTAAGCTACAATAACAAATGAAGTGTCGAATACAATATATTCAAAGTCAAGAAATCGATTTATCTTAGTGGCAATAGTGTCGAAATGTTACTATCCAAGATGGCGGCCAATATGGACGCCAACACAGAAAAAAATGTATATTTCTTGAAAACTATTTGTAGCGCTCACAACAGCAGAAGCACATCCTTTAAAGCTTTGATTTTGAAGATCTTTTCATGATTTCTTAGATTGTAACATTCCCGCACTATTGCCACTTCATTTGTTATTGTGGATTACCTATTCATTCATTTATTTAAGGAATTTGATATTGCGCCCCTTCAAGAGAGCTATTCAGAGGCGCTCCCGGCCCAGCTGCTGAACTAATATTTAGCAACTTATTAAATACAATCGCACTACCCCAAGGCAGCAGACGAATCTCTAATGGGAGTCCATTCCAAATGGAAGGTCCAACCATTGAGAAGACACGGAGCTGCCTAATTGAGGAGCGAGCATGAGGGACTAGAGTACTCCCCCAGAAGAAGATCGGATGACTCGACGGCCAGCTGTATCCCAGAGCGGACGACAAAGATCATGCAGGTAGACCGACGCACAGCCATGTATGCACCGCCAGACAACCCTGTTAGAGATGCGTTGTGGGACAGAGAGCCAGTACAATACATCCCACATATAATACAGAAACAGGAGCATATTTGGGAAAGCCCCTGTAAGACGAGCAGCTGAATGGAGGAACCGGTCAAGGCGCCCAATTAGTCCAAGTGGCTACGTCGCAGACTCACCAGGATCAAATTGCAGTGATCGAATATGCTAGTAACAAAAACATGGATCACAGCAGAGTCATGGGATAGGGAGCGAACATGTTTCCGCCACTGCAGGCACTGGTCAATGCTCGCCAGCCGGCTACCACCACACAACCAAATGGATTTGAGTCTTAGAGGCGTTTAGAAGCAGGCGATTGGATGCTAACCAAGTGGAAAAGGCATCCATAGTTTGGCACATCTGCTGAACGGCAATCCACCACGCAACCGGGCTGTAACGGATGCAGGTCTGCACATCACCATCATATAGCTGGTGCAGAAGCCCACATGACGCCAGCATGACCCCAATACCAGACGTTTAGATAATAGAGCATTCGGCCCAGCACCGAACCCATGGTTGGAACACCAAAAGGGCAAGAACCCAGCTGGACATAGAGGAGCCAAAGACTATACAATTAGTGCGATCTGACAGGAAGAAGAGAAGCCACTCTAGCAGTTTGTCTATCAGCCCAAAAGAAGCAGAAAGGCGTTGACAGAGCACAGGATGGTCAAGAGAGTCAAAACTGAGCTGATTGACATCGAAGATGGTCAAGAGAGAAAGAGAGAGAGAGAGAGAGAGCGATCTGTCCGACATACATGGCGCCATAGAGTTCGGACAGGAGGCGGTCTAGTAGGGTCTCCATAGAGTGATTCTTCCTGAAGCCAGACTACTTGAAGGCAGCAAACCATTTATATATATATATAGAGATAAACAATACCAACAATACATTCCAGAACCATAGAAAGAAATGTCACATTTGCAATCAGGCGGAATTTTCTTAATCACTTGAATCCAGTCCATCCCGCTTCAAGACTGGGTACAGGATCGAGCTCGCACTTTTTGGCGCGAAGGTTAAAATGAACACTCGTAGCTCAGCACTCTTGATCTCGCGAAGAGTCGAAAGGCTACTGTCTGTAGGCGGATAGTCCGGCGGTGAAGCAGAGGAGGTTGCCTGACGGATGGAAGAAATCGTGGATGCTAGTTTCTTCAGAAACACGTCGACAGTAAAAGGCGGCGGAGTCTGTGACCGTTGAATACCCGACCGTCAGCCACGAAGGTCACTGAGCTGTCCAGAGCTTTTTTGGTTCACCTGATCGTCGGCCGATGACGGCCTCCCAGTATTCCTGCTCCCTGCTCCGGTAGAATGATTGCATGTTTCGGACAAAGCGGATCCAGGTGGTCTGATCTTTCGGAGATCGCGTTCGTCTATAAACTCTCTTCAGGTGCCTGGCTTGACACCTAAGGGTTCAGCATTAAATCACGGCGAGAGGGTACAGTGACGCATCTTGACTGAGCGTGGTGGGAGAAAATGTGTCTAGTGGCTCAGTTATCACAGCCTCATAGGAGTCAAACAGCTCAGAGACATTCTGCTTAAAGTTTTCGTCAATCAATCAATCATGAATCAATCAACATGGTTCCGAAGAGCAGTTGCAACCAAATTAACAAAATCATCAGGTTTACATATAAATTTCAACACGGCTACAAAAAAGGAGGCCCTAAAGGGATAAAGAATCCCGCTAAGTAGGGACACCAAATTACAGATTACATTAGAAAATTAATGGTGGCCTTTAAAGAAAGATTATAATTGAAAACATACTTGCAGTGACCAAGTGAATGTTAAAGTAAAAAACAGAAAAGAAACTAAATGAACCAAAAACAGGAAAACAAGAAAAGGAAAGCGAAACTGAAGCAGTTGCTCAACACTGTTGAGTCAATATACAATACAAAACAAAAATACTTAACTAGCTTACAAGTAGAGATTAGGTAGGTCTACTACCATGCACAAGAATCAGGCGAAAGGTCAGACAAGGTCGTTTGTAATACAGTACATTGTATAAGGTAGGTGCTTAATTTCTTTTTGAATACCCAGATGCTGGGGGATAAGCGAATTTCCATAGGAATTTTTTCCCAGATCACTACTCCAATTGATTTAATAGAGAAGAGACGTGTATTCGTGCGGGTAGTGTCGTTGAGAAGGTGATGGTTCCGACTTCCGAAGAGCAGTTTCAAAGGCCCCCGATCCAGACTTGATGAGCTGAGATATACGTATTTTTGTGTCTTGGCGGCCATATTGGCCGCCATATTGGATAGTAACATTCCGACACTATTGCCACTACGATAAATTGATTCCTTTACCTTGATAATATTAAATTTGACACTTCATTTGTTATTGCAGATAACCTATGACCTGATATATGGATATTTTTCTGTTTTGGCGGCCATATTGGCCGCCATCTTGGATAGTAACATTCCGATACTATTGCCACTACGATAAATCGATTTCTTGACCTTGAATATATTATATTCGACACTTCATTTGTTACTATAGCTTACCTCTGACCTGATTTATACATATTTTGGGTTTTGGCGGCCATATTGGCCGCCATCTTGGATAGTAACGATCCGACACTATTGCCACTACGATAAATCGATTCCTTGACCTTGATAATGTCAAAGTTGATACTTCATTTGTCATTGTAGCTTACCTATGACCTTATATATACTGTTTTCTGTGTTGGCGCCATTATTGGCCGCCATCTTGGATAAAATGCATTTTTTGGGAGTGACCCCGTGGTGGGATTTTGGCGGATTTTGGATATGTTATTCAGCAATGGAAACTGAGCAGGAAACCGTTAAAAAAGCTTCTGAAGCAATTTTGCCCAGGTTGAAGGTATATTTGAGCTAGATTGCCTGGAGTCCTGGACTATTGTCAAAGATTAATCGATAAAGGATCGGCTAGCGACATCTGCCGCACAGTTTCGGACTTATCTATTAGAGCGTTTGAGTTGGAACAACAGTGCCAACCTACATATGAAACAAGAATTCCGGATTTTAGATTCTGCTTTAGACAATCTGAACTGGAAGAGTTTCTAGTGGAAGACCGTGACAATTTGGTTGGTGAAATTGAAGGTAAGTGACTGCTGTTATTATTGTACCATAGAACGAAGTTGTGCCAGTGCTGAGGGGTTATTGGCTTCACATCTACTGTATTAAATTGCTATGATGCAGTGCAGTGTCATTATGTCATGTACTAAATAATATTGCAATGCTAATGATATTTGATTGCCCACACTAGCTCAAGAGGGCCTCCATTACAAAGTTTAATGCTGACGCGAATCGATTTCTGCAATGTCGCCTTTGCTGGCTTGCCACAGAGCAGTATCATTCGGCTCCAGGCGGTCATCAACGCTGGTGCTCGTCTGGTATTGCCACTAAAAAAGTTCGAAGACATTACAACCACGATTCAAGATGATCTTCAGCGGCTCAAAATAGGCGAGCGCAACAATTTCAAAGTCTGAATCCTGGTGCATAATTGTCTGAACAACTGCGCACCACGCTATCTCGCAGACAACATCAGACCGCTATCGGACGATCCCAACTAAACAGGTCGCGGCTTATATAATTAAAGTCCGCTCAGGGGCGCAACCACGGTCCAGAAGTTGGGGGAGACCAACTAGAATGTCTGAGTGGGGTGGGGGGAATTGCGAGCGCCGAAGGCGCGAAGCTGCGATTGCCGAAGGCAAGAAGCCCGTAACGACTAGGAGGTATGGGGGAGCGTCGTAAGCTCCCCCATCGGGGTGTGGGGCGGAGCCACAGAAGCCAACGCAATTTTGAGCATTTTATTCCAAATGGAGTACATTTTGGGCTCTAATTTACCTCAAATTTTTCACCGATGATTTCGATGTAAAAGTACCTATACCATCTAAATCTGTCAAAAATATGACTTTATTATTATAAATAAACTGAGATTTTAGGTTTTGGAAGAACACCACTCGCAGTCGCAGCATTAAAAATTGAAATGTCCTCCTAGGCTTCTACCGCGAGCCTTAGTCGAATTTTAAAAATCGAGATAAGTAAAGTTTTAGAATGAAATTATACAGCACCATTCTGCTCTGAATTCTTACAGACTCAATTGAGTTTAGCGGCTTTAGCCTTACCCTGTATTTTATCGGCCAGGTCCAGTGATATGTTAGGGGACGGACCTACTAGAACGTAAGAGTGGGGGGGGATTGCGAGTGCGGAGGGCACACAGCCGCGAATGACGAAGGCAAGAAGCCCTTAACGACTAGGGGTACGGGGGAGCGTCGTAAGCTCCACCATCGGGGTCTGGGGCTCCGCCCCACAAGCCAACGCAATTTTGAGCATTTGATACCAAATGGAGTGCATTTTGGGCTCTTGTTTACCTCAAAATTTTCAACAGTTGGGGGGACGGTCCCAAGCTATTCGAAAGTTGGGGGGACGCGTCCCACGGGTCCCATAGGGTGGTTGCGCCTATGAGTCCGCTTACGTTTTTGTGCCTATAACTAAAACTGATGGTTGGGCCTTTCGGGTCCCTTGTCCACGTGCTTGGAACAGTCTTTCTGCGTCTTTTCAGGAAGTGAAAAGTCTTTCTGTAAAAGTTGAAACTGTACTTGCTACGTAATCTCGAATATTAGAATTTACGCTGACAGTACACAGTTTGTAAATCATAATGAAAGCAGCTTGCTACTGACAATGCTATATAAATCGTCGCGTTAACAATAACAATTACAATGCGGTCAGAGTGTCTATTACAATTACTGCACTCTGATACGTGCATAAGTGTGTCACCGTACTGTAGTCGGTAAAGCTACGAATGTTAAGTCTATTACAAACTTGCGTCACTTTTATTCAGAAGAAGGTTACTCGAAGGCACAGAAAAGAAGTAAACAAAGTGTTTTAGTAGACAAATTAAAGCAGGAACTTGAAGCAGAGAAAACGACCAACAATTCACTTCAAACCAACAATTGCAAATTAGTTGAAGAATTGAACATGTATAAAGCGACAGTGACCACATTAGAAACCAACGCCGAGAAACTCAGGAAAGAACTAGAGACTACGAAAACAGGTATGCATGTATGTCTTTGCACCTGTATGTATGAAGACATTAATATAGCCAGACTAAGCCAGTGCTTTTACTAGAAAAAAAGGTTCCGGAACTCAACACATTCAGAACAATTATAGGGGCATATTTTATGCTAATATTTCTATGCCATATATCAATATCCAATAACACGCAAAGAACTGAAATTAAATTAAAGTATCTAAATAATTATAAATAAATTTTAATAAAAATTTAAGTTAACTAAATTGGTTTGTAATAGCTGAAAAAAGATCCCGGATCGCCTCTCCGGATTGAAAACAGCACTGAATAGGCCTTCAGCGAATTTTTAAGGGTTTACAATGGTCCTGTGAACTACTCTGATCTTCATTAAGGTCAAGAAACAAAGTAACAACATTTTAGCGAATTTGTTGGAAGCAGCTGTGACCGAGTTGTTGACTTGTAATCAAAAGAGGAAATTTAGTCTCAGTTTGATTCAGAAGTTGTTTGTATTAAAAGCTGAACAGTGAACATCGCAAAAATAAAACCAAGTATTGCATAAATATCTAGAGCAAGCAAGTTCCATAAATCACGTGCATCGTATTCTGTGACGAGAAGCACTCAGTTCATTTATCCGAACGAAACTCGTTATTAACACACTATTTTTGAGAATAATAGTTTATTTGCACTTATTTGTGTATATTTGCACCAGTTGGTTCAGCTGGTTTATTTCGTATAGTCTGACTATGTCACCATTTTACTGCAGTGCCAGAGATAACAAAAAGACAGAACAGTCGCTTGTGTTAGTCTAATTCTGTAGACTACTTATATTCATGGAGGAAGCAGATCCAGCTCGCACGACTTCTGAATGAGGAGGCTGAGGGCATCCGGTAGGAGAGGCTTCCATCCGGTGAGACTGGCTGCTGCTGTAGGGGGAAGGAGGAAGGCGGAGAGCCCTCAATAGATCGACGGGTTACGGCAGTCTTCTCGGCTGTATAATCCAGATAATCGTCGGCAGTGAACGAATGTTGTGTAGGGGAGCATGGGGCGGCGGAGCGACCGAGGACACAGCGAGTGAGGACCATAGTCGACGCGGGTTACTCCTTTCACGGACTATCAGCTCCTCCCAGTATAGCGTTTCTCTGGAGCGAAAATCTCTGTGCATCTCTCGGAGGTGTTGAATCCACACGAGACGGTCCGCCGGATCGCTAGAGCGACGAAATCTGCGTTCCAGGCGTCTGACGTCCCGACGTAGAGTGCGACAGTGAGAGTCGTACGACTGGTCTGTGGCGGATCCGGTGTGAGCGGAGCGGGAGGAGAGTGTCTATGAGAGGAAGGACCGTCGAGTCAAAGAGAGCAAAGAGTTCCTCGGTTTAGTTCTCAGCCCGTGAAGATAGATCAACGCAGAGAGGACTATTCAGCAATCCGGTGCGAAAGGCTTCCCGGTTTAAGTTTATCCAGGCACGGGAGTGGCGAAGGGCTTATGTCGGCTGAGGGGAGAGGAACGGAATATTGTAGAGGAGAAGGCCATGGTCAGAGATGGAAGGAGGTTCCACTCTCAGGTCGGAGATGCCGCAGTCCTCTCGCGTGATAACGACATCTAGCCAATCCCCAAGAACGTGTATTGTATTTGTATTGTATTTAAAAATTTATAAAGCGCCTCTCACAGTGAACACCAATCAGAGGCGCTCCCAGTGCGAAAGACTCCGAGCGAAAAGAGTGGTCTTAAGACAACGAAAAGAAGAACCTGGCCCCCAGATAGCATCAAAGAACGGGTTGATGAAGGGAGTTGGTTCCATAGTGAAGGGCCAATGAAGGCAAAAGCTCGAGATTTAGCCATAGTAGTCCTCGCTCGTGGGACAAGAAGGTCATGGCGATCAAGTGAGCGAAGCGGACGGTGAGAGGTGGCGGAGATAGGCCGGCGAACGAGGCAACAGAGGTATTTGGGAGCTAGGCCAGAATAAGACCGGCAGACAAGAACAAGGACCTTGAGCTGGATACGAGCAGTGAGAGGGAGCCAGTGAAGTTGTTCCAACATATAGGAGGAGATGTGCGATAAGCGAGGCAGTCGAGCTATCAGCCTGGCAGCCGCATTAAGCACAGATTGAAGAGGGGAGAGGCGCACTTTGGGAAGGCCAACAAACAGAGAGTTGCAGTAATCAATGCGGGAGCAGATGAAGGCATGGACTATAGTCGTAAAGACCGAGGAGGAGACAGAGCGTCGAATCGCTCTGAGGCGTCTCAGGTGGAAGTAGCAGGAACGGTGTGTAGGCTCAGATACATGCTGGATGAGGCCAAACTGAGATAGGAGGTCCAGGAAGCGAGGAGATTCAGGAAGGGTAGGTCTTCCAGGTGAATGTTAAGGTCTCCAGTGATGATCAGCTGGCTGTTGTAGATGGAGAAGATTTCCAGAAGCGCAGAGACTCCTCTCTGACTCAGGGTTCTGTTCCAGTACAGAATGGAAGTGGTGTTTCCATGGCTTAAGCGCCAGGGTCTAGATCCAGGCACTCAGTCCAACTATATATCGCCCATCTCCAACCTTTCCTTCCTCTCCAAACTCTTATAAAAATGCAATTCACTTCAGCTCGTTCACTACCATGACACCAACTCACTAATGCCTCCTCTCTAATCCGGCTTCAGGAAGTACCACTCTACTGAATCTCTCATCACTCGCCTACTTGCTGACGTCTTTAGTGCAGTCGATCAAGGTCACGTCACTCTTCTCGCACTGTTCTATGTCAGTGCCGCCTTTGACACTGTGGACCATGCCATCCTTCTTGAGCGTTTATCTAAATCTTTCGGCATCGTTGATTCAGCCCTTCTTTGGTTCCGCTCTTTTCTCTCTGACCGCTCTCTCTCTCTCTCTCTCTCTCTCTCTCTCTCTCTCTCTCTCTCTCTCTCTCTCTCTCACTCTCTCTCTGTCTCTCTGTCTCTGTCTCTCTCTCTCTGTCTCTCTCTGTCTCTCTCTGTCTCTCTCTCTCTCTCTGTCTCTGTCTCTGTCTGTGTCTCTCTCTCTCTCTCTGTCTGTGTCTGTGTGTCTGTGTCTGTCTGTCTGTCTGTCTGTCTGTCTGTCTGTCTCTCTCTCTCGGTTATCTTCGGGTCCACACGATCTTCCTGGACTTTTATTTCATATGGCTTGCCTCAAGGTTCAGTCCTGGCACCACTCCTCTACATTCTCTACACCGCCGACTTTTCAGACATACATGTACTCAGTTACTCACTCTCAAGGGGGTCTCGGCTCATCAGTACGTCGATGACAACCAAGCCTTTGCTCATGCATGGTCCAGCCAGCGCAGCTGCTTCACTGGTCGCGAGGGTCCATGAGGCCACCACGGCGCTGGACATTTGGATGTCTTCTAATCGTCTCCGCCTTAATTCAGACAAAACCCAATTCATCTGGCTTGGCGGTGGAGCCCAACTAGCCAAGATTGACGTGGAATTTGTACGCGCTACTTTCCCAGGCGTCCACTACTCTGTCTCAGTTCGGGATCTGGGCGTTACCCTGGATCCAGTTCTCTCTTTTTCAGACCATGTCAATCTTTCAAACATGCCTTTATCATCTACGACAAATTCCCACTATCTGTCACTCACTCTCTTCTCACGCGGTCAACACTCTCGTCCATGCACTGATTTGTACTAAGGTTGACTTTGGCAGCTCCATGTATGCTGGTCACTCTTCACTAAACCTCTCCAAGCTTCATTAGGGAAACTCTCCACTGGATTCCTGTGCCACAGCGCATTCAGTTCAAAATTCTCACACTTATGCGCAACTCTCTGCACGGGGTAGCTCCTTCATACCTGCAGGCCTTATGCACATCGGTTTCTACACTCCCTGGTCGCTCTGCTCTGCGCTCGGCCAACAGAGGCCTTCTGGCTGTGCCTCGCATGAGTGGTGGAACGGCTCAATCCAGAAGCTTTGCTTATGTCGGTCCCTCTAGTGGAAACCATCTTCCGCATGAATTGCGCGTTGAACTCCTCAGCCTTTCTCTTCCTCTGTTTCAGAAACGCCTGAAGACTATCTTATTTATTAGAGCCCTGGGTCGGGAGCACCTCTGAATCTGCGAGTGGCGCTATACAAATGTTCAAATACAATTACAATTACAATTCAGCGCCGAAATCAAAATCTTCAGCTTCAGCTTGCTTGGGGTTGTTGTGTTGTTTCTCTGGTCTAAAATACTTCATTAACTAAAGTTTATGCTTAACATTCGATTTGAATATAAAATTGACGTGCATGATTGCTGCTGTTACCATAGATAATAAAGAGAAGATTTTGATCATCGAACAAAAACATGAACAACAACAAAAAGCCTGGATGGAAGAGAATGAACAACTGAATAAACAAATACAAGAAAAGCGTCGATTAACAGGTAGAAGACTAATAACTCATGCGCATCTAATAATATAATGTTGGAGATTTGTATATTAAAGAACCGGTTGTCTGTAGATTTTGATAGCTGCACTTGTTTAATCCGAAAGTTGCAACAAAAACACTAAGCACTTTCTAATAGCCTATTTCAAACAGATTGTGGATTCCAAGAGTTTAGCGACTTCTTATGGCAGCAAAGACATCCTATGACATCTTATGGCATCTTAGGAAATCGAAAAAAATATATCGTAGGCCCCATTGTAGGTGACGTATTATTAGTAGGCTACATTGCAATTTTCTCACTATTTTATCTATGCTGCGCCCCGGTCATTCGATTTAAGTTTATGAACAAAAATGAAACGATGCTAACAATTCAACAATTGCCATTAGGTAGTCTCCGGTTCAACGTTATATTGTGTTTCTTGGTCACTCTAGCTACCTCTGATCGTCTCGTTCTGTTGGCCGCAATATGTCTCCGTCTCAATATCGTCCACTTATCATCATCACGTTCATCGTCGTTGCCGCATGCATTAGTACTCACGTTCAAATTGTCTCTCTCTGTCTCTCTTTGTGTCTTTCTTTGTGTCTCTCTCTGTTTCTCTGTCTGTCTGTCTGTCTCTGTCTCTCTGTCTTGTCTGTCTCTGTCTCTGTCTCTGTCTGTCTCTGTCTGTCTCTGTCTGTCTGTCTGTCTGTCTGTCTGTCTGTCTGTCTGTCTGTCTGTCTGCCTCTTTGTCTGTCTCTGTTCTCTCTACCTTTACCTGTGTCAGAATCTTTCTTCGTCACTCTAGTTTCCTCTGACCGTTTCTGTGCTTGTATCTGTTGGCCTCAATTTGTCTCGGTCTCAGTATCTTCCACTTATCATCATCACGTTCGTCGTCGTTGCCGCATGCATTAGTACTCACGTTCAAATTTATATTTGGTCACAAACATGTAATTGTCCAAATATTAAAATTAATAGAGTTTTAATGGATTTATTTCGATTTTCAGACGAACTTCGATACAAATCGGATCCAGTTTTAGTTCAAACAATCAAAACAAAAGCAGCAGAAACAGGAAAGAATAAATCGATCCGTGGATTTACGATCTTGGACAAAGAATTATTTGTTGCAACTGAAATGAGTTCAGAAGTTGAAGTCTACGATAAACTTAAATTAAGATTCAGTCGTATATGGAATTTGAAGAATTTAAATAATCCACTCGACATAGGATCCTGCAACAGAAACAAATGTCTCTACATTTCCGATGGTAAAGGTCAAGGTCAGTCGAATGAAATCTTGAGAGTTGATCCAAATGGAAAATTAATAAAGAGTTGGACAACAGGAGACGATTGTGGTCGTTTGTCTGTTACAGATGAATCGAATGTAATTTTGACTGTTCTTGAGAAAAATAAAGTAAACAAATATTCGCCAGATGGACAATTGATCCGTGAAATAAATCTATCGTCAGATGCAAGTGTTTGTAACCCATGGCATGCTATAAAACTGACCAATGGTGATTTCGTGGTCAGTCATGGCCGTCGTAGTGATGATCTGCATAGAGTGTGTATAGTAGGCCCTAGATACAGATGGAAAGCTTAAGAAGTCATTCGGTGGAAAACGTGGTAGTACCATCGGACAAATGAATGATCCAGTCTATTTGTCCGTCGATGGAAATGGATTCGTGATGGTCGTTGATATGTTAAACCATCGAATTCTATTACTGGATCAAGATTTAGAATTTAAGAGAGAAATGCTCTCAAAAGGTGAAAAATGCACATTACAATATCCAATGAAGATTCTTCTGGATGAGACAAATGGTCGACTATTTGTGACTGACAACAATCGAGGGATTTTGATTTTCGATTTTAAATAATTAGGTGCTTATGAGAATGACCGTAACTAAAGACATCTATAAATTTGAAGTTAAGGTAAATTTGCATGTGTGTCTACATTCTTCAATTGCTGGTTATTGTCTTCGACCCCAAAAATTTATCCAACTTAATTTAGTGTCTTTTCACATTTATTTAAGCAAAGAATTATCAATCCAACTTCTATTAAAACAAAGAAATAGTTTCATCAATCGAATGTCTATTAAGCAAAGAATTATTTTCACTAGTCCAACTTCTATTTAAGCACATAATTAATTTCATCAATCCAACTTCCATTTACGCAAAGAATTATATTCATCAATCCAACTTCCATTTTAAATTGAACATATAAATAAGTTGGGTAAATTTCGGTGGTCGGATAAAAAAACAAGTTCCAAATTTCTTATTAATACTTAAAAGTAAAATCGTTCCTTATCTAATATCTTATCTCATTCAGGGCGTCCATGCCCATTTTCTTAAGACACGAACCTTTTAGATTCTGGTTAAGATGTACGGTACGTCGGTATAGCATGACTTTCAGTTACCCAACTACTGAATATTAATTATTACTGTTTTAAAAGGAGTTAAGTTTTTCTTGTCTCCAAGATCTCTAGAAAAAAAACTTAACATAAAGATTCATTTGATTTTATATAAACTCTATATTGTGGCAAAGAATATTTCTACCATCGCCTGATGCCTTGATGATGATTACAGTGGCTCTGTAAGTTCTTAGACAAGAATGTTTTGAGGGGTAACCTGAAATCTTAGAAGTTCGGATGAAATTGCCTTCAATCTACCCTCAGAGCATGGGCGTCCGCAGGGGGGCGTAAGGGGGCGCATGTGCGCCCCCTGGATTTTGCGCATATTTACAGAGACATTTTGATTAGTTGTATATTATTATTACAACACGATTTTCAACGTGATTATCGGAAAACACTAAATTCTATAGGTAGTTATATAAAATTAACACAGAAAGCGCAAGATTAATTAGTAGCCTAAGATTGTAGTGTACCGACCGTTAAAATATGGTACGCTCTACAATTGGGACCTAGGCTATATCTTTGCTTAGGCGTATTTTAAAAAATCGAAGTGACTAGCGGACCGCCAGGCGGTCCGCAAGTTTATAAAACTAACGGGCCGCCAGTCACGTGTTAGATCATTTATGTCGTGCAAAAGTTGTTTTTTTTAGTTTTAACGAGTTAGAAAATTTAAAGAAAGTGTATGAAACTACTAATTTAAATAATCTAACAATGCGTGATGCGAAGACTTTTGAATCTATGAAAAAGTATGCAGTGACGAAGGCTACACATGCAGAATAACATCCAATATTATTCATTACGTTTGTGAGGTGTTCCGTAGTCGAGTGGTTAGCGTGCTGGAATGTAAGATCAACGGTTTGAGGTTCGAATCCCACCAGGGCAGAATTTTTTTCTTATGTTATCCGGTTATTTTTATGGACATTTGAAAACTTACCGATTTCCCTGGGTCTGGATTTTGGAGTGCTTATGAGTAGTTAGGGTAAAGTTAGGCGTCGTGAGGGTCGGTTAGGGTCAGGGTTAGGGCTAGTGTTGTCATTAAAAACATGGTACCATCCTAGCACCATGCCAAAAGATACCGTAAAACGCCAGAAAACGTACGTATCCCGATACTAACTGTTCTCCACCTTGGCGCAATAAAGCCTAAATTAAGGTTCTCTGACAATTTTCCGTCTTGACGGACCGCTAGTGTTCGAAATTTGAGCGCCGCCTGCCTCTCCCGAGTCACGTAAGACTGGCGGCCCGCTAGTATTGGAAACTTGCGGACCGCCTGGCGGTCCGCTAGTCACAGCCTTAAAAAATATTAACGTATAGAAATGCCTTCAGTCGTATCGCCTAATTGGTATCGTATTCCTTGTGTTGTTTTAGCCGATCGCTTGCAAGATAACAGTTCCGGCTGGTGAACCTCGATCGTTGTTAGGACGTTGTATATAGGCCTATATGTGTATGATATATATGTTCCCTTATATATATAAAATATATATATAAACATATATATAAATACTGGCGGGAGCGACTAAGTAATCAGCTTCATACCTTAGAAAGTTAGATGCCATCTAACACACGTTCTGCCAGACTTTTTACACATACCCGCTATAGCATCGGAACCAGTCCCAAGCCTGGATGAAGGAGGAATGCGAATCTATTGATCTTTGTTGTCGCACGGGTCGTTAAACTGAAATTTCTACTACTACGCTTTGTGAGTCAGTCGGATATTATCACAGGAACGGAGAGGGTGAACACTTCTGAGTAGGACAATTTCGTAGGAACTGTGAAGGTCGACTGCGTTGAGGGTCGAAGAAACTTGGTAGGAACGGACCATAAATTTAAGACAACAAAGATGGATTCACAGATAGAGTGATAAATTAGTTTGGACTAGAACCCAGACGATTGTAATTGTTATTTCAAGAATAAGGTCAGATTTCAATCATATAAAATTTAATTATCATAATAGTTTTGACAATGAATGCCTATGAATTTTTTCTCATGTTGGGATCCGCTCCAGATGATCGAGAGGTAGCCAGTGCCGAGGGAGCGAGTGTCGAAGGTGGAGTGATCGGTTGCTTTCGACACCCTATTTACTCCCTGCGACGACTATTTAAAAGTTTGCGCCCCCCCTATAAAAATTCCTGCGGACGCCCATGCCTCAGAGGTAACTTGAAATCGATTTAATCTAAATCTGAACGCGATTTCAAGTTACCTGGGGTGTAAGATGAATGATGGGTAATCTCTACACCAGTATCCGACTGCGAACACGATACCGTCTTTGAGATGTTGACGAGAATCCTTTGCTTAGGCTCTACGTGTTTGCGGGATCATGCCATTGATGACTCTTCCAGTTTAATATTTTAATGTGCATCGTTTTGCTAATTGATGTGATTCGAGTTCTTACGATATTTAATGTAGTTAAGCGCAGAAAAAGGCGTCTCTGGTTTTTATTTGCTATTTCAACGACGCTATATAAATGTCTAATTACAGTTACAATTACAATAATTATCAAGCATCACGCCGTTTAGAATATGCAGTGGATGGAAAATCAGTTTTACATTGTGATGCTCGACTCCAGTCCAGTGGTGGGTGGTCTGAGCGTTCGAGAGGATCGTAAATTGCGTTCTATAAAGTCCAGATACATACAAACACACAAACATACATTCAATTCAAACGTACATATGTACGTACTTACACACGTGCTCATTCATTCATTCATTCATTCCGGATATTTATATAGCGCCTCTTCAAGAAACCTACTCAGAGGCGCAATAGCTCAGAGGCTCATGTACGGACGCACGCACATACACACCTACATACATGTATATACATACATACATACATAAATACAGTCGAAACCTGGTGGCAAGATTTTGAAACTTCAACCTGACGTTGAGAGTCAATCCAACTGAGAGTGATAGCAGCATCAATTGCGTTAAAATTATATTAATATGCTACACAGAATTATAATGTACAAACGCTCGTTGTGCATTCAGTGATTTTTATAAAAGATTGCGGTTTAAGAAATAAGTCAGTTGGCTTATCAAACTAGTCAATATCAATAATTATTTACTGCGTAGGACCTAATATGACTTGACATTACAACAGCATTCAATAAGATTGAAATAATGATATTTATTGAAATACCTACATAAATAAACACTATAAGTTTGATATGATAGCTTCTATTTAAGCCTTAAGGAGTTACCACCTGTGAAACGATGTGCTCTAATTGGGCAACTCTGTACAGGAGACTCTTATGGTTCTATATAAGTTCGTTCTTTGGTGTAGACCTGATTGTCTTTACATTTTCTCAGCTATTGGTGATCACTAAAGTGACTTCAATTCAATTCAGCTAATTTTGGTTTGAGCATGCCATAAACGATATCTTTAGGTCAGTTCATATAAATAGACATATCAATTATCAAACTGGCGAATTATAAAGCAAGTAAGCTAATATTTAAAAGCATTTGCAAACAATAAATTATTTCCAGATGCATTCATTCCAAATGCCAATGGCACGCTCATCAAAACTTTTCTTCTTCCGTCGCCGCTTTTTTTATTGATGAGAGCTCCCTGATAATCGACATTGTCCTATTTATTTCTACTTTCTTACCATATTGTATAATTATTATCACACCTGGACAAATTTATAAACTTCTGAAGGACCTTAGGTACCGGGTATTCAATTTGCCTATAAGCCGATTACACAGAGGCCTATTTCTTCTTCCAGAGTCACCGGAGAACCAACAATTAACCAATTTTGACGTAAAATTGAATGCGGCCATAGGGTCAGTAAGCACCTTCTTCTTGTAGTTTACATTCCACTCGATTTTTGGTGAGCCTGTGAGGGTAATCTGATCGACAGTCTGACCACTATATGTCCTTAGAGTAATGGCAAGTGGAACTAAGTCTTTATCGGAAGTGTTGAGTCAATAAAGCGTTATGAATTCTCCGTTGAATTTCGAATTCAAATGACATTGAATATTAATAATAATAATAATAATAATAATAATAATAATAATAATAATAATAATAATAATAATAATAATAATAATAATCATGATAATAATAATAATTATTATTATTATTATAATAATAAATGTTTATTAATTTAAACTGACAAGTGCATAGTTAGATTACATGATATAGTAGTAACAGATGATAACAAGTTTAACAGGAGTCGAATTTAACTGTAGGGCTGCCTGCAAGGCGCCATCTTTCCTACTGTTCATTTTAGATCATCCCTAGGGAGTTGAAACTGAGTCAACCTTTTGGGGCTAGCGGGTATCGAACCCGCGTCCTTCTGATCTTCGTGCCAGCATGTTACCATTCAACCATCTCCACGCCCCGATAGCGAATGCCGCGAAGCGCCGATTGAGAGCAGCGTCTAGTCTATAGATCTCCAGTTCAGTGGACGAATTGCGATTTCGCAGTACTAAGACTTTGCTGTCACTGGAAACCACAGTGACTGTCATGAAGGGGAGCGGGAGCACTTATGTTGGACAGACATTTTGATACACTGTGGTCAGCGGTTCTCACCTCTCTTGGCAGCTTTATCGGCAAGAGCCACTTTGACGTAACAAAAGATGCGATTGACCAAGGATCTTTTATTTCTTCTGTCGGAATTAGCATGCGTTAGTAAAATTGAGTCCTGTGTAGACACGATTTGATGGAGTTAGATCGATTTAGACAAAGAATGTAAATTTGGACATTGTTTGAGTTAGCCTATGCCAAAAAGAACGCAATAGGGAGCTTCTAATGACGCTAAAAATTCACATATGTTGCCAAAATGATTGTTTTCAATGTTTTTCATTCACTAAAATATCTACTTTTGGAAAAGTAGTCTTTTTTATTATATAAAATATGCACACATAATTATATGCATCTTAAAGTATAGAGCACTTAAACTGGCCATAATTATCGCAATCATCTGATTTGTACACAGTATTCTTAGAAGACAATCATGCAAAAAATTGCTGTCGTGTAAGAATGAGTAGCAAAGCATCAATCAATCAATCAATCAAGTTGTTTTATTGCAACCAAAACAAAACATTTTTTTACAATTATGCCATAGAATGTAAATGTAAATTAACACAAAAAACAAAAAAAGTATAAAAAAAATAAATGCATTGGCGACAAAGGGAGGCCCAAAAGGGATGTAGATCCCGCTAAGGAGGGTCACCCAGATAGCAAATTACAAACAAAAAATTCCAAGTTAGCAAGCAACAAATAAGAAATGGCAAAAATAAAATATAAAAAATGTTTTTGCTCATTTAGTAGGACGTATCGAATTTTATTTAACTTTTGTAATTGTGAAATTTTCATTACTTAATTTAATACCCAAATCAAACTATAAAACGTAAACAATCTACTGTGCTCCTCATGTAGATTAATTATTGCGATAATTTGTGTTTAATGTATGGCCTATAATTAACCTGTTATTTTTCAATAAAAACGACTGTAACACTTTATCTACAACCTTGGCTGCTACATTAACAACAGCCATTTTTTTACCGCATTTGCGTTCTTGGATGGTTAACAGGTTTTCACTTGGATAATTATTCAGGGTTCTGTGACTCATCGGCTTGCTATTGACTGCGCCGATCTGGAGGCCCGAGAAATATCGGGGTTCTGCGTATTCAACCATCTACGAGGGAGCGCAAGACTGTGAGACAGCTATGGACTTCATCTAAGCATCTGTCCGCTGTGAAATCACATGCAAGTAGGGAATGCAAAACCCGGGTTTATGGTACCCGAGTTACCCGGGTTACCCGACATTTTTTTCAAACCCGAAACCCGGGTTTGAACGCGATTGAAACCCGGGTTTCGACGGGCTTGAAAATCGCCACTTTCACCGTCGTTCACGCTTTGAAACTCACAAATGCAAAGTAATGGAAATATAACGATAATAGTGGTTGATAACGCGTAATGTAATACTACTTCTGAATACTTATTTATCAGCTCGTTCCATATCTTTATTGGTGACTTCGTATGAGTGAGGCTTAACATTTCACACGACCAATGACTAATGTTGAGTTTTTTGACACGTCGGCGTCGTAGAATCGAATTCGTAAATAAAAGCGGTAGACTGTTTTTATTTAAATTTAGTGAATTAAGACACAAATCCAAAGAATGTCTAGATTTTCGTCTTAGTTATCGTGATGCGTATGACGATGGGGGATAGAATGGTTTATCCTCCCGAATACTCTAAACCGGTTTATTCCATCCGGGGGATATGCTTTAGGGGGATAGAATATCTCGGGACATGGGCAATTTTCAGCTGCGATTTACATAACTGGCTGAATACACTTAGAAAACGTCACAAATGCAAACTAAAACGAATAGGTCCTACTCCATTTCGCTCAGGGAGATACTCATGTATGGGGGATACTCTACTTTTTCAAGCTGTTAAAAAATAATTTCATTCACTTCAATTTTGAATAAAAGAATTATTTAGTTACTTTAATTTTATTTCCGCTTATTCAGTGTTTATTGCTATTTAAGATGTTATAAAATAAGAGACTCAGCAACTCAGGTTTAGCCCTTCGGAACCTTTGCTGTGTCTTCCATCATTGTTCTGAATTTGTTCAGTTCCGGAACTTTTTTCCAGAAAAATCACTGCTTATATGAAACAACTTCTATCGTGATTTTCCTAAAGTTTTCTTTTTATGCAAATTTTTTACTGTTAGAGAACTTTAGACTTACATGTAGCAGCTGCATACGACGACGTTGTTCTTATCGCAAGAAATAATGTAACTTAGTAATAATATTT
This sequence comes from Aporrectodea caliginosa, assembly GCA_020284085.1. Lineage (NCBI taxonomy): Eukaryota > Metazoa > Annelida > Clitellata > Crassiclitellata > Lumbricidae > Aporrectodea > Aporrectodea caliginosa. The sequence goes on along the minus strand of JACEVL010000271.1, from coordinate 213,808 downwards.
ATCATGCAAAATTTGTAAACTCGTCCAAACCCGGGTTACCCGGGTTTTTACGGACGTGAAACCCGAAACCCGGGTTTCGAAAAAAGGCCTCGGGTTTGCATTCCCTGCATGCAAGCTAGAATGTTGCGCGGTGTAGAAGGGAGGAGAAGGAAAGGAGGAAGAGAATCCTGTGGTTTAGCAAGAACATATCCAGACATGCTCTCGGAAAAGGCAACTCCCAGCTCAAAAAATTATTGACTGATTGATGATTGGAATGTGGTTATCTTTCACTTTCTGCTGATTCTGGTCTGACTGAGATGGAAAATTTAGTTAGTATTTGGCTTAGCACGTGCTTCCGAGTACTGTCGATTATGGTCATTTTCATTCTGCCAGAGCTGCCGAAGACGTTTTCTTTGTTGTTTTCTTCTATTTCCACATTCGCCGAATCGGACAGGTGAAACGCTGCTTCGACGAAACCTGCTTTCTTATCCTCATCCAAGCTCTCGTCATCTCTAGCCTCGACTACTGCAACTCTATCCTATCCGGTCTTCCTTCATCGACACTGCAACCCTTATCCTCAGTTCTACACACCGCCGCTCGCCTAATAAAAGATCTTGGTCCAAGAGATCACATCACGCCTACACTGCAACAACTCCACTGGCTTCATAACCGCGCCTGTATCGCCTTCAAAATCTGCCTCCTCGTGTATCACATTCACTCTGGAACCTCTCCATCATACATGGCATCCATGGTCATGCCATGTTCTGTTTTCAACACTAGAGGACTCCGATGGTCGACGCGAGGGGATTTCACCGTACTTCGCACAAACCTGAAGTTTAGAAACCGTGCTTTCTCTGTCTCAGGACCTTTAGAATGGAACAGTCTTCCAACTTCAATTCGACAGTGCACATCTGTTGCTCAGTTCAGAACAAAATTAAAAACTCATCTATTCACCTTGCACTGTGACTAAGAATGTAGCGAAACGCGCTCTCGTGCAAGACCTGTCTTGTTAAAGCGCGCTATAAATTTTCTTTTGTATGGTATTGTATTATTTAATTGGAATAAAAGTGTTCAACGTAAAAGAAATCTATTGTCTACTGCAAAAGTCGGACTTGACGGACATATGCGACGACGATCTCTCCTGGGCCGGTCATCCTGGTAACGGCAACCCCAGTAGGGAAAGGCGTGATCGACGGACCAAGGACCAGTAGCAGCCACACAGAAAATAAAGTGTCCAGTACCTACCCCCACTTCAATATAATATTGCCACACATATAGAATTGACTGCATATGTTTTGTACACTACACACATAATATTATATATACATTATACATGTACTTCTAATCGTAAGAGTACGGTACTTTTAAAGTTTCTGTGAATGTATATGATCTTAGGCCTATTCATTTATGATAAGAAGCCGTAAGGTCTGTTTCCAACTGTCAGAATTCTTTTAAGTATACCATACACTGTACATTGCACAAAACGTAAATCTATATCACACTGCTCGCAGCAAACATAAGTGTAATTAAATTCTTTAAACTTCTATACTTTGAAAACTGACACTGTATCATTGTCTAAAATCTTTTCCTCCCATTTATTGTGTTTTATGACGTGCTCGACCATAAGAACTCTGCCGTTTGATTTGTCGAAACACACTTTCTTTGCATTGATAGCATCTGGATAAGAAGACTCGCGAGTAATGAGATACCGCTTAAAGTTTAAATCAGAACTCAAGAGCAACACTCGGCCATCGCGACAGTATTGGTCAACAACGAGAATATTTCCAGTTCCGTCTCTATCTAAGTAAATGGGATAAAGCAACTGACTTCTTTTCCATAGGTCACCAAAATACTTCAAAACATTGCCAGCTCTTTCCATGATGCAGACTCTAATTAAAGGGCCTTCAACATTTCCGTGACAGATTAGGAAATGATCTGAAGTAAGTTTTATGGCATGCGAAGGTTTTTCTATTCCAGAATTCCAAGGTATATCAATGATTTGATCCAGTTTTCCATCTGGTGTGTATTCGTGTAATTGATTTAAGCTGGAAACGGTTAGAAGGACATTTGATTCACTTGTAACAGAGAGCTGACCTCTCGCTTTGTCCAATGACCATACTGTAATTTCATTTCCGTTTGGATCGACTCTGATGATTTCATTATACGTTTCCGAATCGACTTTCATCATATACAGACATTTATTGACATAACATTCTTTTATGTCGTCATACGTCCCTTTTCTTGGCACTTTCCATCTTCGCTTAAACTTCAAAGTTGCCAGATCATAAACCACGGTCACATTGTCATTGCTTACAACGAACAATTCATTTTCAAGAATTGCAATACCGAAGACTTCAAAGCCGAAAGTATTCTTAGAAAGTCTTTCCAGCGTCATAGAAAATGTCACTACCCCATCACAGGTAATACATCCTACAAAGATAAAATTAAGCTGCTGAATATTATCAAGATAGTGATAGTTCTTGATGCAAAATTGAGACGCGAATTGACGATCTGTTTGCAAATTCTGGATGGGAATTGTACACAGTTCCGAAAACGAGGGCTACACTGGAACTTCTTTGGATCAGCCAATCTTTACTTAGGTTTAACACACGTGTTCCAACACTTAACGCTTTTCTTATAAATATTATTCGTTTCTTTTGAAAATCTTCCTCAAACATGTGTTCATTTGTCAGAGTGCAACAAAGAATATTTCCAGTCTACACTTGATCTAGTTGTTTAAACAACCACGTTTACAGGACCTTTAAAGCAATCATTCAAATTGCACGCAAATCCCTATATAAATCTAGGCCTATAGGCCCTATAGTCAAATCAAGCGGGAGCAATATAGGGCCTATAGGATAGAGCAAATTCAAATACAACGGCGTACCCGGTGAATAATAGCAAAAGCACCAATTGAGCCAAAGTTAACTGCAAATTAAGCTGGAACGATAAATAAAGGTAGAGATAAACCGTGCGAAGCCGGGTAGAATGGTAGATATCTAGTATACATATATGCATGCACAAATGTGACCCAGGGAATAAAAATGAGTTGGATGTCGGTCATTGCATTGCTAGGAAAACAGCAAAATATGGAGTCATTTTTGCTCATATTCAGATTTGAATGAAAATGGGTAAAAATATGTTTTTTTACATTTCTGATATGTCACATTTGATGAAATTCATTGTTTTAATTAGTATTTTCAGGATTTTGTAGAGGTATTGTTTTAGTTTTCGTGATTGAATATTAAAATTAATTTAAAACAATTTCCAAAAATTGAACACGTAATCATTCGTAACTTTGTCAAAAAGTAAAGTAAAACCAAACTGTTTGTGTCATTTTAAAGCAAAAAACTGTGGTCTTTAAATATATGTAAAATACTCATATTCTGAAATTTTCGACATCTGACTCATTTTAATTCGTTTGGTCACAAATACAGGCGTCCTTGAATATGTACTTACTTTCTTACTTATATAACATTCACATATAATATGGAGTTGAATTATCATTAGCTTCAATCGCATTGCAATTTATGAATCGCAAGACCTATGTTATTTGGAGGTACATGTGCTCATAATTCTTCAGGTTATCCAATGAACACTGTATCTTTGACGATCAGTTCAGTTTCAATGGTAGAAACAACGTGATTAATAGTAATTCCTTATTCTTCGACACAAGGCATATGGACGCTGCAGTAAAGGGACAAAATGACTCACCTTTTGTTGTTGTCGCTTGCTTTTTGCCGCCACATACCAGGTCATTTAGCAGAACCACCTGACTCTTTAAGCTTTCAACCATTTTGCTCAATTTCTGCTCATTGGACTCATGATCTTTAATACGGTCAGCCAGCATACATCTCTCCTTCTCCACTTCCTTAACATGGTCTCTTTCCTTCTCCAGTTCTGAGTTAAGTGTTTCAATAGTTTCCATCATGCTTGTAATCTTCTGCTTCAACTGTTTCAACTTATCGTCGAGTGACGACTCAGATGTTTCCATTTCCTTAACTTTGCTTTTCAGCATCAATTCTAACTCACTCAGACATTCTAATTCAATCGAGTCCATTACGTCACAGGCGTCCATATTCCATTCCAAGCATTCTAAAAATTCTTCGCTGTCTTCTGCGTCTTCTTCATCTTCTTGTACTGGTGTTGATTCATTAACATACTGTTGTGAGGTATCTTTGATGGGTTTCTCCATGTCAAGATTTCCTTCATGTAGATTGTCAGTCTGTGCATCAGGTGATCTTTCGAGACAATCGTCCATAGTGTCAGCCCTATTCTGCGCTTGATGTTCTGTTAATCAATGTAAAGCAATCGTTTAAGTGACATTGAGATGCAGTTAAATGAAGTATTCTGATAATCTGTGTTGTGTGTTTGTATGGCAATGGATCAGTGTTAAAATGTGCTATTAATAATGAGTTCAGAATATACTTTGGTTAGTATCAAGCGCCATGTTAAAAATATGTGTACTTATCATCGTTCATTACTGTTGAAATCATCCTTACGAATCAAGACTAATCATAATCACAGATACAGTCATGCAACAGGATGGCCTTTGAGGCCGAACATGTACAGTTGTACACTACACTGCAGCAGCGGTGAATAAGCCTTCCTGGCGTGGCTGTGACATTTAGGAGATCTGCATCACATTCATATACAAATATTTGCTACTGATAAGAAAACGCTGTCATCTAGATTGTTTTCAACAGGCGATCAAGTATATAATGCATAATAATGTATATCCCATCAAGGTCAAAGAATTTCATTCTACAAATGACCACTAAATATTTCACCTATGAAGTAGTGACACTACAATTCTATATTTAAATATTACTAGCGTTCAAAATCCTATTTTTCTATAGAATGGTTTTAGATTGCTTTTGGCATGATGAGGCTAGGAACACTGAAATTGAAACATACCTTCAAGTTCACCAACTACGTTCTTTTCAGAAGACCATAAGCCATCTTGCAAATCTCTAAGCTTAAGCGAGATATGAGATAAATAAGAATTGCTGCCTGAAGAAACATAAAGATGTTTCAATTCTTTTGTTCTAGTATCTAGTGCAGTCTTTGCTCTGCAAATATCACTGGCTGATCCAACTGTCGTTAGCTGCAAACAATAAGCTTTATAGCTCTCCAAACAAACCAACAGAGTTTCAATATCTTCTTTGTTAAGTTCGCACTTTTTCAGATTTTGTTGTCTTATTGAGTCTAACTCTAAGAGAAGCGAATCAGTGTGCTTGTCAACCAATTCTTTCAGTACTTGTCTTCTTCCGTTGATCTTAGTTTCTATTTCTTCTGTGGAACGTATAAGCTCATCCTTGTATTTGTCCAATTCCTGTTCTTCTTGCCTCAGTTGAGGCAGTAACGAAGAAAATTCATCAACGTTCATTTTAATCTGCTTTCTAAACTCTGTGGCGACTTTGTAAATATCTGATACCATGTGCGATTGATGATTTTCAACAAGGCAGAAGGCACAGACAACTTCCTGACAACCAGAACAATATATTTCCAACAGACTGTTCTTGTGTTTCTCGCATGAATCTGTTTTTAACGTCTCTTGCATATCCTCTGATTTAAAACCGTCAATGGCGATAATTCTGTGATTTTTGGTTAGCTTGTTTTTTCTATGATGCTTGTAGCATTCACCGCACAACCTTTGATGACACTCAATACAATACATCTCAGCAGATGGTATATCAGCTTCAACAAGTGATTCATTGTCTTCTCTGCATGCAGCACATGAATTTCGTTCTGAAGACGGCTGTAGAATGTTTTTAATTTCAGTCAACTTGTCCATGAAGAAATTCTTCTGCAGTCCATTAAAGCCTGTATCAGGAACCGTGAACTCTTTTCTGCAGACAGGACATGGCATTGTGTCTCCTGAATTCTTATTCAGTTTCTCCCCAGTCTTTCGAAGGCAATGCATACAGAATGTGTGAATGCATGGTAGAATTTTCGGTTCCTTGTATGTTTCCAAGCATATTGGGCAGTCAGTTATGTCTTTCAGTTTCTCCTCAACTTCCATTGCAGCCGCCATTGACAGCAGAATCGTCAGACCCTCTGTTATCGCGTAGCCACAACAACCGACTGGGTTCCAATGTAAACAAATTGTCTGTGCTAAGTATAGACGGAATTTCCAATAGTTTCGTCACCATACGAGTGTGTACGTGATACGGGATATTTTCTGATAATCCTTAGACATAATCATACCATAATCATACCGAGAAATAAGCCAGATCAACGATAAACCATTTTCCATACAATATCCAGAACTTAAGATTCAAATACACTAATTCAGCGAGGTAGCTTTCGGCTTGAAGCTGTGCCTCAGCTTTGTCCAATAAAATAAAATATCATATCGGCGTTTCAGAAATATCTAGGCCAGCCTAGACATTGATCTACGTGATGTACAACATAATTTTCCCCAGGATTTATTTCTCCTAGAGAAATATAACACAGTAGGCCTAATAATAGTTTTGAGTTGTGGTTGACATCGTAATATTATATGAACTGTTATGAATCCTTCTTGCTTGGTTTGTGTACCATTTGCAAACTATTTCTGCCAAGTGTTACGGCTATCCTGGGCAGCAATTCAAGACCTTCTTGTGCAAAGAGGATAATCTAATCAAGTGTCAACGTTGTCATAGTCTATTGCATAACCGATTCATATTGGATAATGCTGGTTCTGCTGCTCCTCCTATCATTCGATACAATATCAAGATTATTATAATTCGTTTAATATGAAAACCAGTTGACACACCGCAACAGGGAACAGAAAATGGACTACAACTTAACTGAAAATGTCTTTAGAGCGTCATTTTTGGCTTAAAGATTGTGGGCCAGATTATATTATTGATTGTCGATATAGGATTCTTGGGATAAAATTACGGTCGTCCTTACCTGGCAGATTGAATTCATGAGGCCTCTGACGAAGGCTCTATTTGTGGCGCGTCAGCGGGGGAAATAAGCTGCGCAGGACGTGGGTGTCATTCTTCCTAACATCCGCACTGGGTGTCATCTCCGGCAAATACCCCAATCGCTGCGCGCGACGCAGCAGTCGCTCCATCCTTGATCGGTCATCTGCTGTGGTTAAGCCCCACCATGCAGGCGTGGTGTACATGAGGCGGGCTACAGTGGTGGCTTCTGCGACTGTGTGCAGAGCCTTTTCTTGTAGACCATGGTTCCTAAGTATGCGCATTGCGCAATGCATAGAGGGAGCTGGAACATGCACTGATAACCTCATCGACGTGCTGTGAGACTCGCAGGTTGTCCTGTATTGTCACCCCTAATATCTGCATAGATGAGACCCTTTCAACATTCAGAATAGGCTCCGGGCCCCCACTGATCCCCCGACGGGCAACCACCATCTCACGAGACTTGTTGGCGTTGAGGCGCAAGTTGTTATCTTCAGCCCATTCCGCAATGTGCGTCAATGTGCTCCACCGTTGTCCTCATCGCTGCACCGACAAGAAGGTAAGTGTCGTCGGTGTATTTGACGAGTGTTCTCCTGGTGAACTGGTTGCAGGTCAGAGTCGCCCACATCATAGGAGGCCGGTCCGACGCCAGATCCCTGCACCACACTAGAGTTTATCTTTGCTGCGCTGGAACTACTCCCTGAGAACTTTGTTGTGTGTTTGTGCCCCGATAAGAAGTTGACGAGCCAGTTGTAAATTGCGTCTGGGACATGAAATTGTGCTTTTGTGCGAGTGTAAAGTGCCTGACAGTGTCAAAAGCCTTGGAAAAATCGAGGGAGATGATTGTTACGTACGCATTGTGCTCCAGGAGGGCAGAGACATGATGTAGTATGGAGATGAGCGCGGCTGTTGTGGAGCCGGTCGGGCGAAACGCGTACAGATCCTGCAGCAACATTGACAACGGTGGGGTGACGAAGACCGGGTAGAGGAAGGTTTGTACGACTTCTCTCTTGATAGTACGGCTAAGATCGAAAGTGGTCGATAGTAGGCCGGTGTCAATGGCGAAGCGACCTTAGGAATCGGCTGTATTCGTTACGAGTATAATTATCTTGACATTGCACGGGAGTAGCAGCAGAAGTGAGTTGCTGAACTTGATGAATAAAGAAATTATTATTATAAGTACATTTATCGAAGTCTGAAACCACTCCTATTAGCACTGAAATAAAAGAGCAAGTTTGTTAAGACGATAGTTTAATCAAATCAAATCAAATCAAATCAAATTTTATTGTCGATGGAAAAAGTACATGCATATTTAAATCTTAATATGAACATTAAAGTAATGCTAGTAAAAAAATGAAGATCAGTACCAGGCAATGCCAAGGGAGAACAGAGATATGCATAGGATATTCTAGAGTCTAAGATCGACACCTGGGGAGAAGAAGCACAGTAGGCTTATCTAGTCGTCCCCAGGTAGTAGTAATACATGGTGTTACAACAAGATGAACAAGGATCAACATAGTGGCTAGTCTGAAGTCAAAGGAACTGATAAAATTATATTATTTGAGCATTTGAAGGTGCATTTTAAATGCCCGCTTAAAAGAATTCAGAGAGGTTAGGGAGCGGATACTAGAGTCGATAGAGTTCCACAGTTTAGGTCCTGCTATTCTAGTCGTGAAGTGTCTAGTATTGGTCTTACAAGAATTTAAGTGGAGGTTATGTCTTGATCTGGTGTTATATTTATGAATGGTTGCATTGGTTCGAAAGTAGTCAGTAAAGTTGCTAGGTAAAGTATGAGTCTGATGACGATACATGAAAGTGGCCAGTTGAGAAGTGTATAAATCATAGATAGTGAGTAGGTTAAGGCTTTTAAATAGTCCAGAAGATTTAGTCCGGTAGTGGGAACCTGTAATGATTCTCAGTGCTTTCTTTTGGAGTAGGTAAATAGGTTGGAGTATAGTTTTATAGCCACCTGCCCAAATTATAGTGCCATAGCTAAGATAGGGTAAAATAAAAGTGCTATATAGTGTTTTCAATGTCTGAAGAGGGATAATATGTTTGAGCCTATAGATAATACCTATGGACTTAGCAATCTTATTTTGGACCAGGTTAGTGTGGGAGTGCCACTTAAGGTGTTCATCCAAAATTATTCCCAGGAATTTGATTTGTGGCACCCGATTAATGGGGATGCTATTGAGCATAATGGTCTTATTCGGGTCCTCAGGGATTTTTTTTCTAAAACTCGAGAATAAAATTAAAATTCTACCATTGCAGTGTAGAAATTCAGCAAATGTTAAGAACCCTCTCTCTGCTCGGCGCTGCTCGCCTTCGAGCATTCGTTCGTCACCACCCCATAAATCTTGATCGTACTCAGAAGACTAGATTAAAGATAGGGCCTTGCTTGAATTATGGTTCTCCTTTCCTTTGCATGGTTATGTTTCAGGCGACTATCTGATTTAGAGCCTATAGTTGAGGTTTTCTAAATTAACTAAAAACTGTAGTGCTTTGCAATAGATTAGTTTTGCACATTCATTACGATAGTTATTGATTTCCTATTGTTGGTCAGATTAGAATTTGACTCCTTCCTGGTTTTCTACTTGAGGCAATGAAGCTACGCCGGCATGAACGATAGAGCGATGGTCACTACAGTATTTGTTACAGTCCCTAGAGCTAGCCCTGAGGCAGACATGGGTATGAAGTGTTAGTGACTTTATTTTAGTAACCTCATTACCTGCGCATTTATCGTTTCCAGCATCTTTTCGGTATTCATGAACTAAATTGTAACGAAAACGAAAGAATCAATAACCCTTAGATTAGAACGTCAAGGCTTCGCCACTACGACTAAGATAGAGATTAACTACTGGTAGTCAATAAATCTTCATTTACTAATTAAAAGTAGTCAATTTATTCAGCAGATGTCACAAGCTAGCAATATGAACATTCTTCTGCCTCCTATGGAGTGAAAATGAGAGTAGTTGCAACAGTACTAGTACGAAGAGTATCACGTCCAGTAGTGACTTCTATTGAAAGAGTAATGCGCGTTTCATACCACGAGTGGAATCTATATATTTCTAGCGCAGTGCCACCATTCTTCATGATTATCACCTAAGTAAATCGTTTGTGCTTCTGAATAATAAGGCGTTTGTCTGATTCGAGATCGAAGATTAATCGATTATAAATCTGTCTTAATCACATCCACATTCAAATCTTGCTTTGATTATGGATTTGGTGGACCTAAGAGCTTTCTGAGTCTGCGATTCAAGCAATTTCTTAATTGTAATTGAAAGTTTTATGCCGCCACTTACTGTCGGTCAAGTTCATTTTGTGTAGCGCCAGATGAGGCGGGAAACAATGTTAAGTGCATTTATGTAGCGCCGGCTTGTCATGAGACAATTACCAAGTTCAACTGTAGCGTGCCACTTAAATCGTGAATCCATAATTGAACATCAGGCTACAAACTTTACCACTATGTCAGGGAGCCAAAGTGAACTTCTGGAACGCCAAAAATCGAATTGATGACGCGCTTCACTGACGCTAGAGCACCAGGGAGTAGAGATCTTAATGAAACTGTAATAAAAGAGTCGTGGATGTGGAACTACCGAACCACAGCGAGTTCCAAGGAACTTCTGCGCATATAGTGGAGCCGCGGTTGTCCACTTCGACATTGCTGATGTAGCGCGACAGGACCTCTTCATTAGAATCCTGAAGGCCTGGTAAATTGCAATGCCGAAGACTTCAAACCCGAAGATATTGTCTTTCCAGCGTCATAGAAAATACCTCCTGCAAAAATAAAATTAAGCTGCGGAATATTATCAAGATGAAGATGGTTTTTATGTACAATTGTGACGGAGCTGTATTTGCTACCCTTGACCAACAAACCACTCGTCTTTTTCTTTAGTCGTGGCTGGGCTGGGAGCGCTCCTGAGTGGATTTCTTGAAGGGGGCGCTATATAAATCTCCAGAATGAATGAATGAATGAATGATCGTGAATTGACTGCACCTCTTTGCAACTCTTGTAGAATCTGGAAGTTATTTGCACACAATTCAGAAAACGAGGGCTACTCTAGAACTTCTTTGGATCAGCTAATCCTTACTTAAGTTTAACACATGTGTTCCAACACTTAACGCTTTTCTTATAAAATTAATATTATTCGTTTCTTTTGAAAATCTTCTTCCTCAAACATTTGTCAGAGAGCAACAAAGAATATCTCCAGTCTACACCTGATCTAATTGGTTAAACAGCCACGTTTACAGCACCTTTAGAGTAGCCTTTAAAATTCCATACAAATCCGTACATAAATATACATAATAATTTTATGCATGCACAAATACAGGTGTACTTGTATCATTAGCTTCAATCGCATTGCAATTTGTCAATCGCATGACCTCTGTCATTTGTCAGGTACGCCTGTGCTTATAATTCTTTAGGTAGGCCTATCCATTGAAAACTGTCTGTCTCTTTGACGATCAGTTCAGATTCAATTGTCGTAACAAGGCGATTAATTGTAATCAGTGTTATTTGTATTTAATGAAGCTGTAACTGAAATAGCAAATAACTGAAAAATGTTTGTGAGCTAACTGTAACTGAAACTGAAAAATGATGAATACCTGAAACTGTAATAGAAACTGAAACAAAAAAAACTTTATAACTGAAGAATCACAAAGAGTTAACTTTAAAATGAAACGTAAGTCTTCTTCATTATTTTTATTCTGAAACATCGGTTTTTTCTTACTTTATATTTCAAAAATAGTAATCCTACTCAAGTCTACGGTCAGTTTTCTATGCTCATTTCACTTCAGGTCTTTTTTCCTTTCGTTGTGTTGTCGTTGATTAATGCAAACACTAAATCGTAAAACAATGGACGACTACGAGAACAATGTTTAGGTCAAGTAACTGTCGAAAAGTAGAAAGTGGCGTGTGGGAATATTTTGTTTTTGAAGCGGTAGTAGATAAGAGTCGTTGTTGTGTTCACACTCTTGCTGGCAATGACGCTGAAAACATGAGTGTGGATCGACAGACCTCTTATCCAACTCTGGCACCGATAGCGGAAGGCCTCATCTGCGCCAGGTTCACAAGCGTATTATATATTGAGCATGTTTTCTCAGTGTGTGGAGATTAATGCGCACGAAAGAGGAACAGAGCAAGTGTTCATCTGAAACGTCGTGTTTTCCTTAAAGTAAACCGACACTACATTAAATCGGATTGATTCAAATAATAAATCGTAAATATTTCAGTTAACTGTTGGAAATACTTGTGGTCAGTGTGCCGAATCATGCATACATACATTCACACACACATTACGTACATACAAACATACATATGATGGCAATTATAGCGGTTTCATAATTACGTAGGACACATGAAGCCGATATGCCCAGAATTGTAATATGGGATTTGCAGGTCTTAGGTATGACGGTGCTCTAGGCGCCGCCGGTAATAGCTCAAGTTTATATACCAGCAGGATAAAAGTTATAAAATTTCAAAATAATTTATTCAGGACTTTTGGATTTTATGAGTATCAGAATACGTTGTTATCTAAAGCCTACTTAAGTTAATATGCATGCATAGGCCTAAATATCTGGGACATGAACCTATCTAACAATATTGAAACTTTGGGCTTCATATGATATAAAGTTCAATTACGCTGCTGTTGCGAATATTTCTTGAGAGAGGGAATATACCACCGATAGTGGCTAAACTATCAGGCCTACACAGCAGCGATCTTCATAAGGTTATCAGAGTTTTCATCTTTCAAGTAAGTGGACTCAGGTCTTTCAGATGTTCCAGAGGATCAAAATGCGTCGTTATCTAGTCTATATACTATCTCAAGCAAATGGCCGTATCAGCGTCCTTTCAACAAAACGAAATCACTAAGTGGTCATTTGTCGTAAACCCGAAGTCCGTGATCAGAGTACGCTTCAAAGACGAAAATCGTGATAATAATAAGAGGTCACAAAGTGGAGACGAAATGAAAACAAGCTGCGTTAGTGCTGATTTATGGCTTCTCTCTTGTTATCATCGTATACGTGGTAGGCCGCAATTGAACAGAAGCAATAGATTCTCAGAATATACGCTGATTTATATGCATGGTTGCCGAACAATTTTTACCACTAATAATGAAGTAAGTAAGTAGCTTTTATTTTGATCTAACAAGCTCACATGCATTACATTGCATACAACGATTACATACATTTTAAAATAAACTATAACAGTAGCAGATAGTTAAATCACACATACACAACTAAATATAACTACAGATGCATCGGTTAACAAACAACTTTTAAACAATTTAGATTTTACAAAGGTAGCATGAAAGGATGTTCTCTCTTTCGAAGCAAGTACTTGTCCGCACGAAGAGATGGCAATAATAGTTGATTAATGCAGTGGCCAAAGAATTGTGATTCCTGGAAGAGCTGGTGGTGGGGTGGTGGTGGTAGTATTAATAATAATAATACTAATAATAACCTCTGATTTGTCCCATGAAGAGGTGCTATATAAAATCTCCTGAATGAATAATAATAATAAATGACAAAATTGAGCATGTATAATTATGTAGGCTCCAAACGTTCTTCCTACGTCCCTTGTATATGAGGCACATAATGAACTCGTATGACACAAGGGTTCCATATGCATTATGCAAACCTCTAAAAGTTATAGATTACTGTCATGACACACACACATATATATATATTATATATATTCAATTATTTTATTTTATTGAAGACACTGAGTAGCGAGACAGAGGTAACATGATTATTTGCCATTGTTAGCATCACAACACAATAGTAACATGAATATTTTCCATCACTAGAAACAAAAGGGGATCCCGCTAGATGGGGTCACTATACACTCGACGGTCTAACTGCAACTGAACCTACTACTGCATTTCAGCAGCCCTATTTATACCATTTTGGGAGGGGCGATAGGGCATGCACTTCCTGGGGACCTGCAGGCGTCCTACCCTAGCAACTACCTCGTCCTACCGACAGCGTGTGGGGACATCTGCCCGTCAAATGCATTGAAGGAAAAGACGGACAATACCAGGGCGCGACGGCGTTAAAGCCTGCAGGAGGTCCCCCTAGGACCTACCACGTCCTACCGACAACGTGTGCGGACATTTGCCCGTCAATACATAATTGAAAATTTTTAAAGAAGACTGGTTTCCTGTGGCCTACAATTTCGCCACAATACGACATTCAAAAATTGTCTTGTTTCTTTTAATAAATTCTAGTTCACGTATTCCGGGAACAAGCTAAGCTAATATTTTCCCTTGCACTTGTTGTACAGCTAGGCCATAGTGTTTTTTAGTTTACTATTTACTAACTTTTCCGCTACTATTTCATAACTTTGTATAACTTTGTATGTACAGCGCCGTGCGTTTGCCAGCGTTTAATAAAGAACACACTTACTTACTTACTTACTTTAGCAGAATAATCTATTTTAGTATTTTTTCTGCTCAGGGCTTGAACAAAATCAAGAAGATTCTTGCATGAAGAGTGTTATCTACAGACTTCGGATCAATTCGTGATGTTTCCGCTGCTCCCTCTTTGGGGGCTGAGGTCTCTTCTACAAGAAAAACGGGAAGAACAATTGCGTAAGTTTGGCAGATGCTTTATACACGTACTACATATCGGTAGCGTGTTAAGTTTATTCTTCCTTCTGGTCACTTGTCTTGCAAATCTCACCGGTAATCGTGTAGCAATTGGTGCAGTGGTTCTTGCTTGCACTAACTGTGTAACTTCACCATATCATTCTTTACCATGTTCTGGCTATAATTTATATCAGTTTACTCACTTTCACATAGTGAACTTTTGTATTTCATAAAAAATAATCTCCGGTATCTAGTCGACTCAACTGTTGCAATCACTTAGAGCTTTTGCATCACAAAGAGATTCACAAAACAGTTAGTCTAATCGTTAAAAACACTTTGACCCGAGTCGAAACAAAGACCCTAAAATATCAAGAAACTGCAACCATAGCCTACTACTAACAACACTCCTAATCGTGATCTAGATAGGCTACCTCAGCGCCCAAAGAAGCTAGGTCGCGGGAAAATGCCTATTTACAGGCGCATTGTCAAAAAATAATCGACAGAAGAGGGGGAGTGAAATTAGTTCCAGGTCAAAATCCAAGTGTAAGAAGACGACTAAGGTGGATGGTGTTTAGAGTTGAAACGGCTGGGAAGTGAGGGAAAGAGGAGAAATCATGATAGGATTTGTGAAAGAGCAGTGTTTTATGTTTTGAATGAAAGACACGTGGAGAGAAAGCAAGAGGTGAAGTTTGGTGAGTTCGTACGCTATTTATGAGGTATTTATTCGTATGATATTTATCAGGTATTTATCGTAATACTGGTGGAAGTTTTTCCCAGAGAGGCGGAACAGCTATGGCTATGGAGCGATTTGTAAATGTTGGTGAAGAGGTGACGGAGCGGCAGAGAAGTGTTAGAGCACAAGAGGAACGGGTTGAGCGAAGTGGATGGACTGTGAACAACTGAGGGAAATAGGTGGACTGGGAGTATTTAAGTATGTTGTAGGTGAGTTAAATGACTCTATATTCTATTCGTTCAGATATTTTGAACCACTGGAGTGATTTCAGGACAGGAATGATGTGGTGGTTTCTTGTTTTTTCGGCGACAGCATGGGCGAGGGCATTCTGAATAGCTTGGAAGCAGTTTATTTGGGCGATGTCTATGTCCAGGAACAGAGAATTGCAGTAGTGTAATATATCGTGAACCATAGACGTAGCTATAATTGTAGATGAAGCTTTGAAATCGAGTAATGGACGGATTCTGCGATGGTCACGGATATACAAGGTTTAGGTAAAAAATCACCCCAAGGTTGCGGACAGAGGAATTTAGAGTGAATGTGTGGGTGGATGCAGAGTAAGGGTTGAGGAAAATAGGGGGATCTGAAATTTGTAGGTGGACACGCAGGCCTCTAAATATGAATTCAGTTTTAGACGGGTTCAAACGCATCCAGGAGGATATTTTGGTAAACACATGGAGAAAATAATCTATGGAGTCGGAGAAGCTGTTTGGAGAGAAAGAGATGAATAATTAGATGTCGTCAGCATAATATAGGTGATGGTAAACTGAGGAGTGAGCTTGGTGGAGTAGTGTAGATGATGAACAAAAGGGGCCCAAAAAACAGAACCTTGCGGAACGCCACAGGTGAGAGGCCATGTTTGGGATGAGGTTTCGATGTCCAATGGATAACGCGCGGGAAGAGAGATAGAATTGAATCCAGAGGAGACAGTGGCGTTGCAATGTTTTGTGCAATGTGCACTTTGTGCGGGCTGTGCAAAGCGCAAGGACCACCACTGGCACAAGGGCCCTCGGCGGTCAGACCGTCAGAAGGGCTTTCCTTTCAGAATTTAATCAAATCAACTTAACCAAGACCAGGTAGTTACATCTGCAAGAGTGTAGGCTGCGTCTCATGCTCCTCTGTGCAAGTGAGCGTGCGGATCGCGGTTCGCTTCCCAAAGGGTGGCTTTTTCAGAGATAAAAAAACATGGGCTGGAACGGGGACGTTAAATGGCGTGGCGTCTATTCAAAACGGACAAGTGCTTCTGAATCGTTGGTTCGAGTCATCGACTGCCTACGAATTACGGCACTGAAATCTCTACTAGTTTTTTTTATTCAAATCTACGGTACAGCGTACGCACTCAATAGTGGACAAGTCAAACAATGATTTCTCAGCCTTAGTTAATTTGGCTGCAACATCCAGAGCTCTGTTGCTTTCAACATTGTTGGATGCCTCTGACGACGAACTGTATGCAGCGGCCGAAATGTAAGCTAAACAGTATTACGATACCGACATTTCACTTGCTTTTCCGGCTCAGCTGTTGCCATTTTGCTTAAGCTTTCGTTCGAAGTTGCCCACGAGGTCACCCATCTTCGACATTGCGCAACTGTTACACATAGACTATTATGTTCTGCCGTCTCCATTAAGTGATGTCTGCATTGCCTACATGTTGCTGCTGACTTTGCCTGTGACTGCTGCGACATCTGAACGATCTTTTTCAAAACTGAAGCTCATCAAAACTATCTACGAAGTACCATATCAGAAGAGTGGCTGAACGACCTGGCAATGTCAATAGAAAATAAACATGCCAAAAAGCTTGACGCTTCAAAGCACTGGTGGAAATATTTGCCAAAGAGAAAGCGCCCAAACGAACATTTTAACTGTTTGATTCTTCTTCTTAGACAACCGTAGACATGACACTTGTGACTTGTCCAATTAGATTATCTGGCCATATTATTTATGTTGTATACGCAACAGCGCTTTCTGCACAGCGTAGGTTTTGTGTGAAATCGAAGGGGGATTCCTGGGGAGGGCACTAGTGTGGTCCAAACTTACATGGGACAAAATATTTTTCCAAACTATGGTGCTCCACAAGCCTGCCCCTGTTCCTGTTACACTACAAGACTCTGTATTGAAAAAATTGAAGAGATCATGAGCATGTTTAGAGGTCGCTAGGTTTAGACACTTTTTTTAGAAATTGCAAAAATTGTGCATCTGACGCGTTAATAGCTGCATTATGAAATAAAATTAGCACCCATGAACATCAAGCACCATTGTTCTAAATCATGATCAATATGCCAACTGTATTTACGTAAATACAAGAATAATAAGCTTATTTACAAATAAAACACTTGTATCAAGTTCTTTCTGATAGTTAAGCGGTTGTTGGCTTATAGCTAATTTTAAATTTTGCATGCCAACTTTTCATTACAATTCGTTTCATATACAATTGGATAGTTCAATATTGCTCTATAGCCTATGCTGCTAATTTAGCATGCACAGGGCCGTAGCAAGCTAAAATTGCGCCCTGTGCCAAGCGTAAATCTAGCGCCCCACCCCTCAAAGATCAACTTAACCAATAACGACCAAATTTGTAATCTCGAAAATAGCATAAAACTTTGTCTTTTAAAGAAAATAGAAACGAAGTTTCTGTATTTCTATTCACATTTCATTTAAGTCACGTCAGATTTATTTCGCTGTTGAAAGGACTTTGCGCACAGGGAGGTTCGGGCAAGTTCCCCGAGGAAAGGATTCGACTTCCGTCGGGTTCGATTCCACACCGCTAGCCATGGGTGTCTCATCGTGTAATCATCACGGAGTTTATGAAGCAGGCGTGCGCTCCTACGGGGCCTCGCCCATGCGGTGCTATATCTTTCAGCTCTTCAGATACTAGGCCAAGCTTACAGCCTTCAACCGGCTTTGGTGGCGACAGAAAAGTGTCCGCTCTGAACCGGGTCCTCGTCCTAACAACAGTACCATCATTATAGGTCTTGGGTTCACGACCTGTCTTAGCATTACTATACTCCTTAGAATGTCTGCCTGTTCTTCTTGCCGCTGTATAACTTTCTGGATTAAATCATCTAGCTCTGCATTAGCTGGCACTGACAACTCAGCATTCGCCATTTCACTAGTTCTGATTATAGTTTAATTAAAAGCAATTCACGGGAGATATCTGATAGCGGTTCATTCAATTACGTCAAAATTATATATTTCAGTCAGTTTAATCAATTAAGCTGTCTTTTCCAAAACTACAGTTTCATCGGGATCGAATTAGCAAATATCCATTCAATAGCAATGCACCTTTTCAATAAGCAGGGACGGTACATGCAAAACCATCTAAGAGCCCCTTTTCAGTATCTCGCCTCGTTTCATAGGCTAATCTACGCGCCTAAAGAACCGCGTTCTTTTCGATCGCTTTTCCACCAATCGCAGCGCAGTATCGCAAGCACCCTTTTCCCCAATCACGGCAGTTCGCTATATTTGGATTCTGCGCCCATTTTGGTCCATTCCAGATTTGTTATTTTTTTATTTTATTACATTTATGACTGGTATTTCATATTCCAAGATAAAGTAATTAGTAATTAAATCATTCCGTCTCAAAATTTGCGCCCCCTCTTGAGTTGCGCCCTGTGCCATGGCACCGTTGGCACATGCCTCGCTACGGCCCTGAGCATGCATACAGTATTTTTTAATCTGTGAAGCAAGCACTGGAGGTTGTATGAGCGAAGATTTCTGCTGATTCAAGGAGTTACAGTTTGAGGTCGATTTAAGTTAACTCTTTCAGTCGTCATCTCTTATATTTCTTCGAACACCTTATAGCCACGCGCTTTCTTTGATGAGCGTTTCACTGAAGACATCGAGGCTGCTCTGGTAATACAATCTTACTCAACCAACTAATCCGCTATCCATGTAGCGTCTGGACAGGAAATCCTTCGACCACGAGACTCCACTGGAAGCGTATGTCACACGGAGATCTTTAAAACTGCTTGATCTTCTTACCATCCAGGGTCAAGAACAACCCACAGCCTTCCTATCAAAGGCGTCTACTCCCTGACCACTGGACCCTACTTTCCAGTCGAAGAAGGCAAAATGTCAAACTGTTGATGGTCGTCAATGACTGCGCAGAACGTGGAGTGGCTCTGATCCATTCTTACAATGATGCAATATTATAAGGATGAGTCACAGAAACAATACTTGATGCAACTTGTCTCCAGTCATCGGACACAATTTTCTGTTCCAACGAAGGCAAAAAAAAGAATTTATGGCTTACCGTATTCCACTCATCTATCGAGCAGAAGTTGAACGACAAATTAAAGAAATGCTTCAAGCCAACATTATAAAACCATCTTCGAGCAGAATGGCAAGTCCGTTGGTAATTGTTAAAAAAGAAAGACGGTTCTCTGAGACTTGCCTGCGACTACAGATACATTAACTCGTTCACTGTGGATTGTAAATATCCGATGCCGATTGTGAAAGATGTTTTGCACAAAGTTGGAAAATCAAATGTGATCTCAATTTTTGATTGTCGAAGTGCTTACTGGACTTGTCCTGTTAAGCAAACTGATCAATGGAAAACTGCTTTTGTTACTCACAATGGACTGTACGAGTTTACTCGTGTTCCTTTCGGAATGATCAACTCAGGAAGAACATTTGTTAAAGCAATTAACATGGTTTTACAGCCTATAAATGAATTTGCTGAGCCCTATGTAGATGACATTGCTGTGCATTCAGATGATTGGAAGATTCATTTACAGCATTTAGATGCATATTTAATGCAAATGAGACTGCATAACATTACTCTGAACTTAAAGAAATGTATCTTTGGTAAGAGTGAGGTAAAGTTCATCGGTCATGTGGTTGGTTCTGGAACGATTCAAATGAATCCAGATAGAATTGAAAGTTTAATTAATTTGAAAACCCCAGAAACGAAGAAACAAGTTAAGCAATTGCTGGGATTTTTTGGTTACTATAGACAGTTTATCAAAGATTTTGCACAGATTGCGAAGCCTCTATCTGATTTGACAAGCAAACATGTTCCAGATAAGATTGATTGGACTGATAGACATCAACAGGCATTTAATTTACTTAAAGATGCTGTACGCTCTAAAGTTGTTTTATATGTTTTTGATGTTGGAAAACCTTTTAATTTGTACTGTGATAGCAGTGATTTTGCAGTAGGAGCTGTTTTAACGCAGATGGATGATAAGGGAATAGAACGCCCTGTGTCATTTATAAGTCAGAAATTGACTGACACCCAGAAGAGATGGGCAACTGTAGAAAAAGAAGCCTATGCTATTGTTTGGGCTCTAAATAAGTTAAAAGAGATAATCATTGGATCTAAAGTTCACATCTTTACAGATCACAATCCTTTAACTTATCTGACTGAATCTATGTCTAAGTCTGCTAAACTGGTGCGTTGGGCTTTAGCACTGCAAACTTTTGATGTAGAAGTTAATTATAAGAAAGGACGATTAAATGTTGTAGCAGATTGTTTATCTAGATTATAAGATTGTTTATTTTACTGTTTTGTATAGTATTAAGTTTATTGCATAATTTAGTATATGATGATTTTGCAAATTTTTAAGTTTAATTTGCTCAATCCAAAGAAAGGG
Organism: Aporrectodea caliginosa; assembly: GCA_020284085.1. Lineage (NCBI taxonomy): Eukaryota > Metazoa > Annelida > Clitellata > Crassiclitellata > Lumbricidae > Aporrectodea > Aporrectodea caliginosa. Next base: position 193,002 of record JACEVL010000271.1, on the reverse strand, counting down.
AAGGAGGTAATGTGAACAAATGTTTTGCATATATAATGAGCACAGGTGTTCTTTAGGTTGATATATATATAATGTGTATCGATTGTTAAGCGTTTTAGTCTTAGGCCTTAGTTGCGCTGTCGGCTCGTGGGCGCTTGGCCTAAAGTAGCCTAAACATTGGCTGACGGTAGATTGTTTTACACGTGCAGTTAGCGCGCCAAACTTAGAAACTGCTGATGACAGTGAATTTGAACAATACAGTGTAGTACAGTTGTTTTAAGGCAAGAGTTGAGTTGTTTGTTATTAAACTGTGTTTGAAGAAAGAAAAAGAAACATTCAAAGAACTGTGTCAATTTAATTCTTAAACAGTTAGAAGACGTTGAGCAATTTATATGTAGAGATAAGGAAAGTTCTTGAGGTAGGTCACAACTAAGAAAGAAAAGAGTTGGTGACAGAAATCATTTATTTTTGCTAACGAACATTTTCAGTACCGTTATCGTTAACGAGAATCGCACTGTAACTACATGACTTTATTTAAAGTCATAGCTAAAGGCTTGCCGTCTTACAATAATTAGATAAATTTCTATCTGATGATAATTTGTCCGACTTGCTGGAACAGATTAGCTGTTACCATTGCACAGAGGTTTGCGTTTAAACCAATTACATGAGTAGTTGCAATGGCTTTCTATTTCGCGATCGTTAAAATGTAGGCTATAGACCATTGCATGTTATTCAAAGCACATGACTTCTATTTTTAAGGTTTCATTCAGCAAAAGAAAGAAGTGAACAGAGAGCAGACAGCATTTGAAGATGTGCGTGTGATGTTAAGAAGAATAAATGAATCTGCAGAGAGCTTCACACATCAATCTGAAGATAAATAATTATAAGCAGAGATCCGTACGTTAAGTGAAGAACTGGGATGGCATAGAAGCAACAAGCGCCATCTCGACGAAACTTTGAACGCAACGGTTATCAAATATGACAACGAGAGGCAGAAATGTCTAGGATTAGAAAGGCAGCTTGAACAGTACTACAGGGATAAACAAGATCTTGAAACAGAGAAGAATGAACTTCGAAAACTAGTGGGCGAGTCAAAGGAAATTATTGTTGATTTTATTAAGAAGCGAGACAAGTATCAAAAGGACACAGAAGAACTTCTAAAACAGAAGGACAAACTTCAGGATTCAGTAAAAGAGTCGAAACAACAAATTTGTGATCTTACTGAGCACCATCAACAAAAGATTGAAGCTCTGGAAAAAGAAAGGACTGAACTTCAAAAGTCGATGGAGGAGTCGAAACACTGTTTGAATGATCTTCATAATAATCTTGAACACAGTAAAAGGGAGTCAAATGATCTCCGAGAAGATAGGGATGAATTACGAAAGTTGAACAGTGAGTCAGAGAAGCGTAGTTCTGATTTCTTTAAGCAGCTGAAGGAGTATCAAATGGAGATAGAAGCACTTCAGAAACAGAAGGATGAACTTCAAAAGCAATTAGACGAGGAGAGAGAGCTCATGGAAGCAAGTAGAAAGACTTTCGAAGCTCTGCTAATGAACAAAGGTATCTTGGTAGCATTTTAAATAATTAATAGGCCGTAGGCCCTAAGTCTATATCCTTGCGCTAACGTAGATTTCAAAACAGTATAATGAAATAAGGGCCGATTGGCTGATCTCTCACGACTTCTAGTAGAATTACCAGATTACCAATACCCAGGATGACCTGCACAGTGCCCTCTTCTTGAATTCGTCCGCTTCCGGGTATAGCGAAAGACGCAGTAAACGCCGTTGAAAGTTTCAAACTTTATTGAACCTCAACAACATATCAACCTTAATCAAGTCCGGAATACGTCATCTCACAATATATCTCTCTGTTCACTTCCCTTCTCTCTCCTCCAGTCCCTAGCAGCCAGAACCTGGGGAGAGGTTTAGGTGAATCGTAACACTCCGGTACGAAGAGCAGAAGATCAGCATGGACGCGAGATCGAATCCAGCTACCCTCCCAAAGGTTCACTCAGCCATTCATACGCTATGTGGCGTTGATAAAATAAGCAGTAGGACGGATGGGCGGCTTGCATGGCTGCCATACAGTTAAATTCGGATCCTGTAATAACTTGTAATTATCTGTTCATACCATGACTTGTAATCATACTGTGGTGTCAGTTTCAATTAATAATTAATAAACACAAATATAATGTACACCGTGTCTCAAAATAAACTGTGCTAAATTGTTTCTGTCAGAACTTCGTCAAATTTCCACCAATTTTAATAAATTTTGGTAGGTAGATGGCAAAATGGCTGAAATTTATGCTATACATAAATTTTCCACCTCACCTGACTCATATCATCGCACTACCTTGTTAAACACAGATGTACCATTTTTTCACATAACGCTTACATTTGAACAATTGTCGAGCCGGGTGTCAAAGTGAATGGGGCATACTATCGCGACAACCTTCTTGCCCATAAGCTACTGCCAGACATACGCCGGATATCCCAGGGTGAGTTTTTCTTTCTTTCAACAAGATAGCGCCCCGGCGCATCGAGGACGCGACACTGTCTCTTTCCTGAGGCGAGAAACGCCCGATTTCTTACCTCCAACACTGTGGCCGCCGAATTCACCGGCTCTTGACCCAGTCGACAATAACATATGGAGTGTGCTGCAGGAGAAGGTTTACCGCTCCAGTATAGCCAACGTCGACGAACTCAAAACGCGTCTGATCGACGAGTGGGCGCGCTTTTGACCAGTCGATCGTTGATGTTGCTATCGGCCAGTGGGGTCGCCGTCTAAGCGCTTGTGTCCATGTAAGGGCACAGTTCGAGCACCAATTCTAACACTTTTAAGCAGATCTGTCATAACAATTAAAAACTCTGCTAAGTAAACCATATTTTACTTTACTGCGTGCTAATTAAGTCGTCAGATATTTTGTTGTATGTAATAAAATTTAAGCGTTATGTGAAAAAATGGTACATCTGTGTTTAACAAGGTAGTGCGGTGGTATGAGTCAGGTGAGGTGGAAAATTTATGTATAGCATAAATTTCAGCCATTTTGCCATCTGCCTACCAAACATTATTAAAATTGGTGGAAATTTGACGAAGTTCTGACAGAAACAATTTAGCACAGTTTATTTTGAGACACGGTGTATGTTACGGAGCCCGGTGGTGTAGGGTTGAGGTTCAATTAATGTTCGGTGCCTTGCAGCCGGATGGTTGCGGGTTCGAATCCACCTCAAGCTGCCGCGTAGGGAGCCTGGGCAAGTCCTTCACTCGCAATTGCTCATGCGCTTCGGCGTGAAACTCCGAATCAGTGTCCGCGCTGTAGTCGGGAGCGCCTCTGAGTAGAAATCTTGAAGGCGCTATAACAAAGTGCTCATACATACGTATGTTACTTGTCCTTTGGTTCTCTCCCTTTTTATATACACAAACTGGGGCTGGTTGCTAGGGACCGGAGGAGGGAGAGGGAAATAACCATAATCATCTCTAGTCTACTGTATCCTATGTAATTAATAGGCATGTCCAAGTCAACTCGTTCTGTAGCAAAGCCATCCACAGTAAACGAAAGTGAATTTTATAGGGTACTATATCTATATTATTTTAATGGTCTCACGTGCTTTTAAAACATCATGCAAGGCATGCATGTACTATGTGCCTAGGCTCTTAATATAGCGCCTTTCAAATAAATCTTAATTCGTTGAGCCCGCTAGTCTAAGTTACGTTAAAGGTAATTGAGACAACAGGGAGAGAAAGTAGTTTTCAGATACCTGGGAAATTGACCTCTGGCGGGTTTTCACACTCTAAAAAAGAAGCTCAGCCAACTCATTGAGATTTGAAAGTTGACGCGATATTTAGAGTTCCTGGTCCGTGCTGCATTTAGAAGGTGGACTGACTTGCACTCCCCCATATATAGTAGAAGATGTGGTGGGTGTCATGATGTTTTAGGCAGCAATCCAGTTAACCTTTATTCGTTCCTGACAACTGTCAGTCCTATATTTTCTTGATTATTTGAACGAGGAATCAAGATAACAGGAAAGTGTTAGATTGTACCACTTATACCACTGGCAATTACCCAGATCCAGATAACTTTATGTATCAGTGACGCGCTTGGTCATTTTGTTATATTTTCTTGATTATTTGAACGAGGAATCAAGATAACAGGAAAGTGTTAGATTGTACCACTTATACCACTGGCAATTACCCAGATCCAGATAACTTTATGTATCAGTGACGCGCTTGGTCATTTTGTTATTAGGTTTTGTTATCAAAGTACACATAATCTCTCGGAACCTAGAAATGCTCCGAAGAAACAAAATTTCTGGGTTGGATAAAACTCGTCGAGAACCGAAAGGGAGAAAGTGCTTCGAAACGGTGATAGTATTAGGCTTTGGCTCGAAACGGTGTCTCCAGATAGGATATATGCGTCAGAATGCGCTTAATCTCCATGATAAAAGTAAGCCCAGTGTGTACGGATCAAAGTTTCAAAAATGACAAAATGGTTCTGTGGCTGGAGTGGATCATATTCGGACATTTCCTAGATGCCGCGAGTTACACGGCCCCACCGTCAGAGCAAGAATCAGGAGCCACGGTGTCAGTCACAGTGACAATTCAACGCCAATGCGACATGACTGTGGTGAGCCCGTCGCATCTTTTGCCATCAGCTCTGAATATACCAGGTAGTTTGATTGCAGTTTGATTGCAGGTTAGGGTGCTCCAGAAAAATAAAAGTTGAAATATCTTTGCTCCACGGACATTTTCCCATGCAGATGAGTCTAAAAATTCAAAATTTAGGCTTTTACATTAAGGCTAAGCCTTGCCCCCAGCACGATGAAGTTTTAACAATATTCGCGATTTTTCAGTTGAAAACACAAATTACCGGTATTTAAGTATATATGAAAAAACTAATATGTTTCATATTTTTTGACCGGAACATGAAAGGTTGCAAGTACAAATACAAGTATTGAGGTCTTAAGTACCTGTACAAATACTTAAGTATCAAGTACAAGTACGAGTACAAGTACACATGGCTACTGCAAGAACAAGGATTTACTTCCTTGACAAAGCAATGGTGTATTGCCACATACACTAATTTTAATTTTGCTTTTTTTAGAAATATAATGGATGTGAGCATCTTGTCACTCAGATTCAATCGAAACTGTTTTAATCATCATCATCATCATCATCATCATCATCATCATCATCATCATCATAATCATCATCATCATATTCGTTTATTTAACACAAAACTGTCGACAAAACGCAACAGAATACATGAGTTATTGAGAGTGGCAGTTTTTCATCTAATAGACGTTTTTGAAAAGCATGCGTGGAACGAAGATCTTATTGTTCTTTGTTGTAAGTTCGAAGGGGTGAGGCCTAGGGCGTAGGTTATAGTTGCTAACAGACCGGGTGGGAAAGAGCCTGCGGAGGACATGGTTGTTATCTTGGATGATAGCAGAGAAGAGGGCTGCGTCAGCGGCTTCAGCCATTTGGGTCGCGGTCGGTGTTTCCTTAATATTAAACTAAACACACTTTCAACCGGAGCGCTAGATGCAGGCACACTCACAACAACTCCAAACGCTGGTTTGTCAACAGTTTTGCTGCATTCCAAACGTCCTACAATCAATTTCATCAAAGTCATCATGGCCTCTGATATTCAATCAGGTTGTCACTTGTGATGATAAGGTGCTCGGTTTCACAGAAGATCGTGTACAGTAGTGACCAAATAGCTTAGACTTTTTGATACATGAGGCCTGCAGTTTCGGTTGATGCAACCGTATCTGTGATTATCGTGCCAAAATGAGACGTTGTAGCACCTGCTCCACCCCTGCCAAAGAAACTTGATGTGGGCCCCCAACAAAGCATGTGTCTCATTCACATAAGATAAAATCATATCTGCACACATTAAATAAGAACATACTAGTTGTAGGTAGTCTTTGACAATTTGAGCAACACAAAGAAAATGCCTTAATTAGCGTTTTACGTAAAACAGAAAAGTGATTCGCAAATGACTACCTAAGTGGCCTAACTAAGCGCGTTTTGATACAGATTACAATGTTTCCTTCCACACAGCGGAAGACTCTTTCGAGAGGAACATAGAACACAGAGGAACATAGAAAACTCACAATTTTCATAAGTGAGCCCCATTCACATGAATTCCATGTATAAGCCATAGGTTCAATGGTTTCTTACTATAATACAATTCATAAAATGCACTATTTCGGTGAATAAGCTGGTTTCCTTATCGCAGCTTTCGTATGGTGCTGAGAAAGTTCGACGACTTACATTTGCATTACTCGATAGAGTTCAAATGGTTTGTTACTCACTGCTCACCTCTCCGTATGGAGTTTTTGCAAGTGTTTAACAAAGTTTGATGTTGTGCCAGTTGTTTTCTGAATTATAGTTTTCTCACTACAAAACTTGCACTTAGCAGAAGCAGCATTTCCCTTGAGAGTGAAATTATCATAATTCATAACCAAACTTAACACCTCTAGGAATATTAGTATTTTTATTGTTAGCATTATCACCGTCCGTGGCCTCTATTTTAGCAAGACAACCGGAAGAAATTCTGATCAAGATGCGATCAATACCTAACTGCCAGAATATTCAATATCCAGAACGTAAGAATTAATGACTTAAAGGAAAGACAAAGCTTACTGGTAAAGTATCCGAGTGCCTGTCGAAATGTCATTTGTGTCTAAGTACTTAGGTCTCCAGTACAAGTTCAAGTACTGACTGTACTCAAGTTGCACTTGAGTACAAGTACAAGTACCAATACTACACCTCTGCACACAATAGTTCACAAAAGAAGTTAATCATCATGAAAATAATTACGTTTTTCTCCATGATATTGACGATTTTAAGCAAATTCCCATATTTTCACATATTTTAACATTTTTGTGCCGGGGCAAGGCTTAACCTTTTCAATTGGTCTGAAAATTGGTACAGTTGAACAAAGTGATAAATGGAATGGGAAAAATCGCCTTGGAGCAATACTTTTTGGAACTTTTGGGAAATACATTACATTTTGGAGCACCCTATTGCAGGTGAACTCGATCTTCTCAGCAATATAAGGGCGTCATGTTTGGCATTAATCCACAAACCACAACCTTGAAATAGCTCCGAGCAGCGGCATTTCCGACCTGATGGGAGGCCTACAAGGTGAAGTGTTGGTCGCCCACTAATGTGGCTAATTACTCTTGTTATTTTATAAGCCGAAGCAGAAATGATACCTCAGTAACACCAGCAACAGCAACAACAACTATTCTTCATTCTATTATTCTTATAGTGTTTGTTGCGTGTGATGTTGTTGCTGTAATTATTATTATTGTTATTCGATGGGTCCACCACTCCACCAGCTTTGATGGGCAGTGAAGTCGGGAGCCACTGACCAATGACCATCTAACAAAGACAAGTTGAGGACTATGCTCTTCCGCAGGGTGGAATTGTAACTTTCAAGACCCGGTTGGCCGCGCACGGGAAGCATCGCAGGATGGGGAGAAGTTTGGGAGAGCTTCGACGAATATCTTGGAATATCTTAGCATTTTGGCTGGCGATATTACCAAGTTCTGCGGGTACGTGCTTCCGAGACAGTCGCCGCCGCCTCACACCCACCCAGCACGCCCACACCAACCCGCTGCGACTACAGATGTGCCACGACCCTGGGAAGACAAAGGCGTTGACGCCTTTTGCAGCTAATTTGCGCAAAAATATCCGATCACCTGAGCTCTTGCGAAGGCTGAGAGATTGATGGGCGGTCTAGCGGGTGGGGTGGAGGGGTGCTTCAGGAGGAGTTCCTCCAACCTCACCTCGCTGATAGGCACCGCCGCACCGGTCTATAGTCACTGCACAGGATCCTCGCGGCCGCCCTTTTATTGCCGTCTTCCAGCTTTGCGGCGACAGTTACCTGCTCCTACTGGGACCCAAGCACCCGGCCACGCCCGATCTTTGGACACCTTGATGGGTGTATAGGTCTATGTTCCTCAAAGATGCAGTGGAGATCTTAGATGTGAGATTGTGGCGTTTACTGCCTCTGACCGGTTATGTCAGCGTGAAGGCCCCAAGGGAAAAGACGAGCTGCCATGGCAGGGCGGAGAGAGGGTCCGTGACTCCGTGAGGATGCGATTGATGACCGCTATCAGCAAACCGTCCAAACTGTGCCGAGCAGCCTTAGGTATGTGTTTAGGAACTTTAGGAGCCTATTTTGGAGAATAGGGTGAGGTACTGACAAGTTCATACTAAAATTATAGCAAAAAGTCGAAAAACATTGCGACCTCTAAATATAATCCAATCTTTCCAAAATTTTGCATAGAGACTCATGTTTTCATGTGTAACAAGGGCAGCCTTGCGGAGCAATGCATTTCCAACTTTTAATTTTTTGTACCATACACTAATACATACATACAAACATACATACATACATACATACATGCATACATACATACATACATACATACATACATACATACATACATACATACATACATACATACATGCCTACAATCCTACATACATACATACATGTACATAGATACATACAGAGCTAAAAATGAACATGCTGATTCCGTAATAGGCGAATCTATACCAGATTGTCTTTTGTTGGTTAACAGGGTAGGTAAAATGCTTTCTGAGATTTTTAAATCAATGAATTAGACCGCCAGCCAGTGCTGATTTCTGGAGGTGACAAGGATAACCTGCTAGGAATTCTATAATTGGCCTTTGGAAGAGGACTTAATGAAGCCAAGGCTATTAATGATCGAAAATCTCACTCTCTCTCGTTCTCTGACTCTCTCAATCTCTGGAACAGCTAAAGCGCCATACGACAATCTCAAGCATCTCTACGCACCTCTCACGCTCTCTCACTTTTGAACTTCTAAAGCGCCAACCGAAAATCTCACGCGTGTCTCTCACGCGTTTCTTTCTCTCGAACTTCTAAATCGACAATCTCACATGCCTCTATCTTACGCTCTCTGACTCTCTCAATCTCTGGTACTTCTAAAGCGCGATACGTCAATCTCAAGTACCGCTCTGTCTCACACTCTTGAACTTCTAAAGCTCCAAACGAAATTCTAACGTTCTCTGACTCTCTGACTCTCTCCAACTTCTAAAGCGCCATATTTTAATCTCAAGCATATCACGCTCTCTCACTCTCCAACTTCTTAAGCACCAACCGAAAATCTCACGCGTGTCTCTCACGCGTCTCTCTCTGTCGAACTTCTAAAGCGCTAACCGAATATCTCACTTGCCTCTCTCTCACGCTCTCTGCCTCTCTAAATCTCTGGAACTTCTAAAGCGCCATACGACAATCTCAAGCGCTTCTCTCTCTCTCTCTCTCTCTCACGCTCTCTCACACTCAAACTTCTAAAACGATGACGGAAAATCTCACGCGTCTCTCTCTCACGTCTCTCTCTCGAACTTCTAAAGCGCCAACCGAAATCTCACGTGTCTCTCACGCGTCTGTATTTGTCGAACTCCTAAAGCGTCATACGAAAATCTCACGCGTCTCTGTATCATGCTCTGTCACTCTGTATCTCCCATTCTCTCGATCAAATGTAGTTAAAAGCGAAAGAAATTTGAAGATATTGTAGTTTGATGTTACGTACGCCTGCGTGTGGGGATGTACTCCGAGATCCGCATGCGTGTGGATTCGTACTCTGTTTGGTCAATAGCAGAAACAGGTTTGAACCCGTTATTGTGTATTTTGTGTAAGGTGGAAAACAGCTTTGGTGATATATGCAAATGGAGTAATTAGGGCAGACCACTGCTATGCCATGTGCCGTCGTCATGGAAATCAGTTAACAGTCAACTCCTAATACGCTAGCCTAATTGGAGCATTGCTGTTCACTCAAGCGGATGTGCGCTAGAAACTAGGCGTGCCTTCGACATGGAAACGAGGACAACAACCTCCAATTCATATGCTAATAAGGTCATGTGACCAGATCATATGATTGTGACGTCATAGGTCAGGTGGCATACTAATGATAAGCTTATTAGGTCATTGTTGTTCAGTCAAGCTTAGGTGAGCCAGAAACTAGACGTGCCATCGTCATGAAAACTAGGTCAACAAACATCTATTGTTATGCTAATTAGGTCAGTCACGTAAGAGGTCACGTGACTCACATTATGTGACCCAGAGCGGGGGACAATAGACCTCAGAGCGTCGGCCCTGATCCGAGTCAATAGACCAACAGGCGTTGTCCCATTGCCTATGGAACAATATATAAGCGGGTGTCGGCTTAGAGCCGGAGACAATAGTTCTGTGTGCTGTGGCCCTGGTCGGTGCAGATCCGATGACAATAGACTAGAATGTGTTGGTCTAGACCCCGAGACAATAGACTCGGACAATGGCTGCGTATACTAGAGCAATAGGGGCGGGGATTAGAGAATAATAGTGGCGGGGCTTAGAGCAATACCGTGCGGAGCTTAGAGCAATAGGGGACGGGTCTTAGGTAGAACCCGCACTCGTGACACTACTCACGTGCGTTTGTCACAGTAGTCGGCAAATTAAACGAATGTCAAGTCTACAGTAAACTTTTGTGACTTTTATTCAGAAGAAGGTGACTCGAAGACAAAGAAAAGAAGTAAACAAAGTCTGTTAGTCGAAAAAACTAACGAAAATGATCTCCTGAGAAAGGAAATCGAGATCAAAAGGACGGAGAAAGAGAGTTTGCGGTTAGCAAATGAACAGCTGAGAGTTAATGCAGCCAAAGATGTACAGACTTTGAAAGAAGAACTGAGTAATGCGGAAGCTAATATACTAAGACTAAAACAAGAGTTGGACAATAATAAAATCGCAAACAACGCGCTTCAGACCGACAACGACAAACTAAAGCAGGAACTTAAAGCAGAGAAAACGACCAACAATACACTTCAGACCAAGAATTACAAATTAGTTGAAGAATTGAAAATGTATAAAGCGACAGTGACGACATTAGAAGCCAACGCCGAGAAACTCAGGAAAGAACTAGAGACTACAAAAACAGGTAGAGTATGCATTTGGGTCTTTGCACCTGTATGTATGAAGACAATTAATATAGCGCATTTTTAAGGGTTCACAAACGTCCTGCAAGCTATTTTGATCTTCTCTACTCTTTCAATAAGATCAAGGAACAAAGTAACGACATTTCAACAACTTCGTGGATGACTTGAACGGAAGTTGTTTACTTGTAGTCAAAAGAGAAAATTTAGTCTCAGTTTGGTTCAAAGATTGTTTATATTACAAAGCTGAACATCGCAAAAATAGAAGTTTAGCACTTGGTTCAATTATCCTAACGAAAATCGCCACAGACACACTATTTTTGAGAATAGTTTATTAGCACCTATTTGTGACGCCAGGGGTCAAAACCCGTTGCTTGTCGCTTCCTAGATACTGAGCTACAAGCTGAAATAGGGGAGAGTGGTCAACAATGTAGAATATTCTTCAATTCAGCAGTTGCCTGTGAATTTGCCATAACTTGCAAAGTAGTAATCCGATTTTGATGCCGTTTGTTTTATTCGACACAGAATAGAGCCCTTTATAATTGCACAGCACAATTAGACTATTGCAAGATAATCAAGTAATGGTTGCAGAGGACTTTAATGACATGAATATACCGAAACTTTTTATTCGAATTTTTCACTCTATACCAATGAAAGAATCAAACGCACATAACTTCAGTTAGAAAAAAAGATATTTTCATTCTGTAAAAAGTATTTTGAAGCACATTAATTGTAGAATATGACTGAATAAAAAGGTCAGAAACCGACATGTGACGGGTTTTGACCCCTGGCGTCACATTTGTGTATCCTTACAATACAAGTTGTTTCAGCAGATTTATTTCGTCTGACTATGTCATCATTTCACTGCAGTGTCAGAGATAAAAAAAATGACAAAGTACGTCGCTTGTATTATTCTAATTCTATAGACTACGCTTATTCAACGACGAAATCAAATTCTTCAGCTTGCTTGGGGTTGTTGTGTTGTTTCTCTGATCTAAAATACTTTATTAACTAATGTTTAGCTTTACATTCGATGTGAATATAAAATTGACATGTAGGATTGCTGCTGTTATCATAGATAAAAAAGAGAAGATTTTGGTCATCGAGCAAAAACATGAACAACAGCAAAAAACAACTCATGGAAGAAAACGAACTACTCAGTAAACAAGTGCAAGAAATGCGCCGATTAACAGGTAAAAGACTAATAACTCATGCGCAATGCTACGCATCTAACAATAAATATTGTAGATCCAGTTGTCTATAGATTTTGATAGCTGCACTTTCACAGACCTTTTTAAAATTATGTCAGCAATCCCAGTACACCCCCTTCTCTACAAAAAAAAAACACAATGTCTCAATACATGTAGTAGAATCACTGTTAGATTTTGTTATACTAAAAAATGCGATCTCGAATTTCTAAATATATGAGTTTAATTTATTACCAGCTTTTTATAAGTATTAATCATTAAGCACTTCATACATTTCATTTTTAGCATTACTTAATGTTCAAGCTACCATTTTGAAGGGTCTGTGTTGATTCATTGGAAAACATTTGTTGACGTCAAATTGTATCGAACCCCTCCCCCCGTTGTCAACAACTGTCAAACTTTTCCAAATCCCCTCCCCTTATTTTGTTGACATAATTAATGGACGACTCCTCTCTCAATTCGGTCTCCGACAACATGTCAGTGAGACTACGCACTCGCTTGGTGGGACTCTCGACTTGGTTATCACCTACGATGAAGCTCTTCTCCAGTTCTTGTATGTCCACCTGCCGGCCTCATCGGATCGCTGGCTCGTTGAGCTCCTCTTTCCTTCCCGCCAATACCAACCCATACACACCATTCGTATGATGCGGAACTGGACATCTCTCGACTATCAAGCGCTAAGTGGTGCTCTCCATCACTCAAAACTTGCATCCGTCTCCTCTCTTGATGCCCTGTAGCTGTCGGATCTCTTCGACTTTTATAGGCATCTCGAATGGTACCAGATTCCGTTGAGAAAAGTTTTATATCATTTTTTAGGCTGAGATATAGACAATCAATCAATCAATCAATCATCATTTATTGTTAACCTTTGAACAGTGCATTTACAGTTATACAGTTTTCATTTGAAGGGTAACAAGGAGGCCCTGAAGGGATGAGTATCCCGCTAAATTAGGGTCACCTATGTACCAGATATATACAGCTAGAGGCAGTTGCGATTGCTATCTTGTTCAACATATCTCGTGGGCTAAATGCCCTATACTGGTGATTGGTTAGAGAACAGTTTAGGAAAATAGATCATTATTTTGTTTACAATAGTTGGCATTATCTATAAGAGCTTAACTAATAACTTAACTAACAACTTAACTAAATAAGATCAGTTTGGTTATTTATTAGGTGGGTGCGTAACATCTTTTTAAACATATACAGATTGGTTGCTTGGCATATTTCAGTGGGAATCTTATTCCATACGGAGGGACCTATATGCTTGGCTGAGAATTTGCGTGAGTTTAGTTCCAGGCAGCCATCTTGGACGCCATCTTTAAAATGACCCTGTTTCGATAGTAAGAATAGAGGAGACTTTACTATGTTTATAGGCATTCCAAATGGTACCAGATTCCGTTGAGAAAACTTTTGTATCAATTTTTTACGGTTAGGTGGGTTTTTGGGTAGATTGACCTATCTTGTGGCCTTTGTGGACCCGCTCTTACTTGGTTCATATCTTATCTTTCAGATCGTTCCAGAGGGTTGTCCTTGGTGATTCCAGAACGGTCTGGGATGGAGTCGAGTTCGGTGTCCCTCAGCGCTCAGTCCTCAGGCCCATCTTGCACCTACTTTATGCACCGGACATTCCTTCGTTATTTGCCAAACACCTGGCCACTGGTCACCTCTATGCTGTCTGCGTCCAAACCTTTGTACATGGTCCTCCCGCTGAGCAGCTTTCTCTTGTGTCATCGATCGACTCACTGTTACGTGATCTCCACTCGTGGATGTCAGCCAGCCAACTTAAACTTAACTCCTCTAAAACTCAACTGATCTGGTTTGGAACCAAACAGCAGCTCCTTAAACTTGACCTCTCACTCCTTAAGTCAATGTTTCCTGACTACACATATTCATCCCGTGTCCGCGACATGGGTGTCACCCTTCATAACACCCTGTCGTTCTCCGAGCACCTATTGCACTTGACGCGCTCATGTCACTATCACCTGAGGCGCCTAAGAGCTATCAGAAGATCTGTTTAATTTTCTGTCTTCACAACCATAGTCCATGCTTTCATCTGCTGTCTCATTGACTACTGCAATTCACTATTTGCTGGGTTTCCCAAGGCAAGCTTATCCTCCCTTCAGTCGATTATGAACTCGCAGCCAGGCTCATCGCTCGTCTCCTCGCTACTCCTACATCTCTACCTACATGACTGGTCCTACACTGGCTTCCCGTTGACTCTCGTATCCAATACAAGGCACTGCTCTCAGTCTAAACAGCTCAAACTCCTAACAGCTGTAGTTTCTAAATATCTTTGGGACTTAATGCGCAAACCTCTGTCTTACAGACTTTTCCGATCTTGCGTATCGACTTGATATCTTAGTTCCCCGGGCAAAGACTGCCACGGCCCAATACCCTGCCTTTGCTATCGTGGGCCCTTCTACGTGGAATGACCTTCCCTCAATTCGCAGTAAGATTTTAGTCGACGTCTCATCCTCATCCGTTCGTTGCTTGAAGATATTCTTATTTCCTCGGGCTGTCACGCTGAGAGTGCCTCGGAATGGCTCGCACTGTAAGAGGCGCTATACAAATTCTCAGATATGATACGATTTTAAACAGATTGTGGATTCCAAGAGTTTCAGCGACTTCTAATGGAAGCAAAGACATCCTATGACATCTAATGGCATCCTAGGACATCGAAACAAAAATATTCTTGTAGGCCTCAATGTGGGTAGAGAATTATTGACCGGCTGCATTACAAATTTCTTACCGTTTATCTGTACTGTCATTCGATTTAAATTTAGAAACAAAATGCAGCGACTTCAACAGTTAAAATGAGGCAGCTTTGGGTTCAACGTTAAAATGCACATATTATTGTTTATCAAAAATCGAAATATATTCATTTATTAGTTCTTTCAAATTATTGGACAATTTTCAACTATTCAGAAGAGGAAAAACAAAGTTTGTGTCCGCATGCGTGCAGTCGTCTGTTAAGGAAGGAATTCATTTTCAGAGAAACGGCTTTTCATACTCTGTTGAAAAATCTAAAGTGCATTGTCCAGGGGTCAGTCTTGATAATGCACTTGATGCACTATTTTATCTCTGTTTGTGTGTTTGTCTGTCTGTCTCTGTCTGTGTCTGTCTGTCTGTCTCTATCTCTCTGTCTGTCTCTCTCTCTCTCTTCTTTCACTGTGTTTGTCTCTCTGTCTATGTCTGTCTCTTTCACTGTGTGTGTCTCTCTCTGTCTATGTCTGTCACTCTGTCTGTCTGTTGGTCCTAATATTAAATAGAGTTTTAATAGATCTATTTCTGTTTACAGACGACCTTCGATACAAATCGGATCCAGTCTTAGTTCAAACGATCAGTATAAAAGCCGCAGAAGAGGGAAAGAAAGGGATCAGCGGATTGACGATCATAGACAAAGAATTGTTTGTTGTGACTGAAAGCAATTCAGAAGTTGAAGTTTACGATGCAATTAAATTAAGTTTAAATCGTCGATGGAATTTGAAGAAATTAATTAATCCAGTTGACTTAAGATCTTGCAACAGAAATAAATGTCTATATATTTCCGATCGTAAAGGTCAAAAAGAGTCGAATGAAATCTTGAGAATTGATTCAAATGGAAACTTGATTAAGAATTGGTCAACAGGAGAAGATTTTGGTCGTCTGTCTGTAACAGATGAGTCGAATGTCATTTTGGCTGTTTTTGCAAAACATAAATTAAATGAATATTTGCCAGACGGACAATTGCTCCGTGAAATAAATCTATCGTCAGGTATTAGTGGTCCAATGGTCATTTCGTTGTTAGTCATGGTTTTAGTGATCTGCAGCATAGAGTGTGCATAGTGGATGTAGATGGAAAACTTAAGAAGTCATTCGGTGGACAACGTGGATGTACCATCGGACAAATGGATGTTCCAGTCTATTTGTCCGTAGATGGAAATGGATTCGTGATGATCGTTGATATGTTAAACCATCGAATTTTTTTACTGAATCGAGATTTGGAATTTAAGAGAGTAATTCTCTCAAAAGATGAAAAACACGGTATACGATATCCAGCGAGGATTCTTCTGGATGAGTCAAATGGTCGACTGTTTGTGGCTAACAACGATCCGAACAAGGATTTTGATTTTCGATCTTAAATAATTAGGTGCTTATGACAATAACTTAAGTGAATGACTATCCTTAAATTTGAAATTAAGGTAAATTTGATTTGTGTTTATATTCTTCCATTGCTGGTAGGCCTACTTGTTTTCGATAGTATTCATCTATCGTTCGTTTTCGATTGACTGTCTGATCATAATTAATGACTCTAACATCATTTAGAATAGCGCAGGGATCGCTTCTGAGTAGGAATCTTGAAGGGGCGCTATATACATTTTTGGAATAAAATAAAAAATAGATTGCCTGGACAGATTCTAGATATGTTTATTCATGAATTCGAAATATTCACAGAATATGTAACAACTAAAAGATAAAAATGGCTATTATTATTATTTTTAATTTTAATAATTATTTTTGTATCTTTTGTAAAATGATCTAGCATGTTTTTATTTATTTTATTTATTTCTTACTATGCTTGATATTCTACTGGCACTGAACTACTAGTGGCAAATAAAGATTCACCAAATGCCCTAACATCTATATATATAATCCAAAGTCTCTTTTTTCTGTCCTTCCGTATGTTTGTCCGTCTCGCTAAAGGCTCCGAAACGGAACGCTTTAGCGATTTACAAAATTTTACAAAACATTATTACGCCACGTCATGGTCAACGCGACTATTTTCAGCTCGCAATTTTATTTAAACGCCGATATATTATGGACATTTTACATTTACAACTTTTTAAACGAGGCTATCTTAATACCGCCCATAGTATGGCCATTTGTTAACGCCACGAAGGCTTAAATTAATATGCAATCTTACGTCACGCGGAGGATCTAGGTCAACGCTCTGATTCGCAACCAATCACGATGACCGTTGATTTCAAATCAGAAGTGGTCACGCCCACGGCTGAATTTATAGGTCATCGAACTTAAAAATTCGCCAATGCAAAACTTTAGGGATACGAAATTTTTAACGAACGTTTTCATTTGAATTTCTATAGATCTCAACCCAACTTTATTTCAACTCAAAATTTACTTTAAATTCCGATATTTGGACATTTTAAGTTTCGATGTGATCATAGTCTGTTTCAATGCCATTGAAATCTAGCTATGCAGGAGTATATATCGCGTAGAGTTACAATTAAACAATTTCAAGCCAGCGTGTAAATTCGCCAGAGGGATACACGAAAAATGTGCACATCGTTAAATTCAAATTCACGGGCGCTGACGAAGATGTCGTTAAATTCAAATACACGGGCGCTGAGGAAAACCCGGGCGAACGCCGGGTAAAAACTGCTAGTATATAATAGTTCATGTTTCCAAATGACGTCCCTGCTCACCGGAGAGAAGCAAGAAAGCCACGGATTGGATTTTTCAAATAATTATATCAAATAAATAGACAAATCTGTATGCAATGCTTTGGCTCAAAAAACGGATGAGTGCGGAACTGCACTTTTAGGTAAAATTTTAAACAATTTGATTTCCAGAATACCAAGAAATACATTCAGTAAAGAACAAGGCAATATCGAGGCTGACACGAAATTTTATCGACCTATTCTGAATCAGCGGCTGTGATCACTGATTTCCGAGAAAACACAAAAGCCACAGGAATGCCTAAACAATTCGGCGGAACATCATGGAAGAGGCTTAAGTGCTGTAAATATGCTAGTGTATTAGGCTATACAGTAGGCGCTAACCATGGTCGATCATCTTTCCTTTTGTGAAATTACACAAACTATGGCCAATAGGTCCGAAATTCAAATTGCCTGGTTAGTGTACAAATAATATTTTGGAGAGAAATACGATATGTCTACGACAAAATTGCCCCATTTGCACAAGATCTTCTTGCAGCTCCGGCTCCTCAGGTTCAGGGCCGTAGCGAGGCATGTGCCAACGGTGCCACGGCACAGGGCGCAACTCAAGAGGGGGCGCAAATTTTGAGGCGGAACGATTTAATTACTAATTACTTGATCTTGATCTTGAAATATAAAATATACATTATAAATGAAATAAATGTAGGCCTACTAAAGTTAATTAATACCAATTTAACAAATCTGGCATAGACCGAAATGGGCGCAGAAGCCAAATAGAGCGAACTGCCGTGATTGGTGAAAGAACGCGCGTAGATTATTCTATAAAACGAGGCGCGGCACTGAGAAGGGGCTCTTAGATGATCTTGCATGTAGGCCTACCGTCCCTGCTTACTGAAAAATGCATTGATACTGAATGGACGTTAGCTAATTCGATCCCGATGAAACTGTAATTTTGTAAAAGACAACTAACTTAATCAAACGGACTGATAAATATAATTTTCGCGTATTTGGATGTGGAAATCGTTATCCGTTATATCCTGTGAATTTCTTTAAATTAAACTGTAGCATAATCAGAACTATGGAGATGGCGGATGTTGAGTTGTCAGTGCCAGCTAATGCAGAGCTCAGGGTGAGAATTTTCGAGGGGTTGGAAGGTTCAACCCCCAGTCCTTAGGATCTCATAGTAAAGTCTACATTTCACACCCAAACTGCACATGAATCAACGTCTAACCCCCCCCCTCAGTTATTTTTTTACAATTCCCATACTGGCAGAGCTAGATTATTTAATCCAGAAAATCATACAGCGGCAAGAAGAACATGCAGAAGTGCTAAGGTGTAAGGAGTAAAGTAAGTGCTTAGACAGGCAAATAGAAAAAGTACGGTACTGTTGTAGAGACGAAGAGCCCAATCAGAGCGGACACTTTTCTGTCGCCACCAAAGTCGATAGTAGGCTCTATATTATAAGCTCGGCTGAAAGACATAGCGGCTAGTGGCGCTATACAAATCACTGTATGGACGAGGCCCCTTAGGCCTGCTTCAAAAACCCCGTGTTGATTACACGATGGGACACCCATGGCTTACGGTGGGGAATAGAACCCGAGGAAAATCGAATCCTTTCCTCATGGAACTTGCTCAAACCTCCCTGTCCTCAAAGTCCCTTCAACAGCGAAATAAAACTGAAGTGACTAAAATGATATCTTAATAGAAGCACAGAAACTTCGTTTCTATTTTCTTTAAAAGACCAAGCCTTCTATTATATTCGGATAAAAATTTGGTCGTTTTGGGTTAAGTTTATCTTTGAGGGGTGGGGCGCTAGATTTAAGCTTGGCACAGGGCGCAATTATAGCTTGCTACGGCCCTGCTCAGGCTTATGTAGAAAGAATATTTCCGTATGAGGAGCTCTGACAGCTGGCTGAAGGAACCCCATGCAGAGGTCACTAGAAATAAGAGGGTTCTTTAAAATTAAATCAACGCATCTTATAGTGAAATTGTTCGAACTTTGTTTAATTTAACATTAGCTTATAAAGAAGTATAGGACTATAGGGCCTACATTAAATTATTTTCAAACAAGATCTGTAATGAGAGCTGAAATTATTTAAAATAAACTGTACTTAGAAGTATAACTAAAACATTTAGGAGCTGTAGGCCTAATGTAAATTAGAACTGAAACTGAGGACACAAGAATTGCAATAGAAGTCAAACAAATTATTTCCTGAAGTAAAATATCACCAGTCGAGGGAGTCGAGGACCAGCTGCTGCGACCCGTTGGCTGGAACATCTCCCATTCCCATGTGCTACGGAGCCTATTTCCGCCCAAGGTCCGGCGTCGATGGTCTCTGCCCTCGACCTCATGACTTTGTGAGTTACTAACTAAGGATGATAAGACCTTTGAACCTCGTGTCCTATTATGCAGAAATCTGATCAGTAACCCACTGGCTGGTCCCAAAAAAGCAATAAACAATAAGTCTAAGATTCTTCCCAATTATTATTTCCTATTGTAATTTCCTACCCGTGTTTACTTGTACATGTATGCGGTTTGACAACTGGATCGATAATGAACGAATAATATTGGAGGTATTAGGTGAAAGATAACACTCCGGCACGAGGAGCAGGGATCGATTCCCGTCACCTTCACAAAGGTCGACTCAGCCTTTCATTCGCTAGGTGGCGTTGGTATAATGAGCAGTGGGACGTGATGGGCACTTTGCATGGCTGCCATTATAGTGCCATACAGTTAAATTCGACTTCTGTAATAACCTGCCCATAATCTGTTCATCCTACAAAATAAAATTAAGTATAACCTGCCCATAATCCGTTCTTCCTACAAAATAAAATTAAGTTGCTGAATGTTATCAAGATTGTAATAGTTTTGATGTAAAATTGTGACGGAGCTACGTTTGCAACCCTTGACCAACCAAACTTGGTTTTATAAATCACTCAAGTCTTTTTTCTTTTGCCGTGGCTTGGCTGGGAGCGCTCCTGAATAGATTTCTTGAAGGGGCCAGTGGCGTAAAGCTTTGTGTCTGGCTTATCTGTCCCCCACCCCCAAAAACATGCAAAAATCCGGCACCCGAAAAGTCTGTCCCCCAAAGTAATGTCCAGATTTTAGCCTCTGGAAGGGGCGCCATATAAATCTCCAGAATGAATCAATTAACGTGAACTGACTGCACCTGTTCGCAATTCTTGTAGTATCTGGAAGTTATTTGTACACAATTCAGAAAACGAGGGCTACTCTAGAACTTCTTTGGATCAACCTTACTTAGGTTTAAAACATGTGTTCCAGTAGACCTACTTAAGGTTTTTCTTATATTATTCTTTCCTTTTGAAAATCTTCCTCCTCAAACATGTGTTCATTTGTCAGATTGCAAAGAAGAATATTTCCAGTCTGCACTTGATCTAACTGTGCTTAAACAGCTGAGCTATTCCAATCCTAAGCCTGATAGGCCGCAAATAGGTCAGGCCGATTCATGCTCTTGATGTTTGAAACAAAGCGCATGCCTGCGTGACTTATGCGTACTAGCACACAGATAATATTATTGTCATATAAAGAGAACCAATTCTCTCACTGTAACTATACAACATAATAAGTAATATTAATTCATTCAGGAGACTTATATATCACCTCTTCAATGGAACTACTCAGAGGTGCTCCTGACTCCAGCACGGCCAAAAAGAACAGTTTTCAGGTTAATATAGAATAAGTCCGAGAGCGTTCTGGGAAGCAGGCGCAGTTCCAGGGGCAGCCCATTCCAGAAGGTCGGGCCCACCACTGAGAAAGCACGATTTTGCATAGTAGCTGCGCGGGCAAACGAGACTATTAGCACCCCCTCCAAGAGGAGCGAAGCAAACTACCTTGGGCGCCCGATTCGGGACGACAGAGGTCCCGCAAGATTCCTCCACTAACAGGTTGGCCCGCTAGCTTGTACTGGGAGGTTCATTAACTCGGGGTGGGGTGTTTCTGACGCCACTGGGCCACTCGGTCAGACTCATTCAGTAGAAGTCTTCAGTATAGCTAGTATTAGGCAGGTTATTGCTTGATTAGTTAGTTAGTTAGGTAGATGGTTGTTTGTTTAGTTAGGTAGGTAGATGGTTGTTTTGTTAGTTAGGTAGGTAGATGGTTGTTTGGTTAGTTAGGCAGATAGGTGGTTGGTTGGTTAGTTAATTAGTTTGGTAGGTGGTTGGTTAGTTTGTTTGTTGGGTGCTTGGCTAGTAAGTTACGTGGCTAGTTAGATGATTAGTTAAGTAAATGTTAGTTATAGAGTTGGTTGTTAGTTAAGTAGTTAGTTGTTAGTTAAGTAGTTGTCAGTTAGGTAGTTAGTAAGGTTATTATTTAGGTATTTAGTTGGGTAATTAGTTAGGTGGTTAGTTCTTAGGTAGCCAGTTGTTAGGAAGTTGTTAGGTAGGTATAGCTGTCAGTCAGTAGACCACATGAGTGCAGTTTTAAATATAACAATTACTCGTCGACAATAGCATCTTTGCACATTAGATATTTTTCATTTTTGCTAAATTGTTATTCAATTCAATTTGAATCAATTTTATTATTCCCAACATAATACAACATAACAAACATAAAAAATTAGTCACAATTCTATCACAACTAGAAAGTACATCATATTTAAGTAGTGAAGCAGATCAATGATCAAAATTAAAATTTAATAACCAATTAGGGGTCGTCCATTAATTATGTCAACAAATTTTAGGTAGTTTTTTTACCCCTCCCGCTCTTGTCAACAACTGTCAAACATTGACAGACCCCTACAAAATTATGTCAACAATCCCAGAACCCAGCCCCTACAAAAAAGAAGCACAATGGCTCAATACATGTTGAATCATTTTTTTTAAATTTTACACTAAAAATGTAATCTCGAATTTCAAAATATATGAGTTTAGTGTATTACCAGCTTTTTAGTAGTATTAAACATTAAGCACTTTATACATTTTTAGGATTATTTGATGTACTTACCTATTTTGTGGACATAATTAATGGACGACCTCTTAGTCAGGTGTACATAGGTCACAGCAAATAAAACATTTGGTAAAGTCGTAGTTTACGTTGCTAAATTATTTTAATGTCTTCAATGCCATACCTGACGTTGGTAAGTAGGCAGTCTACCTATATGCATGTTAACTATCATCAATACAGCTTCCATTTCATCAAGAAATGTTTTTCATCAATCCAACTTCCATTTAATTGGAAAAATTACTTTTATCAATCCAACTTCTATTTGATGAAAGAAATATTTTCCATCAATGGAACTTTAATTTAGGCAAAGATATATTCTCATGGATCCAGCTTCTAATTACGGAAACAATTATTTTCATAAATCCAGCTTCTATTGAATCGAAAACTTAATTTCATCCATCCAGCTTCTATTTACCGTAAAAATCATTTCGATCAATCCAACTTCAATTTTGAACACAGGAATGTTTTCATCAATCCCACTTCCATTTAGGGAAACAATTTCTTTCATCAATCCAGCTTCCATTTTAAAGTGACAACATCAAATAATTTAGCAACGTAAACTACGACTTTACCAAACATTTAAGATGAATTTGGAGCAACAAGCACCCCAAATTAAGGAACGAGTGAGGGTGGGAAGAGTTTATTGTGGTATTTAAACATATATTCACAAGTTTGAGTGAAGTTGATTTTTGTGATGGTTAGGAGTCTTATTATTGTCATAGAACTGGTTTAGCAGAGTAGCTAGCTAGCTATCGGATATAACTTTTTGTAACTTGTTTCAGTTGTATATATAGGAGTGACTGTCTGCAGGACCTGCATTCTAAAATATGGACACGCAAATGATAAGTTGACTTAAAAGAAATATGTATACTACTATACTTATTACTTGTATACCAGTCAGTTGACTGTCAACTGACTGGTAGGCCTTGTTCATAAACAGGTGGCTAAAGCTGTATCTGACAGCTGCGCTGGTCGAGTAGCCCAGTGACGTCACAGCGCCCCACTCCGATTCACGCATATTCATGATCCCCGTATTGGGCTGACCTGTGAGTGGAAAGATCTTGGAGGTCCCGCAGATGGGATGGGGCAAGGTCCAACTGACATCGCCACACCAGAGAGGCGATCCTGTACATAATGCGCTGGCGGATAGGGAGCCAGTGTAAGGTTTCCAGCGTGTAGTTAGACACATGGCCGAATTTGAGTATTCGGCCAATAGGGCGCGCCACAGAGCGGAGCACCCGGCGAGGCACGCCAGCCGACTAGACGGTAGCCCGGAGTAAAGAGAAGAGCAGATGTCAAGTCGAGCACAGACAAAGGAATGCAGTAAAGTGGTTGCAGCGTAGGCTGAGCCGTGTATTGTAAACACCACCTACCGTAACTGTCTGCCTGTCCGACTCTCTGGGTTTGACCTCTGCATATCGACTTTGTCTTGATTGAGCGCCTATAATAAGCTGATTCCGCGACGTCGCTTTGTGGGCGCTGTAGAAGTTTCGAGTTTACGATTTACGATTACGATTACCAGTTTTGACCAGTTATATAATAGGTTCTACGTTACCGAATAATGTGTAAATCAATTTCGACATCAACGGTCCTGGTAACTACAGGATGCAGCTAAACACCAATTCTATTCAGCCATCATTAATATTGATTACTTGTTTGCTTCCTATTTATTTATGTGTATCTTGTTGCCTTATACCTCTTGCCTCAGTCTCTCTCTTTCTTCCTCTCTTCATATTCTTGCATGTTGTCATTGACCTCTTGCTTCATCTCACTCGTGTCCCCCTCGTGTCCTCGCCCATGAGCAGGTAAGGTAAGGTCGACGTCAACTGCCCTGACAGTCCAAATATATCGTTAACACTTTTGAAGCCTATGTTTATGATATGCATAATTTATAGATTAGGGTGCCACTCAACGTAATAATTATAAAAAATAGAGTTCAGCATATTCCAGGTCCCAGCACCTCGTGATGTTCTCTATACGATGCATAGTAATTGTGCTAAGTTTCATTGAGATATATAATATATATTAATTTTTACTGGTAGCTCAGTGTGCTTATATTTTTAATATTATGCATGTTTGTTGCGATAAAATGCTTTTTTAATTCAAATTTTTCTTCACCAGAGTAAATGAATTCCTGACTGAGTAACTCAGTAGACTTATTATTGTAATGTTATTGTTCCCCAGTGACAGTGCTCTTGTTCACATTCTTTTCTGCTTTATACTCATTACTGGGCTGCAGACTGATTTTGTTATTATTTGGAATAAATATTATCAATCATAGTACTGTTAATGTGTGTCTGTGCCAGTAGTGCAGCATATAGTTATTACTTAAATTGTGCATCACTCTAGTCTTCACTGAGAACCACAGGTGACTGATTATAAAGTAACTTTGATCAATCATTTGCTATTTAGTTCATGAGTGAGTGATGATAGAGGTTTTGGCTTTGATTGGGAATATTAGCAACAGCCAGTAACTCAGGAGTTCATGCCGGTGCCTGCGTACTTTTTGAAAAAAAGTTGGGCAATGATCTGGTCAGCATAGCTTGCAGGCATCACATCATGGAACTTATGGTAGCCACTAGCCAAAGTGTTTGATACATTGAGAGGACCATTTAGTGGATCAAGTGGTTCCACAGATGTGGCGAGTATTGGGGCTCAATCAGAGTACGAATGTGTTTTGAAGGTAGATTCCATCGCATCGGCTCTAAACCCACTTCGGAATGACCTCATACAGTTCATTCAGTGCTCAGGAACTTACAGAGTCTCAGCTAAGGGACGATTACCGAGAGCTTCTGCAACTGTTGCTTCTATTTCTTGGAGCGGAGTCCGAGTCAGGCAGTGAGCGTGTTCACATTCAGTTACTCTGACCCTTCCACCGAGCTAGGTCGATGGCGTAGCTGATATACAGTTTGAAAATTTCCGTTTTCGCTCTCAATTCCAGCTGACTGTACGTGAACTGTCATCTTTCAGTCACTTCAACACATTCGTACAGAAGGTCTATCTGAAGGCCTGGTTTACAATGTGCATGTGCTTTGTCTGCTCCAAGGAATGATCTTCAGTTACTCTGTGAGTTAGACAGCTGCAAGAAGACACACGATGCTCTTGCTAAAGCCGCTATAAAGTCATTCGCTGGTCACTTATGGTATATGAGTGAAATTCTGGTCGGTCTCGCCTTCCTTGACACTGAAGTTTCTGCCGAGATGAAGTCTGCCATGGTTGCAGCAATAGACATCAAAACACAAAACAACAGATCATCCGGGACGAATTGCCTTCACTACAACGCTACATCAGAAGCAGCTGTCTGACTGCGTCGCAATACACCAGGCAACTTTTCACAGCATTGGATATTCCACAACATTTCCTAACCTACAATCCAGATACAAGGAACAGTGTCAACGACTACATTGTTGCCCAACAGACAGTGAGAAGTCTGAAACGTGTCAGTGGAGTGGCTTTGATCCAGAGTTTCAATGGAGTCCTAACAAATCTGGATGAATAGATACAGATACATTCTGAGTCTTCTGACTTTTGGTATTAAAATTGACTTTATACGATAATATCGGAAAAATGCCACATATTGTAAAATTCATAAGTGTTGAGCTACCAGTAAATATTATTAGAACGCATCCAAAGTTTGTGCGCTTCTCTATTTTAACATTAGGAACACATTTAGAGGGTGGGAAGATGAAAATTACAAACTTCATTTTTGAGTGGCAACCTAATATAGATACATAGATAAACAATGAATATACGTTTAGCAAGAGAATACATGCTACAGTAGTCCATTCGGCCATTCCATAAGTGATGGTTGTGTCTAAAGTAGGTCAGGCCGATTCGTGCTCTTGATATTTGAAACAAAGCGCATGCCTGCGTGACTGCTGCGTGACTGCTGCGTGCTCGCGCTCATATAATTGTCAGATAAAGAGAACCAATTCTCTTACGTTAATTATAGAACATAACAAATAATATGCTGACTTATTAAGTACTGTATTTATAGTTTAGCCGCGACATCTTGGCATTCGGCTTGTTTGTTTTAGAGCAGCTCTGAGTGTTCTCTTGTATCATCCATGCGTAGGCTGAGCCGTGTATTTTAAACACCACCCACCTTAGCCGTCTGCCTGTAGGCCTATGCATGCTTAACTCTGTATATTGACCATCTGCCTATCGATTTTCTCTTGATTGAGCGCCTGTTCTCCGCGACTTCGCTTTTACGATTACGATTACCAGTTGACCATTTATATAGGTTCTACGTTACCAAATAATTTGTAAAGTAATTTCGACATCAACTAGAGGATGTCTCTAAAATTTATACTAATTCAATTCAGTCATCATTTGATTACTTGCTTGCCTCCTATTTATGTGTATCATTTCTTTTATACCTCTTGCCTCAGTCTCTCTCTATCTTTCTCCTCATATTCTTGCATGCTGTCATTGACTTCTTGCTTTATCTGACTCGTGTCCTCGTCGTGTCCTCGCCCTATGAACCGTGTTTCCGTTAACGCCCAAATGGCCGTTTTACGTCCGTATAAAACTTCCAAAACGTCCAAAATTTCTCGGTGTGATAGCCGAAAGTAATGAGCTACGTCCAAAAAAATTCCAGGTCACGGTGTAAATACGTCCTCTTTTTGGACTCTAACGGAAACACTGCCTATGAACAGATAAAGTAAGGTCAACGCTCACTGCCCTAGTATACCGTTAACATTGGATATTGACCAAGCCTATATGTATAAGACATGAATATAGATATATATATATAGATAAACAATGAATATACGTTAAGCAAGACATAGCCTACTACAATAATTATTATAGTCAAACTGACGGTTGTGCCCAATGTTTTGTCATATGCAACAGGACAGTCTATATTGACAAATCAGAACAAAATTTAATGTTCAACAATGCGCACAATAGGGAGACCTGAATGGACACAAGTTCCAACTAATTAGGGTATCATAGTTACCAACAGATCCAGATGATGACGTATTTAAAGTTATGTGCAACTTTTGATTATGTTAATGGAAGATATCTGCAATAATTGATTAACAGTCAGCAAATAATAATAGCAAATCCCTGACTAAGCCATACATCATTGCAAAATTGCCCAATCATTAAGATATGATCTGAGCTGTACGGCCAACTTATCAAATCAGTTCAGGCAGTTTTGTACTAGAAAGTGAAAGTAATATTTTGGGTGGGAATACACATGAATCATTGCATTCCACAGTTAAAGAAGCCCCTAGTTACCTACAGAAAAAGTTGCTCGCTGGCATATGTACAATATTAATTGTATGTTAATGGTAGACACTAGACGGTTCACCAGCAATTATTGCCCAAAGTAACCTAGTTTTATTTATAATTGCGAATTTATATGCGCCACTTCAGAAATTCAACACAGCAGCTCTCGATCTAAGAACAAAAAACCTTGATAAAACATTATTTATTATTTTGTCCATTGGATTTGTTTAAGAGTTTGGTAACCAGTTATAATATATTATTTTTAAATCTTTGTAACTGGTTGGGAGTTCAAGATTTCTGTTCTGTTTAGTGTTTACATTCCCTTGCAAATTTGTTAATAACATGCTCACTGCAGCTGTTCTCTTTTTGTGGAAGCCTCTTCAACCTGATGCCATCCGTCAACTCATACTTGACTCTTCCTCGAAGTCATGCGAACTTTACTTACTTCCTTCATTCTTAGTTACGGAATTTATAGATGAACTTGTTCTGTCTTGGACAATACTATGTAACTCTTCGCTGGCCCCTACGTACCTGCATTGCACAAAAGGGCTGTGGTTTTTCCTTCTATCGTGCGATAATGTCTTGACCCGGGTTACCATTCAAATAACCGCTTTATCTCAAACTGGTCTTTCCTCTCGAAGCTTCTTGAGAAATGTGTGTCTGTACAGCTTGTCCGCTACCTCGACCTACGCTCTCTAATGCCTCCGCTTCTGTCTGTATTTAAGAAATTCTACTCGACGCATGCTCTAATGGTGAGTCTTGTATATCATGCCGTTGATCGTGGCCATGTCACTCTACTTCCCTCTATGACATTAGTGCCGCTTTCGACACTGTCGATCACGCCATCCTTCTTCACCGACTGTCTAACTCATTTGGGATTACTGACTCTGCTCTTACTCTGGATCCGCATCATCCGCTCATTCCTTACCGATCGCTCTGTCGCTATAGCTTTGGTCCCACTCGCTCTGCTAGGGTCCACCTCTCTTACGGCTTACCTCAGGGCTCGGTTCTTGCTCCCTTTCTTTTTATCTTGCATATCTCGGATCTGGCCGTTGGGCTTGGTCTACTATCCAACCAATAGAATATAAAGTCCTATCCCTCACCTACAATACACTTCAATCCTCTCAGCCCTCGTATCCCCGTCAGTTGTTCTCGGTCCAACCTCTTCGTTCAACCGTCATCACCCTCACACTGCTCCGCCCTTCCGTCACCTCATCGCTTAAATTTGCAAATCGCTCCATAGCCATAGCTGTCCCGCCTCTTGGAACAAACTCCCGCCTGTGCTACGACAAATATCCGATCCATCCTATGAACTCACCAAAACCTCACCTCTTGCTATCTCTCCACAGGTCTTACACTCAAAACTGAAAACACTGCTTTTTCACAAATCCTATCCCGATTCCTTCTCTTCCCTCACCTTTCTCGCCATTTCAACTCTAAGCATCACCCACCTTAGCCGTCCGACTGTCTGCCTCCCTGACTCTCTGGATTTTGACCCCCTGCCTATCGATTCTGTTTTGGTTAAGCGCCTGTGAATAAGCTGGTTCCCGCGACTTCGCTTTTGTGGGCGCTGTAGAAATATCGAGTTTACGATTACGATTACGATTACGATATGCTGATGACACGCAGGTTTACCTTCATGGACCTGCAGACGCAGCTGCTGTTATGGTTGAGCGTATTCTAGAGCTTCAGCTGCTCTTGACCGATGGTTGTCCTCAAATCGCCTGCTCCTTAAATGAGATAAGACACATTACATCGTAGATCTGGTAGTCTTTCCCAGCTTACGAAGATTGATGCTGACTCCTTTCGCTTTCAGTTTCCAAATGTGCACTTCTCTTCCTCTGTGTTAATGAGTATTCACTCTTGTAATTATTATAATAAATTTATTGTTTCTTCTAGCTGGGCTAGTTAGGCTGAATCTCTAGCCTAGGCCTATATATCTTATGTTTGTATGTTATATTTTGCAGAGAAAATGGACTCGCAAGGACATACATGTAGCCTACCTGCAGAGATAAGGCGCTTTTCCCGCCATAGTTCTCCATCTGAACCGGCAAAATTCTAATTAGCCTATTCGCAAATTGTAAGCATTTGAAAATGATTGTTCTCTAAAGAAGTTAAAGAAGCCTGTGAAAATTCAGATTTTATCATTAAATCAAACTTTCAAACCAAACTTAAAACATCAACGTAGGTCTATGCGTTTTTATTTAAGGCTTCTCAGCTAGGGCTTTTTAAACGAATTTTTAGAACTGCACAGCCCCTTCTCTCTTTTTTAAAAAGTCATGGTAAATTATTCCCAATGGGTGACAATGACCTTTTAAGCTATATTTAACTGCACAAAATTACTTTTACAGCTGCACAACTTGACTTATAACTGCATGTTTTCTGTAGAACTGCACACTAAAAAGCCCCTCTGATCTCAGCGTTATGTCTGACTTGAGCTAAATAAAGCATAGACCTAACGGTTAGTGTTAGCTTTTCTCCAAGGACACATATAGAGGGTCAATCGAGCGATTAAGAGCAGTAAACAGGATATCAACATTTCAACCCGTAACTCTGAGTATAACGAATATGTTCTGACAGCAAGTTGCCACCATGACAATATAGAGACTACATCTACGTTCAGGTATTTAGTTAGATATTTTTCTATATTCACTCGATCAAAACTTCTCTTATAAGTCAGTGCTAAAGCGAAAGGAAACATCGATGTGTACACGTTAAAAATAACGCAGTAATGTCAATAGTAAAACCGAAAGTGTTGTAGATTTTTCGACTTAGAGAACAAGATGGCTGCTATAAGAGTCTAGTAGTGGTGGTATTAACAGGGATGAGATCGACGCAAGGCCGTATCTAGGGGCGTGTTTTGGGTGTTTGAACACCCCCGAAATTAAATAATGTAAAAATGAAATAACACATTTATTTTACTAACACACGGTGTAGGAACTAAGATATATCGAGCACTCATGTGAACTGTAGATGATGCCGCTCTACAGTGCTTGGCTGGCTGCTTCTCACACAGCGCTTGTGTAATAAGTGCTACTTACTTTACTTGAATGCATATAGACCTATAATTATGCAGGGTGGGCTAAATGTTTACGTTTAGAATGTAACTGAAATGACGTTGCCGCGTTCAGAATTGTAAGTAAGTAAGTAAGTATATTCTTTATTAACCAATTGCTAATCGCACTTTGGTGCACAGACATCTTATTAACAGAGTTAAAAGTATAAAGTATCCTGACTATAAACGTTTTTCGTATTAAGTAAATTAGTGACAATATCGCTTAACACTTTGACCGCGGGCCCAATTATAGGCCAGGCGCGGCTAATATAGGCCAAAAGCCTAAAAATTTATAAACATTTTACGTAATGATTTTTGACGTCCTTCTGTTTAAAGTATCAAAATAACTGTTCGTTTTGCATGTTTTCCTTACTGTCACACTGCGGAGCTATAGAAATTATGTTCATTGTGAACCAGTTTGAAACATTTTAGGCCTACAACGCACAGTAGGCCTACAGGCTCTAAAGGGCAAGTTTCACAAAAACAACGCGTTTCCTTGCGCCTTTCCTGCTTGTTGCAAACATCACATCTATTGCAAGGTCCTGCTTTGGTAGCAGATGCTGGGATAATATCCAGGTAATGCTGTCCACTGAGTCTGGATAGGCCCGAAGCCTTGTGTTGCTTGAAGGCCACTGATGGGGCGGCTGTCTCTGGCCGATCTTGGCTTCCGAGCAGAGACCGAATAATAGGCTATTTTGTTCCAAACCTCGTGTACACTATCAACAAAAGAATCATCGTCTAATTCGCACGACATCCTCACAGGCTGCTGTATACTGAACCTTTTCTTTTTCAAATAATTCATATAAATTTATTATGTTTACCGCATAAAGCCTACACAAAGATGGCGGACACAACAACAGACGCTTCATATCATATCTTCCATTTTTTAGTCACTAAACATTGCCAAAAATAATCTTATGTGCATTCAGTAGATAGCAGCACATGTCCATTATTATTTATACGCGGCAGGAAATATTACTGGGACGCTGAACAACCTCTGAGCGGCCGATACCTAAGGGACGTGTATACACGTCCCTAGCGTCTGAACAATCCCAATTTGGGACGTGTTAACACGTCCCTAGCGGCCAACGTGTTAATAAACCAACAACACCTTGGTGCAAAGTCATTATAGTCCCGCATATACCTAAGAAGTCAACCAATGATGATTAGACCTTATATATCATCCTAGTGATGACATTTTTACGCATTAAATTATCTGCGTGAGGAATGATACGGTCATGAGCCCGGGGGCGGAGGGAATACTTAGAAGTTTTAATTGGGGGAAGCAATTCATGTAAAACATGCCCATTATCCACCAGGATCGATGAAAAAGTCGGGAATCAGCCTTTATGCATAGTTGCTCAAAAGACAGGGGAATCTCCAGGAAGATAGTGATAGCGTAGGTTGTAAAACTATTTCCTAAATTAGCCTAATCTTGACGATTAAGCATGTAGGCCTACTGCAAATATTTTACATGTAGTATATTAGTTAAATTAAATGTTTTAGCGGAAATTGACAAAGTTGTCAGTAATGTTAGTGATGAAAGTCATGCAACTGCCGATGCAAGTACTATAGTAGGCCTATTGATAATGAGAACGCTGTTATAGCTGATGTCCCGCAGTTACCTCAGTTTCTCGACGTTAGTGAGGATTATGAAAGTGCTGTTACAAGTGTAATTCAAGAAACTGAAAGTAAACAAGTGACCACTGCTTCCAAATCCACAGCTTGGGGCAGCCATATAACTATACGACTTAGGACTCTATTTGAATGTACCAAGTGGCAAGTGCAGACGTTGACGACAGTTTAGAGTTAAAGTTGATTACAGAGCTACGTTTCCTGATGCAGTGTCTGAA
Source organism: Aporrectodea caliginosa (assembly GCA_020284085.1). NCBI lineage: Eukaryota > Metazoa > Annelida > Clitellata > Crassiclitellata > Lumbricidae > Aporrectodea > Aporrectodea caliginosa. Next base: position 160,345 of record JACEVL010000271.1, on the reverse strand, counting down.
CCAGAATCCATTCTGGACAGAATGAGCCATTAGTTTTGAAGTTCTTATTACTATGTGACATAATTATTACAATAGATTAGATCACTACAATACAATTCTATATATTCTATTCTATTTACGGACTTATTGCGCCTCTCACAGTATAACATAGGCGCTTCCAGTGCGAAGGAACCTCGGAAAAAGAAAGTCTTAAGAGAACGGGCAGAAACAATAGTGCCCCAGATATGATCGCAGCACGAGTTATAGCAGGAAGGTCACTCCACAGCAAAGGGCCATAGGCACGATGCTATGCTGTGGCAGTCCGAGACCGAGGTATGCCTACTAGAAGGTGATGATAGTCTAAAGAGCGGAGAGGTCGTCCTGAGGTAGCTGAGAGAGGCCGCCTGATAAGATCACAGAGGTAGCATGGATCTTGACCCAAAAAGTGTTACAGGTAAGAAAGAGAATTTTAAACTGAATCCGAGCAGTTAAGGGAAGCTAATGAAATGTTCAGTCATAAAATTCGACATTATATATATATATGGGAAAAACGAGAAAGGCGGGCGATCAAACTTGGAGTTGCATTAAGTAGCCTACCATTTGCCCATTTGTAAAACTGATGCTCTGGAATCGTATAGTATAAGCCTACTAACTGTACTACAGTGTGTAATGTATAGGCCGCGCGGGACCCGCTTTGAGAGCTCACGACGCTCCTCCAAACCCCTTAATCGGTTGACTCGGTTGCTTGTCGGCTTGCTCAAGGACTAGCAAACACCCCCCGAAATAAAATCCTGGCTACGGCCTTGGATCAACGATATGTCTACATGTTGTATATGCACCGAATTCTTCACCGATCCGAAGGCATTGCCATGCATTCATACATTGTGCATGAAATGTCTTCAAGAGAGTGGGCTTAAAACCAATAAAGGGCCTGGAGTTGAAATGCCTTGCCCAATATGTAGGCGACTATTCAAGATTCCTAGTGAAGGGTTTCGTGGACTGCCTAAAAATGTCTTCATTGAGAGACTGATACAAGTGTCAAAGGTTTCAGACCCATCTGCAGTAACTAAAGCCTTATGCTCTCTGTGTTTAGAGGAAAATAAGGAGCAAGAAGGAAAAGAAATTCCAACAGCTGATACGTATTGCGTTGAATGCAAGCACAAGTTGTGCGAAGAATGTTGCAATGAACACAGGAAATTTAAATTGACAAAGAATCATAAATTGATGCCAATAGATGAATATGAAAGTGGACAAAATGTGGCGGCCGATATAAAATGTAGCTCCAATGTTTGTGAAGTTCGTGAAGAAAAGGTTCTGACTGCATATTGTGGTGCTTGCAAAACAGTTGTATGCGCCATTTGCGTCATCGAGGACCACAATAACCATAAAGGTGGCCAAACTGGCCATGTTAGGAAATGTGTGGATGGTTTTTGAAAGCAGATACAAAATACTACTGAAGCTATGAACGGATGCATCGATCAAGCTCATTTGAAAAAGGTGGAGCTATTGAAGGTTAAGGAAGAAATGCAGCGAAGGGTGGAAAGCTTAGAATGTGATGTAGAGAACAGAAAAGACGAAATGATACAGTTAACTGAAAAACATGCACGTTAGGGTGCTCAAAAAAATAAAAGTTGAAAATTCATTGCTCCCGAGAATTTTCCAATGCGTCTCATAGAGATGAGACTAAACATCCAAATTTGAGGCTTTTACATTAAGGTTAAGCCTTGCCCCCAGCACGTTGAAGTTTTAACAATAATCGCTATTTTTTGGTTGAAAACACAAATGGAAAATTTTTAAGTATACATAAAAACTAGCATATTTATTGGTCAGAACATGAAAGTCTGCAAGTACAAGTACATGTACTAAGGTCTCAGGTACGTGTACAAGTACTTAGGTATCAAGTACAAGTACTAAGGGCTCAAGTACACGTACGAGTACAAGTACATTAGGCTACTGCAATAACGATATATTTACTGCCCTGACAAATCAATGGTGTATTGCGGCTATTGCCACGTGGATTCATTTAGAATTTTTCTTTTTTGAGAAATATAAGGGATGTGAGCATCTTGTCACTCAGAGTCGATCGAAGCTCTTTTAATATTACACTAAACACACGTTCAACATTAGCGCTAGATGCTGACACACTTAAAACTTTAAGCGTTGGTTCATAAAGTTTGTCAAAAATAGTGTTGCTGCATTTCCAAACGTCCAAACAATCAACTTCATCGAAGTATTCAACTAGATTGTCACTTGTGATGATAGGATACTCGGTTTCACCGAAGATCCTATACAGTAGTGACCAAATAGCTTAGAATATTTTGATGCAGCAGGTCTGCACGACACTGCAGTTTCGATTGCTATAGCCGTATGCGTGATTATCGTGCCAAAATGAGACGTTTGTGTATAGCACCTGCTCCACCACTGCCAAAGAAACTTGAAGTGGTCCCGAACAAAGCATGTGTCTCATTCACATAAGACATAATAATATATGTAGCCTACACATTTTAAATAGGATCATGCTAATTGTAGGCAGTTTTTGACTAATGGAGCAACACAAAGAAAATGCATCAAATAATATGTTTTAAGAAGGACACAAAAGTGATTCGCAAATGACTACCTAAGTGGCCTAACTAAGCGCGTTTTGAGACAGATGACAATGTTTCCTTCACAGAGCTATATCCACCATCTCGCACACGCAGCGAAGACTGTTCCGAGAGGAACATAGAACACAGAGGAACATAGAAAACTCAAAATTTTTACAGGTGTGCACCAATCAGACATGAATTCCATATATAAGCTATAGATTCAAAGGTGTATTGCTAGCAGTCTCAGAGTGCAATTCATAAAATGCATTTCTTCGGTGAAGAAGCTGTCTTTCCAATCGCGGCTTTCGTGTGGTGCTGAGAAATTTCGACGACTTACATTTTTACATTACTCGATAGAGTTCATATGATTTGTCAGTTACTGCTCAACTCTCCGGAGTAGGGTGGTCCACGACACAATGGTAAATTTTCATCTTTAGCAGAACTTTGCTCCACAAGTTTAAATCTGTTCTACCTCTCCTAAGTAAGATGTGGACCAAATCTGAAGCAGATTGGAGCAGTTTTAGAGGTCGCTCAAGGTAGCCAAACATTCTCTTGATAATACCATGGCATAGTGAAAGTTATTGACTGTGATCTACTCAAGAAATATTATTAGAACCGCTTGCTACTTAATTATGAACTGTTGTTTCAAACTGAAGTTTAGAAATACCAATCTAACATTATAAACTATCCTTTGATGTAGCATGAAAATGTTGGAATTTTTAAAATTGCTTTTAAGAACCCTTAGTCTTAAAATTCCTTAGTAAATTGGTGAATTTTAGGAATTGAAGAGAGTTGACTGTAGCGTTTTTGACATAGCTCATAAACACACTAATGGCAAAGACAAGAAGAAGTGCTGAAGTTTGGTTTATAGAGTAGGGCACAGAAAAAACTGTCTGGGTCCCATCTTCCAACAAAGGTTCCATCCGACGATCATACTACAAGAACCATGAGGAGCTGGTGACATACTTGCAGTATACTAGTCATAGGTGACGGAGAAGAGATATATACTGGGAGTTCCAAAAATTGGCTGCAGAACTGGTAACGAACAAGCTGAAGCCTGCCTGAGGACTCTGGATGACTGGGGTCTTCGGACTTCGGAGTCTAGTTCGTGGTATATGGCCTATGACATCACTGCCAGCAATACTCGCCTGAAGAATGATACCTGCACTTTTATTGAGAATTCGAATTTAGCAAGAATTAACCTAGATGACTTGCCGGCATCATGTCAGGAACTTCCTCTTGCTGTTTTCGGCTCTTTATCTGAACCTACTGGAGAGTCTGCCATTACTATGCTCAGCAGGTTCGAGCTAAGCTGGCCACACATTGACCAGGCGACAAATGAAATGGCTTCCGACGACATCTTTGATGCACACACATCTGCTCTTCGAGATGAAATGTGAAATTCTTCAAGGCAGCTCTTGAAGTGTCACATCAGAGAGAAGACCGAGGAATTCTTGAAACTCAGTTTGATCTTCAGGGTGGTGCAAAGGGAGCAAGAGTTTCCTTTCAGGCACTAGGAGCATTCCATCATGCACATTTGATGGTGAAAACTATCTTTAGCATTAAAATATGTCTTTTCCTGCAGCTGTTCTCTCCAACTGCCAAAGAAAAAGGAGCTGGCACTGTTTGTGAGCCTTGTCTACATGTATGTTCGGTTCTGGCATGAAGCTCCTCTGCCTATAAGTGCACCACTCAACGATCTACTGCTACTGGAGGAGCTCAGTAAATATCTAAATATGAGAGTGGCAAAGGTTGCCTCGACCGCATTCGGTAGGCATATCTGGTACGTTTAAGAAATTTTCGTCAGCACGTCCTTGTTTGACGACAGAATTGGAGTGGATGTGAAACACTGATGGTGACAAACATCCACCTTTCACAGTCCAGCAATTATGTGAAGTGCCTCGACCATCCTCCTGAATCCCTCACCTTCCTTGGCCTTGCATCTTCCGTCACAGAGAGAAATACTGTCATCGTTGACATTCTGAACTTGAATGGAAAAGAGAAGGCCCGAGGCTTCCTGGTTAAAGATCCTAAGGATGCGATGATCACTCCTACCAGGACCTCCTAAAGGCAGCGTCAGTCATGACAGTTATGAGCGACTCTGTTGGGAGAGCCATGGGTTTGATGCAGCAGTAGCATTAATCGTTGACAAAGAATGAAGAGCAGCCGTTCCTTCTTCAGCTCGTGAAACGCTACAGGAACACCTACCCGTCCTGCTCTAAGGCCACGCTGATGAAGATGACAGAGGACATAGAATGTGTTACTCAAGAAAAGTTCCAGTGTTTCCATAGCAAAATTGAACATTTTGGAGCATTTTCTTATTTTCATTGCTGCACTATATGTTTTAATTCAACTCAAATTCTGTTTTCTGTTCTTAGTGCAGATTACCGATTTCGTGCTTAATATGGTGAAAATACCCTGACCTTGAGCGACCTCTAAATACTCATCAATCGGTCTCAAATTTGGTAGAGGTAATAGTGGGCAGCCATAGAACAAAAGGAGGTTGTGGAGCGCAACTCTGAGAAACTTAGTGTTTTTGGACCACGCTACTCCGGAGTCTTTGCAAGTGTTTAACAAGTTTTATGTTGTGCCAGTTTTTGTCTGAAATGATAGTTTTCTCACTACAAAACTTGCACTTAGCACAAATAACATTTCCGTTGACGGTGAAATTATCATAACCAAACTTAACCGCTATAGGAATATTAGTACCCTATTTTTCTTATTAACATTATCACCATTTGTGGCCGCTATTTTAACAAGACGTCCGGAAGAAATTCTGATCAAGATGTGGTCCATACTAGGGCTGCCAACTTTTGATTTTGCCAATCCGGGACGTCTGCTTAAATATAGTCACTCGATATGCCATTATCAATTTACCCTATCCGCATCACTGGACGGGGTAATAATAATAATAATAATAATAATAATAATAATAATAATAATAATAATAATAATAATAATAATAATAATAATAATAATAATAATAATAATAATAATAATAATAACAGATTCGAGTGCCGTAATTCGCAGGCAGTTGATGAGTCAAAGCAACGATTCAGAAGCACTTGCTGGAGCAGGGAGATATCAGTCAAGATGGGCCTGTATAAACAGTTCAGCTTTTAGATGCTTCTTGAAAACAGCGAGGGATGTAGAGATTTTGATGTCGGTGTTGTCAACATAGTGATGGTGTTGGATCCCTAAATATTGGATGAGAAAGCTAACTGGTGAGATGAACATGGATAAAAGAAAAGGACTGAGGACACTACCCAGAACTACTCCATAGGTGGAGGGTAGAGTGTTAGATTTGACAGAGCCTAGGGCTATGAAAAAGTATCTTCCTTCAAGGTGTGTGGTCAACCAGTTTTAGAGCATTGCCAGTGATACCAAAAGCATATTGCGAGTGGGCAACAAGGAGTTTATGGTCCATTTTATCATAGGCGGCCGAGATGTCAAGAGATAATAAAACGGTTGATGAGCCGTAATCAATGTTGGAGAGTATGTCGTTTGTGACTTTGAGGACAGTTGTCTAAGTCGAGTGGCCAGGCTTGAAACCAGATTGGAACAGGTTGAAACCTGGAGAGCCTGTGATGTGTGGGGATGTGTCTGGCGTGGGCGAGTTTCTCTGGAATCTTGGAGAGTGTTGAGATTTGATATCGGCCTGAGATGTATGACTTAGTCTACTAAAAATAGTCGTTAAAATTAAAGTCAAATCATCAAAAGATAAGTGGCCTATAAAATTCGAATCAACTTCAAGCAAAAGGTTTATTCCATGGCCACTCTGTAAAACTTATTTATGACCGACTTTTTGAATTTAGTGTGCGAAACATTCCTTGAAGTGGATATTCCGAGACAATTCGTGATCAATCCAGCACACGGGACGCACGAGGCCGATTCCGGGACTGTCCCGGCGAATCCGGGACGGTTGGCAGCCCTAGTCCATACAGAACTGCCAGAAGTCCAATGTCCAGAGCGTAAGAATTAATGACAAAAAGTACAGATAAAGCTTACTGGTAACCTATTCGAGTGCCTGTAGAAATGTCATTTGTGTCCAAGTACTTAGGTCTCAAGTACGAGTACAAGTACTAAGGTCTCCAGTACAAGTGCAAGTTCTTAAAACTATACTTAAGTTATACTCGATTACAAGAACAAGTACCAATACATCTCTGCATACAACAGTTCACAAAAGAAGTTAATCATCATGAAAATAATTACGGTTTTCCTCCATGATATTGCCGATTTTAAGCAAATTCGCATATTTTCACATAGTCTAACATTTTTATGCCGGAGGCAAGGCTTAACCTTTTTCAGTTGGTCTGAAAATTGGTACAGTTGTACAAAGTGATAAATGGAATGGGAAAATCGCCGGGGAGCAGTATTTTTAGGAACTTTTTAAACTACATTATATTCTGGAGCACCCTAATACACATACACATCAGTTGCTGGACCTACTTTTGGAACTCTCTTCCTGTGTCTGTACGCTGTGTATCATACTCTAACACAATGCATTTTGTTTTTGCACTCTTACTACTGCCAAATATTATTCAGAAAAAGGTTAATCCTGCCGCCCCATGTCCGTATGACCTTTTTGGATTGACCTTCTGACTTGTACATCATTTACTGGATTTTTTCTTGAATTTGTACTGATTGCTGTTATTGTGATCTTGTGATCTTATAGTGTTTGATGCTCTGTCAATAAATGGCTTACTCAGTCGCTTGCGTCATTTCGTTCTCGTCTGAAAACTTGCCTCTTTCAAATTGCTTATCTACCGTATACTATAGGCTGTCTCTCTGCCTCTTAAGGACTGATCTTTTGGATGTTGACCTAATTACGGCTTGGTATTGATGTGCCATCGGTTGATGCTTTGTGCATTAGACACCGGCGCAATAGAAATTGCTAATTACATTACATAGCCTTCGTTAATGAGCGTTGGGCAGTAATTATTAGGCTTGTCAGTTCCAATGTTCAACTCTGATAATATAGGTCCTAATGCTCACAAAACGTGATGGTCGAGTCAACACTGTGAGATCTCGCACACAGTTGGAGGCGAACCAACGGAGCCCCATAAAGAGTTGGAATTTTACTCATGATAGTCCTTTGCAATTTTGCATGGAAAACCAAGAATTACATTATTAACAGACTGACACTACCTTGCAGGCGGTAATAGTGCCAGTATTTGGCATTGGCCACCAGTTCATTCATTAACCCTCATGCGAACAATCAAAAATGCAACTTAATTTGAACAACGGGGGTCTGGTCAGACCCCCTTTTTTATTTGGGTTCTTCATAGGTAACAGTGTATTTTATATGCCAGTTTTGCAACATGTTATTAGAATAACAGAAAATAACAATGTATCAGTCTCTACAAGCAATATAAATCATTTCTATGATGAATTTGAAGCTAAATGTATAGTTATAGTCACAGTCTGTCGTAAACGTTTGATCGACTCCGTGATAATCTATCTATAAAATAAGAAATAAATAAATAAACCATTAATTTAGTCTAGTAATTATTAGTACTGATTGGTGGGTGTTATGTTCAAATACTACATGACTATTTTTTAAGAAAATATCTCTCACAAAATAATGAATATACTGTAATTGTAGGCCAGTTAGTCCTGCTCTTGTTTGCTTCGAATACATGTGTACAGCGCATCAGACAGTGAGACAGACACACTGCTTTGTAGCATGTGCGGCATCTGTACTGCGTTATCTGTCTTTCTTGCCAACACAGGTAGCATCGTCGTTTTGTACCCTCCTCTTCCTGCTTCTGTTGAGTTACAATCTGAGATCTGGTGGCCAAGATTGCACGCTGCACTTCTTCTGACTATGGCTTGGTTACTCTGGTAGTGAGTGATCCACGGCACTGTGAGAGATCTGGCAAGCTGGTTCAAGAGCGCCGTTTGAAGCGCTAATTCATCTCCTATTCTGAGTTGTTCAATATCCAGATGATCATTACACTGAGTGCCGAAATGTCAACGACATTGAAGATGTAAACTGGCCATCTGTTAGTCTTACGTTTGACAGACTTAGCCGGTATTATCTTCAGGGTCTCCTAAGCACTCAACCTTTTTGGTCGTTAAAATGTGCTAATTGTTGCTCAACAATATAGCAACAAAGTCATATAACCGATTTGAGAAAATATAATATTTAAAATAGTTATGCAACAAAATTGTCAGGGGTCTGGCCAGACCCCCCTTGTTCGGATGAGGGTTAAAGACATTCGAAAAAAGCTGGACGATTGGTAATATCCTCTTACCTACAACGTCTGACCGTTGCGTCACCGAATCCGAGATTTTTCCGTCGTATATAAGTCTAAACAAAGTCAGTCAAATTGCGACGGGATCCTAACAAGATGTTTACAAATTACTGTCCAAAAACTCAACGAAATTCACATAAGATCTCAGAAATTACTCCGAAAGGCATAATGAGATTGAATAGAAGTGTGAACATAATAGCACTATTGAGCAAATTTTGCACATGACGAACTGGACAATCCAAATGAAAAGATAAACAAGCAGAGAGGTAATTTTAAGATAGGTTGTTGTTGGCATAAGTGGTTTAGTGAATTTGTCATGAAAGTGAATCCAGCATTATAGTCAACATTAGGCTTGTTGTGCTTCCTAAGTTTCAGGCATGTAAGAGACTGCGTAAAGGCAAATTTTTGGTCTTGTTTCCTTTCTAATGTCATAGATTTTATCTAAAGTCAGTAAGATAAATATTTTATTTGCAGGAAAAAGACATGTGATCGTTATTCAAGTCCTGCACCAATTGGAATGGCATGTTCGAGTAAGGTTTATATTAGTTTTAATTCTAGGCAGCGGTACCTGAGGAATATAATATAATAATTAATGGATTCGACTGATATAAAAAAATTAACTTCTCACCAAAAACGTCCAGTGGGTCCAAGTTCGATACTTTTTATTTATATGTAAGTTATATTGCAGAGTGCTGAACCTTAATGAGCTGTGTTATTTCTGTAGCGCTTTGACACTGTGGCTATAGAACAAAATCCAAGACATATTGATGTCATAAACGTTGAAGAAAACCAGGCTAGTCCATTGGTGTGCTGCCTGGTCTTTCAGACTGTATGGCTGGACAGGCGAGATCTTAATGACCATAATGTGTGTGACAATCCATTGAAGATTTTACTCCTTAGATATTGACACCATCGAAAGATAATTCATAAATAAAATAAGTGAATAGAAACCAGACAACAGAAAAGTGAGCACTAAAGAAATACAGAAGGTAGAGAAAATACAGCAAATAAGAAAGAAGAGAAAGATATGTTGGTCAGCCTGACACAAATATAGAACGACAATACAGACAGGAACACATGATAGACCTATTATAACTCTGCATTGTGGACTGAATTACGCATATTTATCAAAGATGTTGCTTAAACTAATTTTTAACGTATTCAGTTGGATTACTAAAGCTATTCCGCATTAATTTTGCACGTTCTATAATGTAATGGAATAATTAACAACTATGTAGACGACTCTGATAGAAGAAATTTGGCAAAGTATAATGGTCATGGCTGCAAGTGTTTATGTTATTCTTTAGGATCTTTCACAAATGATGAGCTAAAGCACAGGGTAAGAAAATTCTTTGCTAAATTTGTGTCCGATGTTGAACCGGATCGACTGAGTGATTGGTTGGTGCAAGAAAATGTGATCTCTATCGCCCAATGGCAGAGGATCCGCCACGAGAATCCTACAGAACCAGACAGATGTCGAGCTCTTCTTCACCATCTGTTCGACACTCAACACCCTTCGGCATTTCTCGTTGTACGGGAAGCCTTATGTGAACGAAATCACTACTTACTCGCATTAATCGAAAATCAAGAACCCGATTGCGGAATCCACACAGGAACCGTTCTACAAGGTTATTATTCACATATTTATATGATTATTCTTTTAGCAGATGAAGCAATTCCTCAACACAATCTTCTTTCTTCGTTTTATGAGAAATAGTCTATTATGCTTTTTACTAGTAACGTCTTAACGATGGTCTGTCGTGTATATAAGATCCGTTGTTTTGTTCGGCAGCTGTTTGTTTACAAACAATGACTCACTGAACTCATTAGATTGTAACTAGCTGCGATTTGTCAGCTGGAGATTTTATTAGACGAATATACATACAATGTACAAACATTATTTTATCATTAGAAGTTCATTACACAGAATAATGGACATTCAAGTAGCAAAGTTTACAAGAATGTATGGATGGAACCAGATGTTTTTCGTTAAGTATATTGATTAATTAATTTAAAGCATTCCCAAGTTTTAGACGACATTGCTCCAGTTTTAGTCTCCATGTTTAACAGGTCTCTTACTGAGGGCCACCTCCCACCATCTCAAAAGCGGGCTATTGTTCTCCCTACCCTTAAGAAACCTAACCTTGACCCGAATGTCTGTCAGAATTATCGACCAATCTCCAACCTTTCGTTTCTCTCTAAAACTCTTGAGAAACTTGTCTCAATTCAGCTTCTGCCTTACCTTGAACAGTTTGGGCTCCTGCCCCCAGCCAGTCTGGGTTCAGAGGTCACCATTCCACTTAAACTGCCCTTCTGTTTCTCCTCTCTGATATTTACTCAGCCACTGACAAATCACATTTAACACTCCTGGCACTTTTCGATGTTTCCTCGGCCTTTGATATGGTCGATCATGCGATCCTGCTGCAGCGTCTTGAACTATCTTGTGACCTTTGTGGATCCGCTCTTACTTGGTTCATATCTCATCTTTCAGCCCATGCCGTTCTGGTGATTCCACAACGGCCTGGACTGGAGTCGAGTTCGGTGTCAGTCCTCGGCCCCCATCTTGTACCTACTGTATTTAGCGGACATACCTTCCTTATTTACCAAACACCTAGCCACTGGCCACCTCTATGCTGACGACGTCCAAACCTTTGTACATGGTCCTCCCGTTGACCAGCTTTCTCTTGTGTCATGGATCGACTCACTGTCACATGATCTCCACTCATGGATGTCAGCCAACCGACTAAATCTTAACTCCTCTAAAACTCAACTGATCTGGTTTGGAACCAAACAGCAACTCCTTAAACTTGACCTCCCACTTCTGAAATCAATGTATCCTGACTACTGTAACATATTCAATATTCATCTAGTGTCTGCAACATGGGTGTCACTCTTGATAGCACCCTGTCGTTCTCCGAGCACCCATTGCACTGGACGCGCTCATGTTACTATAACATGAGGCGCCTGAGAGCAATCAGAAGATCTGTTTCCTATTCTGTCTTTACAACCATAGTCCATGCTTTCATCTGCTGTCGCATTGACTATTGAAATTCACTATTGGCTGGGCTTCCCAAGGCAAGCATATCCTCCCTTCAGTCGGCTATGAACTTGGCAGCCCGTCTCCCTCGCTACTCTCATAGCTCCACCTACATGACTGATGTCCTAAACTGGCTCCCTGTTGCCTCTCGTATCCAATACAAGGTACTGCTCGTAGTCTCAAGAACTCAACTGGGCCTAGCTCCTAAATATCTTTGTGACTTAATGCGCAAACCTCTATCTGCTGTCTCTTCCGGCCCTCTCCGGTCTGCGCATCGACTTGGTCTCCTAGTTCTCCGGGCAAGGACTGCCACGGCCCAGCACCGTGCCTTCGCCATCGTGGGCCCTTCTATGTGGAATGACCTCCCCCTCAATCTGTAGTAAGATTTTAGTCGGGGTTCCACCTTCATCCCTTCGTTGCTTGAAGACTTTCTTATTTCCTCGGGCTGTCACGCTGAGAGCGCATCTGAATAGCTAGTACTGTAAGAGGCGCTTTACAAATTCTCAGATACGATACGAAACTAGGGTTAGAACTGTCATTGTATGTATACATGGTTCTGTTTATGTAATGGACTTTTGCATAGCGCGGTTAATAAATTCTCCGAAAATCAGTTTAGGCAAGAAACTAGGTCATTAGGGTGGTCCACAAAAACAAAGTTCAAGCTAGCAACCAGGACACGCTCTCAGTTTGTTAGACCTGTCAATAGTATTATTGAGATAAAATTTCAGCATCTTATTCCAGCTGGAAGATGGTGCTCAATGACATAGAAATATTACCATTAGCGGTAAATCTCGATGTCGTATAACTTGGTCAACAACTCAACATTTGTCATGGAGATGAGCTTCAAATAGTTTCTGTTTTGTTATAGGCCTACTTACTTACTTACTTGCTGGTATTACAAAGCGTAAAGTTCTTGTTGAAAGTCATGGTGTCTACTTCCGGTGTTTTTGCCAGACATGTGTTCAGAAGTGAATTTTCAAATTTACCAATTGCCAATGCAATTTAAGAGCTCATATTTAACACTGTAACTCCTCGGTGTGCCCAAATTAGCCTGTGAAACAGGATACAATGAATCCATGGCCATTCATAATCTTCTGGAGTTGTGGAGACTCATTGACAAGGTTCGAGCCTTGAGCTTTGATACAACATCTGTCAATACTGAACGCTTCAACAGAGTGTGCGTTCTGCTGGAAGACAAGATAGGTCGAGAGCTCCTGTGGTTGGTCTGCCCTCACCATGTGATGATTTTAGCCAAAGTATTCACCTTGTGCTGCGGTCCATCTAATTCACCATTATATTATAATTTTCCAGACATATAAAGCTGCTTGGGAAGGTGTGACACAGGACTGAAAGTCATATCTGGCACTGAGACCTATCAAGAAACAGCACTCAGTTTTCACAAGAAGTTTATTGAAAGAAAATCAGATTCAGAGATCAGAGATGACTAACAAGAACTCATTGAGCTGAAAATGGTTGTCTTAAAAGTTAGCCTTCAATAATTCACTGGAGAGCCCTGGGCCAATTCACTATGGAATTTAGATGGCCAAGTTACTGTATGCCATCAAATCTACATTTTTGTGATCACCATGGTGTATTCAATCTAACGAAGAAGGAAGAAACTCAGATTCATCTATTTGCGCAGCTTTGTGGCCCTTCTTTACACAAAAGCATGGACGAAGGCCCCACTTGCTGCTGAAGCTCCAGAACAAGATCTGTCACTTTGGAAAATATGAGTCAATTGACTCCGAGATCATTGTTGTTGCCAGGAAGGTCCTAGAAACCACTAATGGTACCTATCAGATGAGGCTGTTGGTCTGGCACTGTTCTCAGACCAACTTCCAGTAACAGATACATGCAAGGTGATGATTGTCCACAGAGTGACTGCAAATCCCGGTGAAACGAAGGCGAGAGGTGATGCTGCGGTACTGAAGGAGGTGGATGATTTTGCAACAGTGAAAACTGACTGTCACGCCTGAAGATTAGTGATTCCTTTCTTACACTTCCACTAGAGAAATGGATCGAGAATGAGGATTACAAGCAAGGTAGAGAGTGAATTCAGCAGATGAGAGTGGCTCAGAGGTGTGTGAAGTTGTTCGAGGAATTCAACCGACTCATCACCAATAATGAAGAAGAAAAGCAGTGTCTTCTCCGAGTGGTCGTGGCATATAGGAATGCTATTTGCCTCACAACAACAAAGAAAGTCTGTTGTTGATGCAGTGCTTGTAGTTTCTAGACTCTAAGACTGTAACTGGTGTTGGCCTATTCATTGAAGACGAAATTGCCTTCAATGCATATGATAGTCCCAGTGGAGCACAACCTTATGTAAGCTTCGAGAGTATATTTGTGTCAATTCCCCAGACAAAGGGCCATGATTATATAATTGGTGCTATTAGTCTCCCTGCTCTGTCACTTGAAGTATTTAATGAGGAATTTGAACTATTACTAACCAAATTGTCAAGTACAAACAAGCATATTATTCTATTAGGTGACTACAACGTTGATCTGTTAAAAACTCAAGACCATCTCCTAACCCATAATTTTTTAATTGTCTTACTTCTCATCACTTTCTTCCAAGCATTCTAAGACCAACCAGAATTACTGATTCAACCGCTACTTTGATTGATAATATCTTCACTAATGTATGGACTAAGTTGACTGACTCTTCTATCATCATTAGTGACATTTCTGACCATCTTCCCATCCTGGCCTCGTTTGACATCACCCCATGTAATTTAAATACGAACACTGCCTATCCAACTCGTCTGATAAACGATGACACGATGGAGTTCTTTAAGGAGCTGTTATCCAGCATTGACTGGTCCCTAGTTTCCTCTGCATGTATCCATAATGACCCGGATCTTGCTTATACTTTATTCTTGGCACAGTTTAAAAATGCCTATGACCGCGCTTTCCCTCAAGTCCAATCCGTAAGAAGGGGGCTGCATTTCTGGAAGCAACCATGGATGACTAATGCCTTGTTAAAATCCTGTAGAACTAAGTCTAAACTATATTTAAAATACATAAAGAATCCCAATAGTAACAATAAAAGAATATTCGCGGCCTACAGGAATAAATTCAAATCCTTGCGCCTTAACGCTGAACGAAATTATTATGAGGCTGAGTTTATTAAGCATAGTCTTAACCTTAAAAAACCTGGACTATAATTCGCTCTATCTTAAGACCGAATCACAATCCGTCAAATATTGATTCCCTCATGATTAACGGTACGATAGTTGATAACCCCCAAATAATGGCTGATAAGTTCAACGACTATTTTACGAGCATAGGCCAAACGCTTGCAGCTGGAATTCCTAAATCTGATCATTCCTGTCTATCTTATTTGAATCCATCCCCGCCTAACTCATTTGTTGTGGACTTGACTACCCCCAAGAAATTATTTCTTTAACAGCATCTATTCGCACTACCCATTCTTCAGCACTTGACGACATTGACCCGACTGTTGCTATTAGGATCATTGATTATGTAGCTGCTCCATTATCGGATATTATTAACTCTTCTTTTCTCACTGGTGTTGTACCCTCTTCCTTAAAGATGGCAAAAGTTGTACCGGTGTATAAACAAGGTAACAGCCAGGATGTCACTAACTATAGGCCTATTTCTATCCTTCCCTTTTTTCTAAGATCCTTGAAAAATCAATGTACCAACGTTTATATACCTATATTGACAAAATGAATATTTTATATCCCAATCAACATGGTTTTCAATCCGGTCATTCCACCTCAATGGCACTGCTTGACATGCAAGATAAGATTGCTAATGCAATCGATGAAAATAAATTTTCTCTTGGTATTTTCTTCGATCTGGCCAAGGCCTTTGATACGGTGGACCATTCTATTCTGTTAACTAAACTTGAAAACTCCGCTGCTGTTCTTACTATACATTAATGACTTGCCGAATGCATCTGACCAACTTAACTTTATTCTTTTTGCAGATGACACCAATGTTTTTTTCTCTCATAAATCAATCCAGTCTTTGCTATCTATTGCCAACACTGAACTTATCCATGTGGCGGAATGGTTTAAGGCTAATAAACTTTCTCTTAACCTGGGAAAAACTAATTATGTCCTTTTCCGATCTCATCGGAAACCCGTCCCTGCTACTGATTCTATCCTCTCCATTGACAATATTCCTATTGTTCAAGTCAATTCTTCCAAATTCCTTGGGGTCTACATTGACCAACATTTAACCTGGAATGATCACATAAGTAACATTTCCACTAAGGTTGCTAAGAACATAGGGATTCTGGCTCGTGTATCCTACCTGTTACCTTCTAGAGTTCTGCATACACTATATTATTCTCTTGTTTACCCTTACTTGACATACTGTAATATCGCCTGGGCCTCCAATTATTCCTCTCGCCTGAATAGGTTATCTATATTACAGAGACGAGTTGTACGTATTATTGCTGTGAGATCATTGATAACTAACACTGCAAGTAGATTTACTATACTACGAATACTTAATATCCCTCAGATAAATAAATTGCAAATCTGTGAATTTATGTATCGCTTCGCCAACAAATCTCTTCCCCCAATCTTCAGTCGCTACTTCTCAAAGGTCTCTGACACACATTCTCATTATACAAGATCTCTTGATAACTTTGATGGAACCTATGCCCGTACTAACACTCGTTATTTTACCTTAAGATGTGCTGGTCCTTCTGCCTGGAATAACCTACCGAAGTCACTGCGCACTCTTCCGAATCTTGCCCTATTTAAAAAAGAGGTCAGAGCCTACCTCCTTGACAATAGTCAATGCATTATCTAAATATGATTATTCATTGTTATACCACAATTAGTTCAGTGACCTAGTTAAGTGTTGTTAGTTAAGCCAGTTATTCTAAATTTTTTGACAATGCTATTTGTGTAAACTATACTCAACTGTCATCCCTCTGCTAACATGGTACACGGGTATCCCTAACTTAGCGGGACTTCAGTCCCTTCTGGGAACCCGATTGTTTCCCTCAAACGTTAATTAGATAATCATGTGATCTGTCTGTTTTAATTTCCAAACTTATGATTGTTGATTATGTTTATTCTGGATCACTACTTGTAAACTATTCTATGGAAACAATAAAAGGATTGATTGATTGAAGTCATAAAACCGGAACAATCGATATTCATGATCAGAACGATGTTTTTTAATTTTTGGACATTTCCAATTTTTCAAACCTACTGAAAATTTACAGTTCAATCTGACTAACTGTTCTAGTATCGCATGTGTTTTCAAATTACAGTAATATTTGATATATCGTGAAATAAAATACATTCGTACGGGAATGTATGCTCGACGCATTCATTTCCGCAATTAGTGTATTTTTATCGGTATCAGGCAAAGTGACACAGTCCGTGAGCACCGTCTTCCCGATGGAATTGGAAGCTGAAATTTTGTTCCAATAATTCTATTGAGAGGTCTAACAAACTGAGTGGGTGCCCTGGTTTCTAGCTTGCACTTTATTTTTTACCATGCATCTGTGAACCACCCTACTAGGTCATGTTTCGTGTGCATTTCAACGTACCCTAAGTTTGACCTCATAGGGTTAAAAAGTAACGTGTGTTTAAACAAAAATCAGATTTCTCGCTTATGCCTATTGACAGAGGAAGGACTTTTTAAATAACTTGTTTCTCGGCCAATTGTTATGCGATTTCGACGTTTTCTTCTTTAAATTGTAGAACTTAATTAGCGCTCTCTTTCAAATCTTTTTGCTAATTTTCCGGGAATTAAACAAAAACAATTTTCTGAAAACAAATTTCTGTATTTTTTGCTTTTGCCACTTAGCCTAAGGTGCTGGAGAAGGGAAAGTGCCACTCTAAAAAAAAAAAAACAATCAGCGTTTAATTATTTTTAAAGTGGTACTATTAGATTTACAGGTAATATTATGTTGTGCCATTTGCTTCTAGGATTCAAAATTGAAATCTACTGCACTGTCGCTATAAAGTATCCAAGCGCATCTTTCATACGGCTGTTTCACTCCGTTTACCATTGTCTTTAGCAATTTTGAAAACGAAATTGCTAACAATGAAATAATACAAGCATAATTATTTGTGGTTGCACTATAGGACCACTTGGGTTGTCGTCAAACTTGGTATCCTCAGGGCTCTGTTTTAAGCTCGCTCTTGTATCTTCTCTAAGCGGCTGACAGTCCTGTTCTCTTTTCTAAATATTCTTCAACTGGCCACCCTTATGCTGAAGATGTACAGGCTTTTGTTCATGGCCATTCCTCTGTCCAGTTCGCCCTCGCTAGCTACATTGCTGGATGTCTTCTAATCGCCTTGTACTAAATTCTTCCAAGACCCAACTCAGTTGGCTCGGTACTCGTCAGAACTTGCAAATTGCTTTCCTTCTTTCACTGTCTTCTCTGGGGTTCGTGATCTTGGCGGTATTCTAGATAGCACTTACCTTTTCTGCTCACATTGTCAACTTAGCCAGCTCCTGCTACTACCAGCTGAGACATCTCAGAACAATACGACGTTCTATCTCCTCTTCCACCTTTGCTTCTATCGTTCATGCCTTCATTTCCTCCCGAATGGACTACTGTAATACCCTTTTCATTAGTCTTTCTAAAGTCCGTCTTTCTCCTCTTCAATCTGTGTTGAATGCTGCTGCTAGTCTGATAGTTCGCTTCCTTCTGCGCTCCTCGCATATTTAGCCTATTCTTATATGTTTGACCACCTATATTGGTTACCTTTCTTGGCCGGTGTTCAACTTAAGGTCCTTGTACTCATTAGAGGTCTGCGGGTAGAGCGATTTTGCTACGCGACCCGTACCCGTAACACAGAACTGTTACCCGTACCCGTACCCGACCCGTACTCAAAATTACTACCCGATCCGACCCGTACCCGCGGGTATACCCGTACCCGTACCGTACCCGCCACGCTATTAGTTCGCATTCGCATATTTATAGGCCCAGTACTTATCATGTCAATAGGATCAATTGCTATCATGTACCAGTAAAAATAGTAGGCTGATGTGGTGATAATGATGGTAGCGATGATGATGATGATGATAATGATGATGATGATAATGATGATGATGATGATAATGATGATGATGATAATGATGATGATAATGATGATGATGATGATGATGATGATGATGATGATGATGATAATGATGATGATGATGACGATCATAATAATTATTATTATTATTATCGTAATCATCATCATCATCATCGCTACCATCATCATCACCACATCAGCCTATTATTATTACTACTATATGATAACTGTTGAGCCTATTGAAATCTATTAATGAATGTTTAGTTCACTAAAGCGAACGGATTAGGTCTGTACAAGCATATATGGTACTTAGACAGGATGCCACCAGTTATGATAAGCAAGTCTTTGAAGATGCAAGACTCACTATTAGGCTACAAATAACCTCAAAATTTGCACGTAGGTACGGGTAAAACCGGGTATACCCGTACCCGTAATGCTCGTACCCGTACCCGACCCGACCCGTGAAAAGCCTACCCGATCCGTACCCGACCCGCGGGTACGGGTCGGGTACGGGTAAACCGGCGGGTACGGGTATACCCGCAGACCCCTAGTACTCATCTACCGATCTTCTTATGGCTTCGCCCCTAAATACGTCTGTCACCTCATCCGCCTGCCGACCTCAGCCACCTCACTTCGAACCCCTGCGCTCACTTGACCGACGTGAACTGTTTGTCCCGCGGTCTAGAACTGCCATGACCAAATCTCGTGCTTTTACTTTTATTGACCCAACTCTATGGAACCAACTTCCTCCCACGACTCACTCATTGCTTCAAGCTGGGGTATCACTGCATCCCTTCGCTGCTTAAAGGCAGCCTTATTTTCTCGAAGTCTCTCGCACTGGGAGCACCTCTGATTGGTCTAGCACTGTCAGTTACAATACAATAATATCTCTACTAGCAAAAATAGTCCTTACTTTTGTATGGTTTGCGGCAAACGTACTCTGATTTGCTTCTGCAAAATACACAGCAAGAACGTTCGTTTAATCTAAAGCAACACGTACATTACACATGAATATATAGTCTATTGGAAAATCTGGAGGAAGTGATGAAGATGATGCAATTTGAGGTTCGAGTTCACCATCATTTCCTATATACTCACATTCCAGCAGATCAAGTAGTTCTTCCGCTGACAGAGCATATTAATTTTATTCATCAGTGGCTCTGATAGTACGCTCTTTTTATGTGTAGTCTAACAGATATAGAGGTTAGCGCTAACCATTCCAAGTTCAGAACCATTTTCTGGTGATATTGGTGGTATCGAAAATCATCAGGTGAAGGGAATTGCGTTCCAAGAGTTTTCATCAAAAATGCCGAGAGAGAGACAGACAGACAGAGACAGACAGACAGACAGACAGACAGAGACAAACAGACAGTGACAGAGACAGACAAAGACACAGAGACAGAGATACGGGCCCCATTCCGGCGCATGGCTCAATTCCTGTTTGGAACCTAGCGGTACGACACCTCGCAGTGCCTTTTAAAGCTTTTGAGTGCTATTGGCTATGCCGAACACTACGTCTAATAGTCAGGTGGCTTAGCGCTGAATTTCAAGGTTATCGTTACCGGGCGGATAAAAGCACCAAATTTGGCACGAAGATCCGTGAGGGTCTACTAAGTAAAGCTGGAGTAGGAGCCCTATGAAATTAATAATTGTTTTTATGTTAAACACCAAAAGTATTTTATGTAAAACACCAAAAACTAAAGTCAATAGGTCAAACTCAAGAGAAAAGGCCACAACTCAGCTAAATATTATTCTATTTGGGTGGTTTTTTTTACCTGTTTGATCGGACCAATAAGGGCTGCATCAGAGGAAGACATAGAACTAGAAGGCTAACATAATTCAAGGTCATTTCAAGGTCAAATCGATCACATCGATGTTTTATATTTATCAACTTCTACGCGAAATTAGCGAAACTAACTCTCTATAGGCAAAACCTCTACCTATTTTCTCACCAATAGCCATAGGTCTCTGTTCCCTAAGCTCGTTCCACCGGACACTCTTCTTTCTTTGATGCCAAAAGTACCTCTTATATAGCCGACAAGAAAAGCGCGCGAACAAAGCAGGAATATGCGCGAAATCTTCGCGCCATTTTTCTATCCAACCTGGGCAGACAAGGTAAACATACGCCTCACTACAGGCCTTGGCAGCAAGCACCGCTGTGAATCAAGCCAAACGCCGGCCGATAGCTCCACCTCTTCAGCGCGTGCGGTGGTCTTGTTCTCACAAATAATCTGCTCCCTCAATCGAAATGTGTCAGAAAAGACCGGAAACGAGCTCTATATTCAGGCAAAGACCATGCCTCCATAGTGAGTAGCTCACCTCAGCCAGTGAGTCAGCCAATTTCATCACAGCTCAGCTTCCCTTGGCCTTAACGTCGCCTAGTCTAAACTCGCGCGCCGCCTAGCGAGAACTGTCAACAAACTTAGGTGTACATTAAAATGTACATATCGCTGGCGACCTAGTTTGTCACAATTCCATGCTGTCACTGAGCGGGATGACACCAAAAGCTTGAGGTAGCATCGATGCAGTTGCACCAGTTTTGAATGCTGCATGTTTTTTGGAAACCTTGCCGGTAGTACCACAGCCCGTTATAGAATGGATGGCAGGGAGAACAGACATTACATTTTCTGGCCAATAATGCGCAACAAGACAGCTCTGTGTTTTCCCGACCCACATAGCATCCACATCTTCTCTACTCCTAAAGACTTTCAATGAATCATAAAGAGTCACCAAGACATCAGTATCAGTTGATACTACGAGTCCACGACACGTCGAACTAGAGCTGCTGAGACCAAATGATGAACATGCACAAGTTCGACGTGTTGTTGTGGCATCAACTGATACTGATGTCTTGATGACGCTTATCTAATCTATCTTGCACAAAATGTCTTCGAAGAAATTGAGTTTCCTTTCTCTTTCTTGCTGCATGATGTTTCCCATGAAACTCACTCGTTTTCGCACTTCAGCGTTTGTGATCTTCTGTTGCCGTCTGATGCTCAAGTTTCTTCTGTAGTATCTCATCGCAAATGCCAGCAGTGTGTCCTCGTCTTGTCAGAGCAGCGGCCAGTTTTCACTCGCATGGAGTAGCATCTATATTAGGCCTAAGGGGTTATATGTATCTTATTCATAAGCTGTCTTAGGGCAATTCGGAGCCGGACAATTATTCAGCGCGGACAATTCAGCGCGGACAATTGGGCGCAATCAATTTGGAAAGGATATTCAGGAGAGTATTTAACTTTTTTCAAAGTTAAATTGCAATGAAATGTTCTCTTGTTTTAACTGGTAATTAATCTACACCACACTACTCTGCATAATAAACAAGTCACGAATTAAAAGTTTAAAAAGTTATCCAAGAATTATCTGAAAAACGTTGTTCTGTGTAATTTTCATTTACGTTAGTATTGTTTTCATCAATCCAACTTCTAGTTTTACAAGAAACTACTTTCATCAATGCAATTTCTACACTTATACTTTCACGAAAAATAATTTCATAAATCCAACTTCCATTTAAGTAAGAATTATTTTTCATTAATCCAACTGCTATTTAAGCAAGAACCATTTTCATCAATCCAACTTCTTTCATGCAAAAACATTTTCATCAATCCAGCTTCTATTTAAGCAAGAGTTTTCATCAATCCAACTTCCACTTAGGCAAAAATTGTCAGTGATCCAACTTCTATTTATGCAAGCATTACAATGGGCGTATAATTTAGAACGATAAATTACCGACACTTCCATTTAAATTTTAATATCACAGAATCTTTTATTCGCACTGAATAATTGTCAAAGGCCGTATTGTTCGCGCCGAATAGTCCGGGGTGTAGGAGGCAGGGTGGACTGTAGGCACATTTTGTACTCTAGAGTCCATGATACCTACAGGCACCGTGGACTCTAGAGAGTAATTAAATTAAATTAATCGTAATCGTAATCTCCAAACTTCTATAGCCCCACTCGAAAGCCAAGCGCATTACACCAGCTTATTCACGAGCGCTGCGTCTAGTCAGAGGGGTTTTCCAAAAGAGTAGTTCGGTTTGCAGAGGATCAGAGAGGTCACAGCAGATGTTAAGGTGGGTGTCTTTTAAGTCGAGGATTGGAAGGTACAAGAGGAAACGATAGTTATAAACAACATTTTATAAACTTTCATAGTACGAGAGGGACGCGTGACGCTTATTTATCAAACATGCATTGAACAAGGAGAGCATCCTTTAGCAACCCTCCTCAAAATCCTCCTCATCCTCCTTAGCAACCAGCCTACTTAGCAACCAACCTCCGTAGCATTTGACCTTGACAACCATTCTTCTTAGCAACCAACTTTTGTAGCAAGCAGCCTCGACGTCATCCTCAACCTCTTTAGCACCCAGTTTCAATGTCACACTCATCCTCTTTACCAACGAACCCATTAACAACCGTCCTCTTTTGCAACCTCCGTAGCGACCGTCTTTTTCTTAGCAACCAGCCTTCTTAACAGCCAAACTTCTTAACAACCAGTCGCAAGGTCAGCCTCAACCTCTTTAGCAACCACCTTCAATGTAGGTCTAGGCCTGGATGTCGGCTAGGCATTTCGTACTCTAGAGTCCGAGGTGCCTGTAGGCGCGGTGGACTCTAGAGTACGTTGTGCCTAGGTATGATGTACTCTAGAGTACGTTTTAGCCTAGAGTCCACCGTAGCCTACCTGCCACACCGGCTCCGAATTATTGTCCGGCTCCGAATTTAATTGTCCGGCTCTGAATTGCCCGGTTACCGCATAAGCTGGTGTTCTTGGGGCAGCTATGTAGGTGTTTCGCCGAGAAATTTTGGTGATTTACGTTATCCTTTACACCTCAACGGCACCCCAATTTAAATGGGCCTAGGTTCGACCCGTATTGTGCCTGCAAATGAACTGCTAACCTATATCTGGTCCAAGTGAACGTGGTTAACAGATAGCTATAATTATATCACCCACATCAAATTTCAAGTAATTGCTGAAGAGATTTTAGATGTAGTCAGTCACAGGTTAAAGGCGTGGTAAAATGCGTAGTTTAATAAAGGTCAGGACCGCTTGAAAGAGGACGCCAGTGATAAGTTGAAATACTGTACAATTCTGACACAGTGCAAAAAACTGAGTCAATGAATCCGTCAGGCAAAATCTGGAAATAATGTAC
Source organism: Aporrectodea caliginosa (assembly GCA_020284085.1). Taxonomy (NCBI): domain Eukaryota; kingdom Metazoa; phylum Annelida; class Clitellata; order Crassiclitellata; family Lumbricidae; genus Aporrectodea; species Aporrectodea caliginosa. The sequence continues at coordinate 136,324 of JACEVL010000271.1, read as the reverse complement.
ATTTAGCTTAAGAATGAATTTGCAAATTGTTGCTGACGAAAACACTGATTTATTAGGGCTCTATACGACATAAACGACATTTGGGTATTCCTATAAGAGCTCAAATTCTTTTATCGCCACTTAGTCTACTACTAGAACTATTTGATTTTGTCCACTTTTGCTGCAGGTTGAACTAGGGTCAGGCTACCTCGCATATTGTGATCAGGAATATTTTCCTGCGCAATTAATGGTGTCAGTATATATATCTCTTGGGTGGTGTATCGATTTGCGGTGGGTGTTCCTAATTTTACCATAAAGTAGCAACAGATCCACTCTATCCATCGAATCCAAATCCACACTTTATTTCTACATTATAAGCTGCCAAAATCGGCTGATAGTACACTCATCTGGTAAGATTAAGGTTATTCTCCCTATTGTGGTATGGCGGAGAGCAACGTTCCCAAAAACTTGTTTAGCCAAGGAACCCTTCGCATCTGAATATTTTCTGGCGGAACCCCAATCTCAACGAAACGTACTGAGGCAGACATACTTAGTAAACACACTTTCTCTAAATAATGTAAAACTTGACGGTTATTTTTACTGCAATGTCAGTGTGTTAATTCACAGAATCTACAGTCTACAGTATGAGCTTGCATTTCGATAACTTACAGCGTTGTATAGATATTTTCATGTGCTCATTGTGTACACATATGGGGGTTTGGGCATGTATAATGTATATTTTAAATTTAGACTAGGCCTAATGGAACCAACGCTTGTCGTTGTTTCGGAATTCGTCTATTATCTATAGGAGCGCTCTAGAAATATCGATTTTGCAGTTACGACTTGCGTTGATTTAAAATGTCGGACGTTGTACAAACAAACCCGTTTGTTCTCAACTTAATAAGACTCTTAATCTGAGATAATGATACAATGAGTGTAAACGTTGTAGAGCGAGGAGGGATGGATGGATTGTAGAAAATGCCTCTCTGCTCCTTTTGGACCTATGCAAAATTATATAGGTTCTCAAGCTCCCTGTCTCTCTCGAACTTCTAAAGCGACTACCGAAAATCTCACGGGCCTCTCTCTCGCTCTCTCTCTCTCCCGCTTTCTGACTCACAAACTCTGGAACATCTAAAGCGCCATACGACAATCGCACCTCTTACGCTCTCTCACTCTCCAACTGCTAAAGCAGCAACCGAAAATCTCACGTCCTTGTGGTACTCCAGCAGTACAAAGCGTGGGCTCAGACCGAGCGGTACCGATGCCTACCTGCTGACTACGGTCACCCAGGTAAGAAGCTAACCAGTTTAAGGCAGTCCCAGAGACACCGAAGCTGTTGGTTAGTCTTGAAAGAAGTAGCTGGTGGTCTACGGTGTCGAAGGCAGTCAGTAGAAGATGAAAGGCATGCTGTTACATTTATGGTTGCTGACATGTAGTGTACATAAAAGATAACATTACCTGAGCTTTTATTTCGTATGTTATAGGTCTATAGATAGCATTATGTTATTTGTTTGGATGTGGACTAACGAATTTCAGATTCTCCTTTGCTTGAAATAGTATTATGCAATTATTTTTTTCTTCGCCGCCATATTGAAAATATGTTAAATATGGTGACAGTATGCACAATGTTTTTTACATAATTTGAAGCATGGTCAATGTCAGGAAAAGTCACCAAAGCGATTGTAAAAATTTCTAGTACTTCCTTTAATAGCAGCAGTTATAACACTCTGGGGGTAGAAATTACCCCCAGGTTACCGTTCAAGGGTTAAGCAAGTGGTATTGCAATCATACATTTTATAGACTAAAGAAGTAAGCTGTATATTAGGGGTGGTTCTTAATAATAAAAGGTTGAAACTACTGTTCGCCAAGGTCCCATTTGGTTTCATTCCCTCCAGAAACATCGAACAAAAAGTTGTATGAAAACATTTTAATATTTAGGGCTGGCACAACACCGTCAAATTTTACCCTTATCAAATATTAGATGTTTGCCCGTCCTAAGACGGTTAAAAACAATTTGAAAATGTGAAGAGATGCGTCTTCTCGTGCTATGATTGACATAAGTCTTCTCCCTACCTCCCTCCGTCCGTCCCTCCGTCGCTCCCTCACACTCTCCCTCCCTTCCACTTTCCCCTTTCCTCCTGCCTCCCTCCCTCTCTCTCCTTCCTTCCTCCCTCCTCCCCGTACTTCTCTGCCGTCCGTCCCATGGCCGTTCGTACCTCCTTTCTGATCCTTCAACGTCCGTCCCTCCCTCCCACACGTCCTCTCGCGGCAATCGTGCGTGTCTTCTCCCCTCTCTCTTCCTCCCTCCCTCTCCTCCTCCCTCCCTCCTCTCTTCCTCCCTCCCTCCCTCCTCCATCCCTCCCTCCCTCCGTCCTTCAGTCCTTCCCTCCTCCTACTCATTTCTCTGCCGTCCGTCCCGGCCGTCCGTCCCTTCCTTCCTCTCTCTTTCAACGTCCGTCCCTCCCTCCACCACGTCTCGCGGCGATCGTGCGTGTCTTCAACGACCTCCCTCCCTCCCTTTCTCCGTCCGTCAGTCTCTCCATCCCCGTACTTCCTTGCCGTCCGTCCCGGCCGTCCGTATCTGCTTCCCACCCTTCAAAATCCGTCCCTCCCTCTCCCTTCCACATGTCGTGTTGCATTATCTCGCGTTGCTATGACAACTTCTGTATTCGGTTAATAGCGATGACGTGGAATGACCTAAGCGTTACAGGCTTCAGATGCACAGATGGACGCACGCACGCAGAGAGATTTCTGTGCGTTTATATTATTAATAGGAGCACTCGAAAAGTAAACATAATAGTTGTAATCAACCATGAAAAGTGAACATTTAAACCATGAATAAACTCAACTGCCTGTAGTAGGTCCAGATTATAACACAATGACATTTTGTTGCATGCCGCGTTACTAGTGATTACACTGATTAGTGATTAAAATTATTTATCAGAGTTATAATTATTATTAAGGAAATGGTAAACAGGTAATAATTCTACAAATACGGGGATATTCTGAAAATTAACACATCATTTTATTCAGTTTTAAGAGCTTCTTTCTAGCGGTATACTGAATGGCAGTTAATTAATTTTCAATTAGAATATTTGACAAGACAACCTACAATTTTCTCCAAAAACGCTTTGTCTCGTTACTTTGGCCCTCTGGTGGGGGCGGAAGACATTAATATTTTTTTAAATTTTGAACAGTTTTTGATCCATGCCATTAGGGCAACTTTTGGTTGCTATTACTTTTAGAATTTCTAATTTTCGCATTTTTCCCACTGCACCTGTTTGTCTATGCTTGTTCGAATAGATTTTAGGTTATCGGTTTCAGGAACTCACAGATCAAATACCACTAAAATGCCAATAAAAATAAATTATAAACAATCAACGAGAACATAAACATTGTAGAAATTATTTTTTAGTTGTGCTTAAGTAAAATCATCCAGCCTTTCTGTTTAAAACTAAACATAGGTCCAAAAATGCGAATCAAATACATTTACTCGAAATGACGAAAATTATTTGTAAAAATCTAAATTTCAAAGACGTTGTGCCAGTCCTAGATATTGTTCTACCCTGCTAATTGTTGGGCTACATTACTTTTAAACCAATTGGCACGGAATGCCGGGTTGGCGAGAGTAAACAACTGTAGTTGTAAATTTTCCATTAGAGATGCGACCACCCTACTGTATATGAACTAAACAAACTGAACCATAAACTAAAATACCCTAAAGCTACTAAGCAAATTAGTTGTCTTTTTGGGTGGAGTTCCAGGACATCACTTCCTGCTTTTCTTCCCCTTGGTTTGTCTTGTCTGCATGTACGTTTGTTTTTATTCCTTAGTTCCTTCATTTTGTTTTTTGTTGCAACTGTCTCTGAAAATGCAGTGTCTTTACAGATTGCCACAGATTTTGTCTGTTTTGGCATCGTTTTCATCCTGCCTGTTCCAGTAACTTCTTTTTCTATGGTAAACTCACTGAACTCAATAACTACTGATAAATTTGCAAGTATATGTACCTATACTTGTAGTAGAAGGAGACATTATGACTTGGCACCTTGTAATCTCGATGCTTCCCATACATTCAAGACGCCCATGGGCATCTTGTAATCTCTATGAGTCCTATACATTCAAGACGCGCATGGGCTTCTTGTAACCTTCAAGTCCTTTACTACTGACGCCATTTTATTTAACTATGTCAATGTTTAGAAGTTTGATAAAACCTTAAAAAGAACTAGAAATAGATCCAAAATAAACGTCGAAAAGCGCGCCTTGGCAGTGCATAAGGTTAACGAGAAAAAAAGTCATTATCATAAATGTGTACTTACGCAGAAGTAGTCAAAATTTAGAAAATTGATTAATCACGCCAATATCTCGAATATTGAAACTTTACCGCTAAGGAAGGTTCGCACGATGTCGCTGCATGCAAACACACAACTAAAATACGAATCTGTATCGTTCTATACTTTTTGAAGGGGGTGGGCGTCTTATTCACCCTGGGCATCTTGTCGCACTCTCCCCTAATTATTTATTTATTTATCTGAAGGTTGTTTCAAACTTTCAATTATCTGTTTATGGTTATAAAACATGGGAACCAGTAAAATTTTTTTTATTTCTGCGCTTAGTTCTCCATGCTTCTCACAGTGGCTGCGCAGACAACTGATGCTAAACATTATCCAGTATTTGAAAACGTTCTTTAAAAGTATTAGGATAAAAGTAAAATCGTATGGAAGAGTTAAATTAGCAGGGCAGTGTACAAAAATAAATAAAATCATCAACCCAATTGGAGGCCAATTTATGTATCGTCAAACTTTGTCAGTCACGTTAAATAGGGTGAGTTTAAGTTGAGAAAGTAATAGCTGGTTGGTGGACTATTCTCACATTATAGCAGTTGGGCAGCTTTAGGTATTGTAATAGGGTACAGCTATAGGTATTGTATTAGAATACAGCTTTAGGTATTGTAAATTTGTAATAGGCTACAGCACCTTGCTGTATAGTAACTTGCAGTGCTTTGATTAAAATTTGACAAATTCATGAAGCAAATAATGTATCGATCTTTCGATTACCGAAATCTAATTCCAATTGCTAATCGATTAGCTGCTGCTAATTCTAATTCTAATCGACTAGCTAGAAGACTTTGCGAATTCTAATTCTAATCGATTAGCAATTCTAGCTAATCGTGCCAATCTCTGCTTGCAATTATCTAATAGTCTTAATATTAAATAGAGTTTTAATGGATCTATTTCTGTTTCAGACGAACTTCGATACAAATTGGATCCAGTGTTAGTTCAGACGATCAGCATAAAAGCAGCAGAAATAGGAAAGAAAGCAATTCGTGGATTGACGATCTTAAACAAAGAATTGTTTGTTGCGACTGAAAAGAGTTCAGAAGTTGAAGTTTACGATTCGATGAAATTAAGTTTCAGTCGTCGATGGAATTTGAAGAATTTAATTTATCCATTTGACTTAAGATCCTGCAACAGAATTAAATGTCTTTACATTTTCGATCGTAAGGATCAAGATAAGTCGAATGAAATCTTAAGAATTGATCCAAATGGAAAATTAATAAAGAATTGGTCAACAGGAGACGATTATGGTCTTCTGTCTATTACAGAAGAATCGAATGTCATTTTAACTGTTTCAGAGAAAGATAAATTAAATGAATATTCGCCAGATGGACAATTGATTCGGGAAGTACATCTATTGTGTGACACACGTATTCGTGGTCCGTGGCAAGCTATTAAACTGACAAATGGTCGTTTCGTGATCAGTCATAATTATGGTGATCTGCATAGAGTGTGCATATTGGGTGTAGATGGAAAACGTAAAAAGTCATTCGGTGGAGAACGTGGATCTACCATCGGACAATTGGATCATCCAGTCTATTTGTCCATCGATGGAAATGGATTCGTGATGGTCGCTGATATGTTAAACCATCGAATTCTTTTACTCGATCGGGATTTGGATTTTAAGAGAGAGATTATCTCAAAAGATGGAAAACACGGATTAAGAAATCCAACGAGGATTCTTCTGGATGAGACAAATGGTCGACTCTTTGTGGCTAACAACGATCCGAGCAATCGAGGGATTTTGATTTTCGATTTTAAATAAATTGGGGCTTCTGACAATAACTTAAGTGCATGACTATCCTAAAATTTGAAATTGAGGTAAATTTACATTTCTGTTTATATTGTTCAATTGTTGGTATTTCTTTTCTTATCCGACCACCAAAATTTATACAGCTTAATTTAGTTTCTTTTCACTAATTTAGTTTATTTTCATTTCTTTTTTAGGCAAAGAATTATTTTCATCAATCTAAAATCCATTTTAAATTGACCAAATAAATAAGTTAGATAAATTTTGGTGGTCGGATAAAAAAAGTACCCAGTTTCTTATTAATATCTGAAAGTGAATCGTTCCTTATATGATACTAGATGTTTGCCCGTCCTAAGACGGTTAAAAAACAATTTGAAAATGTGAAGAGATGCGTCTTCGTGCTATGATTGACATAAGTCTTCTCCCCTCCCTACCTCCCTCCGTCCGTCCCTCCGTCCGTCCGTCCTCCCTTTCACTCTCCCTCCCCTTCCACTTTCCCTACCTCCCTCCCTCTCTCCCTCCCTTCCTCCCTCCCTCCCTGTACTTCTCTGACGTCCGTCCCGGCCGTTCGTACCTCCTTCCCTCCTTCAACGTCCGTCCGTCCGTCCCTCCACCACGTCTCTCGCGGCGATCGTGCGTGTCTTCTCCCTCTCTCTTCCTCCCTCCCTCCCTCTCTCCCCTCCATCCTTCCTCCTCCACCCCTCCCTCCCTTCCTCCGTCCTTCAGTCCTCCCTCCCTCCCTCCGTACTTCCTTGCCGTCCGTCCCGGCCGTCTGTACCTCCTTCCCTCCCTTCAACGTCCGTCTCTCCCTCCACCACGTCTCTCGCGGCGATCGTGCGTGTCTTCTCCCTCCCTCACTCCCTCCCTCCATTTCTCCGTCCCTCAGTCCCTCCTCCTTCGTACTTCCTTGCCGTCCGTCCCGGCCGTCCGTATCTGCTTCCCACCCTTCAAAATCCGTCCCTCCCTCTCCCTTCCACATGTCGTGTTGCATTATCTCGCGTTGCTATGACAACTTCTATATTCGGTTATAGCGATGACGTGGAATGAGGTAAGCGTTACAGGCTTCAGATGCACAGATGGACGCACGCACGCAGAGAGATTTCTGAGCGTTTATATATTAACTAGCAGTGGCGTAACTACGCCCGGGTAATCACGAGCAATACCCGGGTTGCATTTAATTCTGCCCGGCTTGTGCAATCAATACCCGGAAACCCGAAATCGAGAAATTGAGAAATTGTAATTTTGAGTTTTACATTGTCTTATTGGCACGAAGGTGCAATCGTAAGTCGACTTTGCGAATTAATAGTTACTAGATGTTTGCCCGTCCTAAGACGGTTAAAAACAATTTGAAAATGTCAACAGTTGCGTCTTCTCGTGCTATGATTGACATAAGTCTTTTCCGTCACCCTTCCTCCCTCCCCTTTCCTCCCCTCCCTCCCTTCCTTCCCTTCCTTCCCTCCCGTCCGTCCCTCCCTCCACCACGCCTCTCGCGGCGATTGTACGCGTCTTCTCCCTTCCTCCCTCTCTTTCTCCGTCCGTCAGTCCCTCCCTCCCTCCCCCGTACTTCTCTGCCGTCCGTCCCGGCCGTCCGTACCTCCTTCCCTCCCTTCAACGTCCGTCCCTCCCTCCACCACGTCTCTCGCGGCGATCGTGCGTGTCTTCTCCTCTCCCTCCCTCCCTCCCTCCCTCTTTTTCTCCGTTCATCAGTCCCTCCCTCCCTCCCACGTACTTCCTTGCCGTCCGTCCCGGCCGGCCGTATCTGCTTCCCACCCTTCAAAATCCGTCCCTCCCTCTCCCTTCCACACGTCGTGTTGCATTATCTCTCGTTGCTATGACAACTTCTGTATTCGGTTATAGCGATGATGTGGAATGACGTAAGCGTTACAGGCCTCAGATGCACAGATGGACGCACGCAGGCACAGAGATTTCTGTGCGTTTATATTATTAATATTATCTAATGCAGGGTGTTCATGCCCTTTTCTTTGATTGTGGTGAAGGTGTATATGGTGACTTTCATTTACTGAATATTAGTCAGGATATTAAATATTAAAAGAGTCAGGAGATCCACTGGTTAGTTTCCTTGAAGAAGCGCTATATAAAGTCCCGAATGAATGAATGAATAAATTTCTAATTAAAAGGAGTTAAGTTTTTCTCGTATCCAGCATGTCTCGATAAAAGAACCTATATATTCAGTTGATTTTATATAAACTTTATTGTGGCAAAGAAAACTTTTACTATCGACTGATGCATTGAAGATTATTACAGTGGCTCTGAAAGTTCTTAGACAAGAATTTTATTATAGGCATCGTTGCTATTTGACGCAGTGGCGTCACTAGGGGGTTGCGGGGGGTGCGGACCGCACCGGGTGTCACCATCGTAGGGGTGACACCAAAGAGACAAAATGACTGTCAAAACAAATTTTTGGCAGAGTTTCAGCCGACATTTATTAGTTTTAAATTAACAGTAACAGATAACAACAAAAACATGTTTCGTAAGCCCAGCTTACATGCATTGTATCAGTTTATCTAAAGCTGAAACTTTATACTTATGTACTTGTTAGAACCTTCTAATGCGCTACTGTCAGTGCCGTCCATATTACCAAATTACAATAACGCTTCAACGTGGTGAAAAAGCCAGAGGCACTAGGACTTTCTCTAAACGAGAGGCACAGTCACCTAGTGGAGCATTCAGTTGAACAAGCCATCAAAGAAGTAGCAGCCATGTGTGAGACTGTTCAGGTGAATAGTCTGCTATCTGTCACTAAAGAAGATTGAAGGTGTCCATTCCAAAATTGACCACTTTCTATGACGAAGTGTCTGAGAGTGCACTTTTAATAGAAATACCAAGGCTGGGAAAGCATCTGAAAGCAACAGATTAATCTGGAAGAAGCTAAAGATTGGATAGTAGCCTACTAGACGTTTTGACATTCATAGCTGAATGGGGCTTCGTGGAATCTCTCCCAGTCCTTTCACTAAGCCTACAACGTCTGAAAAACTTCCAATAGCAAATCACCGTTAGCCTATAAATATTGCGTAAGAGCTCACTTCGTTTTTGCTTTTTCATCTTAATTTAATATCTTTCGGTTGTTTTGGGGTTATTTAGAATGTGACAACTATACGGTTAAATCAACCTGGAACGTTCCTAACGAGGACAACCAATCGAGAGAAGGAAACAGGATGTTCGTTATTCGTCGATTGATGAATGTTCTTGGGCTAGGACAGTGTGAAGGATAGTGAGCTCTTACAGTGAGCTCTTACGCAATATTACTTAACAGTTTTGCGGTTTGCTATGAGAATTTGTCAGACGTTGTCCTATAAAACAAATTCTAAAATTTGAGTGGGATGAGCGCCTACCTGGCTGCCACACACGCAATGTTGCCAAAACACACGTTTTGCGCGTTTTCTTACGGATTAACTAGACAGTAGCTGAAATGCTGAAACTAAGACCTGCAAGAGACTTCGTCGACGACAACCGGTGAAAACAACGAAATTTTCAGCTTTTTGGGGAGTTTTTGTGGTAGCCTTTTACGAGCTAAAGTAGGTCACAGCCCAACGAAGAGATGATCCGAGCTATAGTCTACTGTACAGTCAACAAACCAAGTCAGCAAAAGGAAATTGTGCTCAACGATTTCGCACTAGAAATTGGAAGTAGTATTTTGGGTAGGACTACACATAAATCGTTGCATCCCACAGTTAAGGCCCCTAGTAACCTACAGAAAAAGATGATGGTGGGCATATGTACAATGTTAATTGCATGCCAATGGTAGACCGTTCATCCACAAATATTGCCCAAAGTGTCATAATTATATTTATAATTGCGAATTTATATGCGTCACTTCGGAAATTAAACACAGCAGATCTCGATCTAACAACAGGAAAACCTCGAGTAAACATATTTGTTCATTAAATGTGTTTAAGAGTTTAGCAACCAGACATATTTTTAAACCTTTGTAACTGGCTGGCAGTTCAAGATTTCTGTTCTATTTCCACTGCGTTGCGAATTTGTTAATAAAACAAGTATAGAAACCTCCCGCCGAGGGATGATAGATTAGGTGGTGTCGGAGAGGCCTGACCAACCGCCATCATTAACCAAGGCTAAGAAAATGAAGTTGCTGACACTTCACACTTCTTGCTGCCTATGGGGGTTAGCTAGGATCACCTATTCTAGGCGCAGGCGATGAGATGATTGTGCTAGGTGGGGATTTTAACAGCCTTGACATCGGAGAGGTCACCCGGCGAAGTGGACTGCACCCACTGGTTACTGAACCGACACGGGGGAAGAACATGTTGGACAATGGACATTCTTATGGTTTGGCATCCAGGGCTATACAACATCAAAATAATAACATCTGTGATTCTGTGTTCAAAACAGACCATAAGGCTATAGTGGCAACAACAGATGGCAAACCAACCGATCGCAACAAGAGGCGCTCTAAAGTCACCTTCCGAAGAAGATCGCCTGACCAACACGCCAGCCTGCTGAAGAGCCTGCAGACAGTTTGTGTTGACGATATTTTGAGTATTACCGATCCACAGGAGGCCTGGGACAAATTTTACGGAGATGCTACAGATCGATCGATTGGAGCATTTTCTACCGCACACGTTGCACAAAAACATTTACTAGCTGCCCTGTGTGATCTTACATTCCATATAGTGTATAACAATCCAATACATTAACAATACATTATCCAGTATAGATATGGGCATTATCTACATGTATATCTATAATTATTAGTCTAGGCTTCTTTATTATACCTAACCATAAGTTACGCACTTTTGTTGTTGGCTGCGTTTTGACAGCCAGTTTTGAATAAGCGAAATTACAATACAATACAATTCTCTAGTTTCAACAGAGTTCGTTAGAAGGCGACAGTAAAAATCTTGAAACATGTGCAGGCGTGGGCAGCATGCAGTTCGTGATGGTGAGTAGTTCGAGAAACACCTAACGTCGGTGGACATGCCTCAAGTGAAAGACCGAAGATGGAGACCGAAATGTCTGGATGTCAGAGGCGCATCAGGAAGTTTGAAGAGCAAGCCAAGCGAAGCAACTTCTCCGATGGAACATAGGCAGAAGGTTTTTGGTCTTTTATTAATGTTTAGCGTATACGCCTTCTTTGCATTTTCGATGACTTTTTGATAAGTTTGATGACTATTATTCTTTAGCACTTTATTCCACAACTCTGTAGAACAAAATACGGTTCAGGTGGAGAACTACGGAAAGAATAGCGCCTAATCTTTGCAGGTATGTCCGTCCATGTTGTCGATCCACCTCCGGTAGCAAATTGGAAAAGAACAGTCCCGGTGTAAAGACTTCAAGTTACCCGCTCCCCCGGTAATATGAAATTGATTTGATATTACCGGGTTGGAGGGTAAATTTGATTAGTAGCCTGAACCTGATTTCATATCATACTTGCCCTGTTCACATTACCTCTCTCTGACTTAGCCAAAATGATAAATTCTTATGAATACAACTAATTATATGTTCATTGAATAAAACACGTGAAACATACAAGGCTGAGAGCTAGTCTCAGCTTCTGAATGTTTTAAATGTTACAGAAATGTCAACTGTATTAAAACACTCATATACTAGTTCTACATGTAAGTGCATGACATATTACATACAAATATAAGATACAGGGATCTAAAGAAATGTAACCTAACTAGAAGGAACAATAAAAAGAAATAATTACAGGAGTGAATAGAAGAAACAATTATAATAGCTAATAGAGTGAATATTCATTAAGGATAAAGAATTATAGCTTCTGAATTAATACTCCAGTTCAAAAGTTACAAATGCAACAACAAAAACTCATCATATTGCAATATCAAAGTGGTATATTTTGAGTATGCGGAATTTAATTAGTATGTCAAGCTAGAACTGATATCGTTGATCCCTAGCGTGTTAACTTAACAGTAACCTTGGATACCTGATATAATAATGTCCATTATTGTTTTGTACTTTCTCGTTTGAAAACTGTTAGCCCTATAATAGCAAACAGTTAAAAGTACTCAGTTCCAAGACGTAATAATTAGATTGATATTTATAGTTACCAAAAAGCGTTGGCTCATAATTAGGCATACTAATAATATTTTTCAGAGATAAATAAAAATAATAATAACATGAATTATAGAAGCAATGACAACATCCCACATGTTTGTTCCCATTGCCTTTGAAACTATTGCCTCTAAATGCAGAATTTCTATCCGAGTTTAGATGTCGCATCTCAGCTGTGTCTACAGAAAGACGTTTTAAGCCAACTTCCTTTCCAACGTCTTTCAAACAATGTCACTGCATTCAGAGACACACTTCTGGAGAGCTGTTAAACCTGGGACGATGCCTGACTTCTCAGAGATCAATCATCTGTTCTAACTCACATTCCTATGGACATCTTTAGGGCTGTTGTAACTCTCGTCACCCTATTTGAACTGAGTGTGACACTGGGAATCATGGCATTCTTTTTTTGACAAACATTGAGAGGTCGTTCGGTGTCTCTGGTCGCCCTCTGTCGTAGTTGCGTTCGTTTCACTCCTGGGGAACTCGAATGGTCCATGGTCTCACTTGGTCTTCCATAGGGTTCCGTCCTAGAGTCCCTATTACCTTAATCTTATGTCCCTATTACCTCTGCATCGCTGATTAAAACCTAGTGCTTACGTATGTGAATTATAACCGGGCATATGCGCCAAGCGTCCTATGACCAAACGTCCGGATACCGTATCGGATATCTCCTTAGTGAAGAAAATGCTTGTGGGTGTAACCATCAACCCTATTTGGTGATAGGGCGATGTTTTTGATGGTCTAGTAGTATTTGAGCCCCCATTTTCACATAGGTCTACTAAAACCTCATATGCATATTAGTGTGGTCCAAAAAATTAAAAGTTGGAAATGCATTGCTCCACAAGGCTGCCCTTGTTACACATGAAAACATGAGTCTCTATGCAAAATTTTGGAAAGATTGGATTATATTTAGAGGTCGCTATGTTTTGCGACTTTTTGCTATATAGTATGAACTTGTCAAAAACATGTATAATTTTGATTTTTTTCAAGTCAGTTATTATTATTTTTCAAGTCAGTTATTATTTTGCAAATAAACAACCCAATGAAAAATATATACCGCAGTGTTACTGCTTAGTTAGGCTGAATTAAATTTATAATGCAATATAGTTTGGATAATTAAAGAAGTTCTCCAGTCCGCATAAATCCCGTAATTGAAGTGCTGGAAAACCCGCAACCCACTATTATTTCATTTTGCCTTCGTTGGAAGAGAAAATTTTGTTTGATGACTGGAGACAAGTTACAGCAAATATTGCTTCTGTGACTCATCCTTAGTACATCAATGTGAGAATGGATCAGAGTCACTCCACGTTCTGCGCAGTCATTGACGACCATTAACATTTGCCTTTATCTAATGGAAAGTAGGTCCAGTGGTGAGGGATTAGAAGCCTTTGATAGGAAGGTTGTGGGTAGTTCTTGACCCTGGATGGTAAGAAGATCAAGCAGTTTTAAAGATCTCCTTGTGACATACGCTTCCAGTGGAGTCTGGTGGTAGAAGGATTTCCTGTCCAGACGCTACATGGATAGCGGATTAGGTGGATGAGTAAGATCAATCAATTCTTTTTATTGATCACCATAATTACTATCACAAACAAATACAATCAAGACATTCATGTGCAGTGGCGTCAATAGGCAGACCCAAAGGAACATAAGGTTCCGCTAGCAGGGTCACCCTAGTTTCATCAATCACTAAGCTAACAGTATTTTGTTTATTCATTATTTACAACAGTACGTCTTCAAACAATCCTTGTTATGGTGTCCATAGTTATTCTTACAGGAAATAAAATAAACAACAAATGCAGAGTTAACTAGTATAATAAAAACAAAGCAATGCATACACAATCCATACATGTAGTAAATCTTAAACAGTTGCAGTCAAAAGGTGAACTTTTAATTTATTTTTGAACTGATAGACTGTGGGTAGACAAGTAAGTTCTTTGGGCAGGGAGTTCCAAAGCAGCGGTCCGTATGTGCTGATACTATGCTGCCTAATATTGGTGTGTAGTGTGTACACTTGTTTGGTGGTAATTGCTTGATGATCTTGTATAGTGGTCGTGTACCTCAGAATTTGTACAGAACCAGTGATCAAAGTTTGATAATATTTGGCGCGAATGAATTTTGTACATAAATGGCGCCACTTGCAGCTTATTAATGCATTCGAAAGGTAGTATTTTCATGTTCAGGAATAAAAGTGTGGTGCTAGCTCGGTAGGGTACATTACATATGATTCGAATAACTCGCTTCTGTAAGGTTGTCACCATGGTCAAGCGGGTACGGTAGGTAGAGGCCCATGTGAGATTACAATAGGATATATACGGATATATCAAAGAATAATATAAATTTACAAGTATATATCGTGGCAGGAGATGTCGAACACGAGAAATAATGCCTATATTTTTTTATATCATTTTAGAAATTCCAGTTATATGTTCTTTCCATGTTAACTGTTCGTCTATGTGCACACCCAGAAATTTAGATGATGACACTCTGGTTATGCTTTGATTATCTATAGTAATAGTCATATTACAATCTAAATTCAGTTCAATTTTCCTTTTAGAGCAAAACAATATAAAATTTGTCTTTGCAAGATTGAGCGATAATTTGTTGGCTTTAAACCATTCCCCAACGAGTTTTAATTCAGCATTCATCGTGTTAACTAATACTTCAATAGATTTGTTTGACATGAAAACATTGGTGTCGTCAGCGAAAATGATAAAATGAAGCAATGACGAGGTGTTCGAGACATCATTCACGTATAGTAAGAACAGCAAAGGGCCCTTGCGGCACACCACATATGACTTCAGAATTTCAGATATATGCGAGATATGCCCGTTAAATGAGACACATTGTCTTCTATCTTTTAGGTAGTCAGTGAGCCAGTCAAGACATATGCCTCTTATTCCGTAGTGCTCCAATTTTTAATTAAAATTTCATGATTTACGGTGTCAAATGCTTTGGATAAATCGAAGAAGACACCCATTGAAAAATAATTTTGATCCCTGGCTTCAGAAATCTTGTCGTACATCTCCATGACGGCCATGTAAGTAGAGTGTCCAGTTCGAAAGCCATACTGACCTTTAAACAAGATGTTCTTAGGTGTAATGTATGACATTATTCTTCCATAGATGATTTTTTCAAAAAACTTAGAAAAATATGGTAAAATAGATATTGGCCTGTAGTTACAAATGTTTTGTTTGTTCTCTGTTTTAAAGATTGGAATTATTTTAGCAATTTTAAGCTTGTTGGGACAATGCCAGTTGTAATAGAGCAATTTATTATTTCCGCAAGAGGAATCGAGGTGGCTTGTATTGTAAATTTAGCAATTTGAGGGTCAATTTCATCGAGTCCTCTACTGTGTGTTGAACGAAGCTGTTTAGCAATCGTTTTTAATTCTGCCGGTGACGTTAATTCTATGCCAATAGAGGAGGCGGATGGGCTCTTCAGGAAATCCCGGAACGTAGTATCCGTGTTAGGTATTTTTGCAGCTAACTGGGGTCCAATCTCTGTGAAGAAATCATTGAATTTGCTAGCAATAATATTTTTTTCTTTAATTTCTAGGAAATGAAAAAGCTATCTGGCAGAGAAGAAAATTCATTTCCATGTAGAAGTGATTTAATTACTCCCCATGTTTTACTGAGGTCATTTTCGCATTCAAGAATTTTATTTGCATAATATTGTCTCTCAGCATCCTTACGGACTTTTTTGAATTTATTTCTATAAGTCACAAATCTAGTCCTGTTTTCCTGTGTAGGTTCTTTAATAAACTTCTTATACAATCGTGATTTTTTGTTACAAGATTTCAATAAGGCCTTCGTCATCCATGGTTGTTTAATGTTGTGTCTTTTGTTTGGCGAGTAGGTTGTTTTCGGAAAAGAATATTCGTACAATGATTTATATTTTTCAATAAAAGCCGAGTATGCTAAAGTTGGGTCTCTCTGATCGCACGCTCAATAGACTTCTGACCAGTCAGCAGCGTGTAAAAAGTTGTGAAATATACTTTTAGTTGTCTCATTAATAATTCTTTTCTCGTGGACTGGGGCTTTGTCCCTTAATGACCTTGTAATTTTAGTTTGTGTGAAAATAGGCAAGTGATCAGAAGTGTCGTCTATAATAATAGCAGAATCGGTGTAGTTTGTCAATGTGTTTGTAAAAATGTTGTCGATTAGTGTGGCAGTGTCTTTAGTTATTCTAGTTGGTCTTAAGATTGTCGGTAATAATCGGTTTGAGGTTAGCAGGTTAAAGAATGTACGAGTGGGTACATGCGAGTTAATTTTTAGTAAATCTATATTATAGTCTCCTGCCAGGAAAATATCTTCCTTTAATCTAGATAAGTGAGATAATAATATTTCAAGTTCTTGGTTGAACATATTAAGACTATCACCCGGAGGTCTGTAAATGACACCAACGATTTGGTCCCTCCCCATTTTTTGCTTAATTTTTATAAATAGGCTTTCATCAGCACCGGGTTTAGATGATGTCCATTCAGCTTCTATCAATTGGAATTCTGTACCATTCCTAATAAAAAGATCCACTCCTCCTCCTTTGCCTTCAATTCTACATTTGTGTGTGAAGTCATAGCCAGGCATATGAATAGTGTTAGCTGTATCTGCTTCCAACCAGGTTTCCGTTACGGCTAGAATTGTTGGCTGGACTATTGATAGTAAGATGTTTACTTCGGATACCTTGTGCTGAAGGCTCCTGCAGTTCAAATGCAAGATAGAAAAGGATTGTTCCGTTTGTTCAAATGTTGTACAGACTTCATCAGCGCATATATATTTACTGGAGCATAACTTGACACAGTTGTAGTAATTAGTGTCCGGGTCAATATCTGGATTATTCAATATAAAAGAATTTTCAGGGTACTCTTCTACTAGCTGAAAGACCTGATCTATCGGTGCACCTGAATTAAATGCATTACTAGGATGGGTCACTGTCCCAGCGTTATTTATGTCAGAGTCACTGTCCGCTTGATTAGCTACAAAGTCAAGTGCAATACACTTATTACAACATCTCTTATCAATTGGGTTCACACAAATTGTACAAGAACTATTATTGTCTATGGATGTGTGCAATGCACACTCGCTAACGTACGTGCAAGTGCACAACGAAACTGAACAGTCTGAGTTGTCCATTAAACCCCTATACCTAGGTGATAAACCACAAAAATAAACACAGAATAAACCAGCTTCAACTAGTGAGTAATGTTTAAACTTCATAGTTCCATTCCATCAAGCAATATGATAAATGGTTTTGTCATACCTAAATCAATGGACACGGAGCATGTAGGATCGGGTCTCCTAGTCTTCTTTTGGCAGATCATGGATCGATTTCACTTTGATAGGTTTTCATCCATAGCTGGTGTCTTTTTGATGTAGACCTCTCCTCCGTTTGTCCATGCTCTCGTGATGTGCTTGTTACGCAGCAATCTTCGTGCACGGAAGAAAATCTCGGCGTTGTTTGCAGTCAGATGTTCATTGATGTAGACAGGCGTAGAGTGATGATCGGAGGGTCCCACAGGCAGTCGGAGAGCTCGGCGTGCTTTGTATACTTCATCACGGATTCGTCGTGAGGTGAAGCGAACAACGATTGGCCGCGCTGCCTCCTTCTTGCTGTAACGAAGACGGTGTGCTATCGAGATATCTTGTCTTCCAATAGCGACCCCCAGTCTTTTGTTGCAGAAATCAACAATCACATGTCACCACATGGGCTAATTCTTGCAATTTAAAACTGAATCATTCTAAGATCCAAGAGATGATAGTTCGGCGACCAATGAGAGGGTTGGGTGTTGATCTTCCAAAAGTTACACCGGTCCTCGCCAGGGTAAAGCACATGAAGATCCTAGGTGTCACTTTGTCAGAACAATTCAACTTCGACACGCATGTTAACAACATTGTCATTAAGGCTAGGCAGTCAATGTATGCCCTCCGCGTTCTAACAGCACATGGGTTAAAAGGCCAATCTCTGTGTGATGTAACAAATGCTACCACAGTGTCGCGGATGCTCTATGCGGCCCCGGCGTGGTGGGGCTTTGTGGGGGTAGAGGGACGCTCTCGTCTTCAGGCAACTATACGGCGACTGGTCCGGTCTCGTTATCTGCCGGAATCCTACCAAAGTTTCGAACAACTTTGCAGAAAAGCAGACTCTAACCTCTTTTCTACCATTATCAGCAACCCTGCACATGTATTACATCAACTACTGCCCCCCGTGAAAACTGTTTCATACTCGCTACGCCCCAGAACCCACAATAGAATAATACCTAAGGCAAACTCTCTATCTCGTAAAACATTTGTCACACGGATGCTTTATACGTAATTTTTTTTATATTTGATGATCTTGTACACCAAAATGCGGTTAGCAGTTGGTTTTTCAATAAAGGATATACTTACTTACTTACTTACTTACTTACTTACATCGCAGGTGGTAGAAGCTGACTCCTTTGTAGATTCATGATCGCCTGCTCCCTGTCCCGAAGTCCCCTTCACAGCCTGGACAGCCACCCTCTCTAGAATCCCATGAATCGTCAGATTGTCGGCTCTTGAGTAGGTTTCCAACTGTCCTATTCGTTCCTTTAATTGCTCGTTTGCAATTTTTAGTCCGTCGACTGAATCTGCATACGTCTTCACCTGAGAGTCGACCCGCTCCTGCACCAACTTATCTACAGTAGTTTTTAAGTTTTCTTCAAATACCTTCATGTGAGCACGAACGATGTTGTCCAGTTCGGGTCTTAGCGAAACCATCAGCCGTGTTGTTAGTGCTTCGATGACTCGCTCGTCCGTCAGGGCCTCAATCAGTTCGTCGCGGTCCACTTTCGAGGTTTGTTTCGAGGTTTCTTTCTTAGGCATTTCGGTGAGTATATTCCGTGAATGTTATAGAAACAAAGGGAGCATGTCCTGTTGCTTTATTTTATTCGCATATTACTTTAATAAGGTTTTAACTTCACTAGTCGAAAATGTCCGTATCACGCCATTGTAGGTCACGTCACGTGTATTACCAGATCAGCCTCGATGTCTTCAGTGACACGATCATCAAAGAAATATAAGCGATGACGACTGAAAGAGTTAATTTAAAACGACCTCAAACTGTAACTTATTGAATCAGCAGAAATCTTGGCTCATACAACTTCCGAACACCCGAATCAGCACGCTGTGCGGGATTCTAGCTTTCTCCCGAATTACCAACTATTGTTGCTGTCGTGGCCTCACCAAATGCTAGTCCATTTTGGTATTGAAATATGAAATTCCTTAGGATTGTCCCATTTTTGGGAGTCCAGACCCATAGCTGCCGTTTTTGTCACGTATGAGCTTTTATTGCAGAAAGTGAAAAAACATGTGCTGTAAGCTTATTTTTATATTCAAGGATGGCTTCATAGATTAAAAAACTAGGCTACTCTATTCATGCAAAATTAGCAGCATATAGAGCAATATTGAACAATCCAATTGTATATGAAACGAATTGTAATGAAAAGTTGGCATGCAAAATTTAAAATTAGCTATAAGCCAACAACCGTTTATCTATCAGAAAGAACTTGACACAAGTGTTTTATTTGTAAATGAGCTTATTATTCTTTGATTTAATTAAATACAGTTGACATATTGATCATGTTTTAGAAAGTAAGACGCGTAGTGGCGACTGAAAGAGTTAATTTAAAACGGTATTGATGGCTTGATGTTCATGGGTACTAATTTTAATTCATAATGCAGCTATAACGCGTCAGATGCACAATTTTTGCAATTTCTACAAAAAAGTGTCAATACCTATCGACCTAATAAACATGCTCAGATCTCTTCGATTTTTTTCAATAAAGAGTCTTCTAGTCAAGTGTAACAGGGGCAGCCTTGTGGGGCAGCATATTTTGAAAAAATATTTTTCCCACACTAATGCATATACAATCACATGCAACTCATTCAGCAAACAAACCAATGTTATTAGGTCTATATGAGAGAAACACACGTTTGAGCTATTAGGCCTATACGCGTTGATTACTATGTTGGAGCTAGAAAAACCACTACGCGTCTT
Organism: Aporrectodea caliginosa; assembly: GCA_020284085.1. Taxonomy (NCBI): domain Eukaryota; kingdom Metazoa; phylum Annelida; class Clitellata; order Crassiclitellata; family Lumbricidae; genus Aporrectodea; species Aporrectodea caliginosa. The sequence goes on along the minus strand of JACEVL010000271.1, from coordinate 116,194 downwards.
GTAAAGGTGAGCATGATGAATTGTATACAAGGAAATTCACAGATCAAATGAAAGTTGTGCCTGTATTGTGTACCGTGTCGTGGCGGGGATTTACAAGTTCGTTTAATTCACAGTGCCACAAGTCTTTTGGAACTATACAGTGAAGACATTTCAGTTTAGGTCGGGAGCGCTAGATCTACATAATGCGTTGCATTCCTAAGGAGGTCAAAGTTCGTGTGACCTTGCAGACTTGTGACAATAAGGCGCTCTCTTATTTCTATTTCATAGTCATTAATAATAATTTACGAGCCTGATGTCATATTTATTAGGCATCATGGCACGAGTCGTGCAAACCTTCAATCTGGTCGGAAGAGTCGCCGCAGCAATTTGGTTATCTGAAAGACCAAATTTGTTCTCTGCACACTGCAGTTAGTAACTGCAATAGGATGATGACCAAAACTAATTCAAACCACATGGGTACCGCCCAAAAACCTCACCGGATTTGCACGAATCCCACGACCCAGCCTGAGCACAGTGAGCAGAGATGGTTGAGCTGCCCCTTGCGCCCCCCTTCCGTGGCGACGCTAAGTGCCTTACAAATGGTACGCTTAACCAAAATACTATAGTTCTCATAAATCCTTTAAATATTGCTCTGAATCTCTGCCAACAATTGAATTTGTTAACAAATTCGAATTAATGTTAGTAATTTGGACTCAAATGTAAACTATAGGCTGCACATGGAGATTCAATTTTGTATCTGGAGTAAATAGCGTAGGCCCTACAAGTCTTCTTGTTCTATCGTTTATTTTACACCTAATTGAATTTAGTTGTTTTGTATCACAACAGTTTGGTTCGCTCAATTGAAAATTTCAAATTATTCCGAAATTGTAAGCATTTGACAATTGTTCTCACAAGAACCTTGCTAAAAATTTAGACTTGATCGTTCAATTAAACTTTCAAGCCAAACTATAAACATTAACGACTGCGATTTTATTTAAGGCAACTCATCTATAGCCTATGTCTGACTTGAGCTAAATAACGTGTAGGCCTAACTGTTCGTGTTTGCTTATCTTAAACTGCAGTATCAAAGGTCCAAGGGCAGATATCAAAGTTCAATAGAGTGATTAAACGCAGTTAACAGAGAATATCAACATTTCAACAAGTAACTCTGAATGTAACGAATATGTTCTGACAGTAAGTTGCTACTACGAACGTATAGAGACTAACAGCTGCGTTCAGGTATTTTGTTAGAGATTTTCCTATGTTCACTCGAACAAAACTACTCTTATAAGCCAGTACTAATATGAAAAAACACGTCTACTTGTACACGTTAAAAATAACGCAGTAATGGCAATAGTGAAATAGCAAGTGTTGTAGATTTTTCGACATAGAGAATAAGATGGCTTCTACAGAATCCAGTAGGGTTGGTATTAACAGGAACGAGCTCGAGGATATAACTACATGTTGTATATGCCAAGACGTCTGCACAGATCCCAAAGCCTTGCCATGCATTCATACATTCTGCATGAAATGTCTGCAAGAGTATGGACTTAACAACACCAACAAAGGACCTGGAGATGAGATGTCTTGCCCAATGTGCAGGCGACAATTTAAGATACCTAGTGAAGGGTTTCGTGGACTGCCTAAAAATTTCATCATTGAGAAACTGTTACAAGTGTCAAAGGCATCAGACGAAATTGAAGGTGGACAAAATGTGGTGGACGATTTAGGTCCAATGGTTTGTGAAGTTCATGAACAAAAGGTTCTAGATGTATATTGTGCTGATTGCAAAACAGTTGTATGCGCCATCTGCTTCATCGAGGACCATGCTAACCATAAAGGTGGTCATGCTAGCAAATGTGTGTATGGTGTTCGAAAGCAGATACAAAGCAGTACAGTACTGAAGCTATGAATGGATGCATCGCTCAAGCTCAATTTGCTCAAGTGAAAAAGGCGGAACTATTGAAGGTTAAGGAAGAAATGCAGCGAAGTGTGGAAAGCTTTCAATGTGTTGCAGAGAAGAGAAAAGACGAAATGAAACAGTTAACTGATAAACATGCACGTTAGGTTGCTCCATAAAATTAAAAGTTGAAAATTGATGACTCCCGGGAATTTTCCAATGCGTCTCATAGAGATAAGTCTAAAAATCCAAATTGGAGGCTTTTCCATTAAGGTTAAGCCTTGCCCCCAGCACGTTGAAGTTTTAACAATAATCACTTATTTTTCGGTTGAAAACGCAAATGGCGATTTTTTAAGTATATATAAAAAACTAGTATGTTTTCATATGTATTGGTCAGATCATGAAAGGCTTCAAGTACAAGTACATGTACATGTACTAAGGTCTCAGGTACGTGTACAAGTACTTAGGTATCAAGTACAAGTACTAAGGTCTCAAGTACAAGTACGAGTACTGGTACATATGGCTACTTCAAGAACGCTATATTTACTGCCTTGACAAATCAATGGTGTTTTGCCACATGCACTCATTTAGAATTTTGCTTTTTGGAGAAATATAAGGGATGTGATCATCTTGTCACTCAGAGTCAATCGAAACTGTTTTAATATTACACTAAACACACGTTCAACATTAGCGCTAGATGCTGACACACTCGAGACACTAAGCTGGTTCATAAAGTTTGTCAAAAACAGTTTTGCTGCATTTCCAAACGTCCAAACGATCAACTTCATCGAAGTATTCAACTAGATTGTCACTTGTGATGATAGGGTACTCGGCTTCACCGAAGATCCTGTACAGTAGTGGCCAAATGGCTTAGAATATTTTTTATGCAGCAGGTCTGCACGACACTGCGTGTTTATCGTGCCAAAATGAGACATTTGTGTAGCACCTGCTCCACCACTGCAAAAGAAACTTGCTGTGGTCCCGAACAAAGCATGTGTCTCATTCACATAAGACAGAATCATATCTGTACATATTTTAAATAGGAACATGCTAGTTGTAGGCAGTTTTTGACTAATGGAGCAACGCAAAGAAAATGCATTAAATAATATGTTTTAAGGACACTAAAGTGATTCGCAAATGACTACCTAAGTGGCCTAACTAAGCGCGTTTTGAGACATATGATAATGTTTCCTTCACAGGGCTATTTTGACCATCTCGCACACGCAGCGGAAGACTCTTCCGAGAGGAACATAGAAAACTAAACAAAAATACAAGTGAGCCCCATTCACACATGAATTCCATATAATTATAAGCTATAGATTCAAAGGTTTATTGCTAGCAGTTTCAGAGTGCAATTCATAAAATGCATTACTTCGGTGAATAAGCTGTCTTTCCAATCGCGGCTTTCGTGTGGTGCTGAGAAATTTCGACGACTTACATTTACTTTACTTACTCGATAGAGTTCAAATGATTTGTTAGTCACTACTCACCTCTCCGCATGGAGCCTTTGCAAGTGTTTAACAAAGTTTTATGTTGTGCCAGTTTTTGTCTGAAATGATAATTTTCTCACTACAAAACTTGCACTTAACACATATAACATTTCCGTTGACGGTGAAATTATAATAACCAAACTTAACCGCTCTAGGAATATTAGTAGCCTATTTTAATTATTAACATTATCACAATTCGTGGCCGCTATTTTAACAAGAAGTCCGGAAGAAATTCTGATCAAGATGCGGTCCATACAGAACTGCCAGAAGTCCAATGTCCAGAGCGTAAGAATTAATGACTAAAAGTAAAGATGAAGCTTATTGGTAACCTATTCGAGTGCCTGTAGAAATGTCATTTGTGTCCAAGTACTTAGGTCTCAAGTACGAGTACAAGTTCTTAGGTCTCCAGTACAAGTGCAAGTACTTAGAACAATACTTAAGTTAAACTCGATTACAAGAACAAGTACCAATACTACACCTCTGCATACAACAGTTCACAAAAGAAGTCAATCATCATGAAAATAATTAAGTTTTTCCTCCATGATATTGCCGATTTTAAGCAAATTTGCATATTTTCACATAGTCTAACATATTTTTGCCGGAGGCAAGGCTTAACCTTTTCCAATTGGTCTGAAAATTGGTAAAGTTGTACAAAGTGATAAATTAAATGGAAAAATCGCCTGAGAGCAGTATTTTTAGGAACTTTTTAAAATACATTATTTTCTGGAGCACCCTAATAAAATTCTGGAGCAACTTAATATACATACACATCAGTTCCTGGACCTACTTTTTGGAACTCTCTTCCTGTGTCTGTACGCTGTGTATCATTACGGTGGTGTTCAAAAACATTATTTTTAGTAGATTGATGGGACAGCCCCAGGTTACGTTCCTTTTGATAAAGTAAGTTAGTGTGCAAAATATGATGAAGATATTCCATCATTTAGGTGTGCCACATAAGAGGAGAAGTTTTCCAAATTTTTGACAAGGATCGTAGGCATAATTGTGATAATATTAGAAACCTTTTTTCGTATTTTGTGTAAGATCAAGTAAACCTTCAATAGTTTTGCTTAAAAGTAGAATAATTAAAAAGTACTGGTCAGCATTATTCAGCCTTATAAGTTTGATTATATTATCATTAACACATTAAAATATTTATTGTTGATTTTGTGACCGTTGACTTGTTGGGGTCCGGAAACTGTTTCGATGCTCGGACACCACCTGGAGCAAGGCCTGCTTTTGACCTTCATTCTTGGTCAGCATTTGATTTTATTCTGGTATCAATGCCACTCCCGTTTCTGTCCTATCATTTAAAACACTCAACCTGTCTTCAGTCTGCTGACACTCCAACTAAATGCTGTTCTGTTTCCACGCATTTTACTATAGCTGTCGATCAAGAGCTGCTGCTACTTGCACACTGATAATATTCTTTGGGCGAGGTCTTTTAGTCTTTGGGGTTTCTGCCTCATCACCAATTATAATCTGAGTTTTCTATTATAGTAATTATATGTTCTGACCCACGAAACCAATCTTTAGCATCAGATATTAAATGTTTTGAAAACATTATAACTTTTGATATGAAGTGCGTATCGTCTATTACAAAATGCTGGATTTATTTGAAATTGGTTATGGATACTATGGGATATTGTGAATAAATATAAATAAATAAATAAGCTTAGGAAAGCCTTTAATATACAGAAGTCAGAAAATTGTTTAAAATATTAAAATTATTTATTTACTGCTCAGCTCCAGTTTCTTCCAATTTATATAATATTTATTGTTAATTTTATTCATAAAACCATCCATCAGAGAACAAGTTATCCAACAATCCATGGTACAAGTCATAGCACTCATCACATATCACAGTGAAATAATAAGCTCTAGAAGTGTCTAACTTTCATCCAGCTCCTGAAAAAATTAAAAGTTGATTTTTATGGCTTCGATGACGCATAATTTTAAATGCAAAATGTAAGTTGTGATGTGGCACCCCAATATAATGTAATATTTTGAAAGGATTTTGCACATGAGTTTCTACTACCAATACGAATAGAACTGGGGATGTCCAAGCCATTATAAAAAAATACTTTTTTACTGCCACCCTATTGTATCATGCTCTGACACAATGCATTTTGTAACTCTCTTCCTGTGTCTGTACGCTCTGTATCAGTGTATCTTAATGACAATAATGTGTATGACAATCCATACTCTGACACAATGCATTTTGTTTTTGCACTGCTACTACTGCCAAATATTATCCAGTAAGAGGTCAATCCAGCCGCAGCATGTCCGTATGACCTTTTTGGATTAAGCTTCTGACTTGTGCATCATTTACTGGAATTTTTCTGGAATTTGTACTAGTTGCTGTTATTGTGATCTTGTGATCTTATAGTGTTTGATGCTCTGTCAATAAATGGCTTACTCAGTCGCTTGCGTCATTTCGTTCTCGGCTGAAAACTTGCCTCTTTCAAATTGTTTATCCACCCTAGGTTGTCTCTCTTTCTCTTAAGGACTGATCTTTTGGATGTTTACATAATTACGGCTTGGTTTTGGTATGCCATCGGTTGATGCCTTTTACTTTAGACACCGGTGCAATAGAAGTTGCTAATTACATTACATAGCCTTCGTTAATGAGCGTTGGGCATGAATTATTTGGCTGTTCAGTTCCAATGTTCAACTCTGATAATAATTATAGGTCCTAATGCTCATAAAACTTGATTGTCGAGTCACCGCTGTGAGATCTCGCACACAGTTGGAGGCGAACCATCGGAGCCCCATCAAGAGTTGAAATTGTACTCATGATAGTCTTGTGCAATTTGCATGGAAAACCAAGAATTACATTAAATAATTATTAACAGATTGACACTATCTTGCAGGCTGTAATAGTGCAGGATTTCGCATAGGCCACCAGTTTATGCATTACAGGCATTCGCAAAAAGTTGGACGATCGGTAATAGAACATCCTCTTACCTACATCCTCGTGGGCTACAGTAACAGTAACGTATTATTGTATTGTATTTGTATTGTAGTTGAACACTTGTCATAGCGCCCCTACCAGAGTTCCCATTCAGAGGCGCTCCCGACTCCTGCGCGAACGCTGAATCGGAGTTTCACGCCGAAGCGCATGAGCAATTGCGAGTGAAGGACTTGCCCAGGGTCCCTACGCGGCGACTTTGAGGTGGATTCGAACCCGCAACCCTCCAGCTGCAAGGCACCGAACATACCCCTATACCACCGCGCCCCAGTTGTATTGTGTTGTGATGTATTGTATTGTATTGTACTCGACGTTTATATTGCGACCGAGCCACCCGCAGTAAAGATCCGAGATCTGTATTATACCGTTGCGTCACCGAATCCGAGATTTTTCCGTCGTATATAAGTCTAAACAAAGTCAGTCAAATTGCGACGGGATCCTAACAAGATGTTTACAAGATGTTTAGTTGTTTACAAATAACTGTCCAAAAACTCAACTATCACACCAGATGAGATTTCCGCAATTGCCTGATCTGATTTGACCGATAGATCTGAAGATTCGACCACAGTTCAAGCAAAAATGCACTACACTGACGTTTATCCACAGAATTTCACATATTAAAATATTACCGCCGGTAGAGGGCAGAAGACATAAAGCAAAATCAAAAATATTTTGCACACAACTTACTCTAACATACTGGCAACTTTCCATCACTATTAGAAAACGTTTGCTCAAACAAATTTTTTCACCCCACCCTAATGTATAATTGGTAGCTCGCAAGTGAACAGAAGCAATAGATTCTCAGACTGTACGTTGGTTATATGCATGGTTGCGAACAATTTTACCATTATTAATGAATTACGTGCAGTTACATAGAAGTTTGTAGAGTACACCTGTAACTAAACTGATGATTTTTATTGTCATGTGCTATCATTTAAACAAGGTTACTGGCCAGATTAGCTACACTGGTTAGAGCGTAGTTCCACGAGTCTCTGTGCGTGAGGATACCGATTGTCGCTTATTTAAGAAATTTAGGATTATATATCTCGGTCCAGCGCGATCCGTACACGGGAACCTTAAGTCACGCGGCATCAATGCAAATGCTCAGCGGACCTCTGCCAGCGGTGGTGACTGGTGAAAGACATCATCCGTTCAATTCATTGAAAACGGAGCAGAGTCGAGACCGTACGGTCGCTATAGAAAAAGTCTACATTTACATTTTATTCGACAATTACTGCTAGTCTATGCCTGCCACAACAGCACCAAATCACATGTTGAGGCTATGACCGATAAATCGCCCCTCTCAAGATTGGCATTTGAGTTACCTTGTTTGGTACTAATAATAATAATAATGATGATGATGATGATGATGATGATGATGATGATGATGATGATACATGATGATGATGATGATGATGATGATGATGATGATGATGATGATGATGATGATGATGATGATGATGATGATGATGATGATGATGATGATGATGATGATGATGATGATGATGATGATGATGATGATGATGATGATGATGATGATGATGATGATAATAATAATAATAATAATATTATTATTATTATTATTATTATTATTATTGTAGTGTAACTGGAAGGGTTACCCCTCTTCCATCTCGGGTCATAGGGTCATCAAAGAACCGGCGAAGGCCACAGCGTTAAAACGCTGTATTGTCAAAGAAATTTTTTGAAAGAGTAAGGTTGTCTCTCCGACTTCGTCCGTCGCCTTTGTCAGATGACGGCCCATCTCTGTGATTAATTCAAGGCCTCTTAAGTTAATGGAACCTAAAGTTTTCAGGGCCAGCGGGATGAAGTCATGTATGTCCAGAAGGGTCTGGTATTTTTGATTTTTCCTGTTGTCCGCTATTTCTGCTTCAGCTCCTGCTGTTACGGCCGTTGCCTGCAGGTAGGAAGGCGCTAGCTTATCAACCACCGTTGCGTCCCAAACGAGGTTATGACCCGCTCTCCATGGTATAAGGGTGGTGCCGTCCGGTCTCCTACCATCCGAGCGCAGCATGCCCCGTGGCTCCTTAACCGCTGGGAAGCCGGCTTTGATTAGACTGCGATGGATCAAATCGTTGATGGCGGCGTGCCTGGCCACTCGAAAAAATCCTAGAGAGCAAGACAGACCGTGTTTACCTCTAGCGGTAACCAGTGCGCCGCATGCGCAGACGTGAGGTTGGCATATGTTGGCCCCCCCAGACGAAGGCCAACCGCCACTCTGATGGCCTCATCGCTCAGCCTGAGGCCGCATGAAGTAATCGGCAGACAAAGCATCCAATCGCTGGCGTGCTGGAAGGACACGGCTTTCAGGCGCGCCTGTTCGCTCAGCTCTGTGGTGGCAAGGAGTAGTTCCGAATGCTCTCTTTGAAGAATCGGGTTGTCCCAGTTGGCTTGTATATTGCTGGCGAGTATTCCGTCAACGACAACCCAGTTATTGTCTGCCAGTTCGTGGATAGGTTCGTGTAATGCAAATCCGGTTGACTGTCCAGTATGCATAGGATGTTTGACTGGAGCTCGGAGGTGCCCGCGGCTGATGCTAGAAAAGCGGGAAGTGCCAGCGATGACGCCCTTCGAATGCCCAGTCCGCCTAACCCAATGGGTAAGGTAGATTGTTGCCATTGCGTGTCTGTAAATAAATAAATAAATAAATAAATAAATAAATAATAATAATAATAATAATAATAATAATAATAATAATAATAATAATATTAATAATAATAATAATAATAATAATAATAATAAACAACAACACCAATAATACCCCATTTTATGATACCCGTAATAATAAATGACAAAATTGAGCATAATAGGCTCCAAACGTTCTTCATACGGTCCAAGTATTTGCAGTACATGATGAATTCGTATGACATAGGGGCTTCATATGCACAACCCTAATATAGATTCCTGTCATGACTTATTATATATAAGCCTAATTATACATATATATATATATATATATATAATTATATATATATACGGTAGGCTATAAGCTTAAATATTCTAACCATATCTTCAACGTATGCTGTTGCCGCTTGGTGAAGTTGTCATTGGGTAGGCTATTACTTTATCGCAGTGTCTACAGTGTCCAGAATCCAATATTTGAGAAAGTGAGGTATTTTACCATGGTTGAGGTCTTTTATGTTGCGAGATCTCTGATGACCAGTTTGCTCACTCTTCAACATTGAAGCCAATTTGAAAGTTTCGTGTCGCTAGATTTTCTGCCATTTGCATAACTTCTCACGAAATGTTCAAAACAACGCGAGCTGCTACAAGATGCTTGTTGTAACTCGCTGATAAACGGTTCGCTGAGTTTGTGCTTTAATGAGTATTGAGTATTCCGTTGCTTCTTCAGAGTGTCCTGACGTTTTCAGTGCATATTTTTTATTCTTTTTCGTTTTGTGCCTAATGCCTTTTTGTTAGAGTAAATTAAAATTTTCAGATACGACATTCAAAAATTGTCTTGTTTCTTTTAATAAATTCTAGCCTGCGTATTCCGGGAACAGGCTAAGCCAGAGGCGTCCATCCTATGGGGGGAAATGAAGCAGAAATCTTCAATTGCTTTTCAGAGGGGAAAGAATTTTTTTACATTAAACGTTTACTCAGTTTTTCTCATTTAAGAAATTAATCGAGGTGTTTTCATTTGAAAATGCTTCTTTGTTTTAAAAATAATAAAATCTGCCTTGTGGTGACCAGCTGCTCAGCTGAGCGAGTTATGAGTCGCATCCGCATTCCGCATTGCGAAAAATCGACTGAGATCAACCATGGGTGATGACTGGTTTGCAACTATGATAGTATTGGCCTGTGAAGGAGACGCTACTCTATCGATCATTAGTCATTACAACTGGACGAAATTGTTGATCGCTTGGATATGCACTCTGCTGCTCTGAAGAAGCACCTATTGTAATTTTAGTACTTATGTTAGTACCGTCTGTGCGCTCTGGCAGTATGCCTGCCTCTGTGTGTGTACAAGCCTTCATATTTTATTATGCGTAGGCCTAATGATGCTTGATTATAGTGAACTAAAAGTTAAAGAATTCAATAAAGAATTCAACAATAAAATCGTGATTCAAATTTAATAATCAAATTTGTTTCTTTTGTCGACAGTTGACCAATCGTCACCCCCGGTCGTCGTGGGGGGGGAGCAATGACCAGGCAATCTGATGAAATGAGGGGAATGCTTCATAGGCGTAAGGGGGATGGACGGCATTGGACGCCCCTGGGCTAAGCTAGTATTTTCCTTTGCACTTTAGCAGAATATTCTATTTTAGTATTTTTTTTCTGCTCAGGGCTTGAACATAATCAAGAGGATTCTTACGTGAAGTGTGTTATCTACTTACTTCGGATCAATTCGTGAAGTTTCCGCTGCTCCCTCTTTGGGAACTGAGGTCTCTTCTACAAGAAAAACGGGAAGAACAGTTGCGTAAGTTTGGCAGATGCTTTATAAATGTACTAGCATTTTTTACCCGGCGTTGGCCCGGGTTTTGCCCAGGCATAATTTTTAACGGCTGCAAATAAAGGCTACTCACTTACTATATTTGCTGATGGGCTTCAAATATTTAAAAAATGCCCATATATCTGAATGGAAACGATATTTAGAGGTGAACATAGTTGCTTTGCCCGTGTACTGCAAAGGCAAAGCAAATTTATATATTTACCTTGTGCTGTCAGTTCTTCGAACTCTAGCGACCTTTATGATCAAGCTTCTCCATTTCCTTCTGTCCGCCGTCGCATCTCTCAGTTCTGCCAAAATCATTCCAGTTGTTTCATGTATCTCGTCCATCCACTTTTTCCTTGGTCGTCCTTGTTTTCTCCTTCCCTCTCCATATGCTAACATCATTTCCTTTTCCAATCCATCTGATCGCATGACATGACCAAAGAACCTCAACTTTGCTCTTAGCACTGTTTGTTGTAGTGTCTCTTCATTCTCAATTCCGATACTCAAGCGCACCCAATCGTTGGTCCTTTTCTCTTTCCATGATATTCTCTGCATCTTCCTCCATATCCACATTTCGCATGCGTTAATCTTTTTTCTCATTTTCTTGGTCAGTGTCCATGTCTCGCTGCCGTATGTTACTGTTGGTATGATCAGAGCCTTCACCAATCTTTTTTCGTGTCTATACTCACATGTTTGTCCTTCCATATTTTTTCCAGACCATTCATTGCAGTTTTTCCTATCTCTACTCTACGATTTATTTCCATATCACACTTTCCCTCTTTTTCTATTACTGATCCCAAAAACGTGAAGCTAGTTACCGTTTCTATTTCCTCTCCGTCTACTTCAAAACTGTCCTCCTCTGTTGTCATGACTTTTTGTCTTCTTTATATTGAAGTAGAGTCCTGCTTTCTCACTTTCACTCTTGAGCCTTCTTATCAGTTCTACCAAATCGGTTTTTTACCCACCAATAGTGTTGTATCATCAGCGTATCTCAGATTGTTCATTGTTCTTCCCGCTATCTTTATTCCTTCCACAGCCTCATCCATTCCCGCCTGCCTCATTATCCTTTCAGCGTACATATTAAATAGGAAAGGAGACAGAATGCATCCTTGCCGCACTCCCTTCCTTATTCTGAATCTGTCAGTATCTCCATATTCAGTCCTTATCACCGCTATCTGATCTTCGTCTAGACCCCTAAGAAGTTGTATCAAGTGTTTCGATATTCCCATTTCTCCCAAGGTTTTCCACATCAATTCATGATTAATGCAGTCAAACGCTTTGCTATAATCAATGAAGCATATATATAGGCAATATTATTTGTTCCCTGTACTACACGGGTTATCTCTACCTTAAATAGGCGTATTATTTGTTCCCTGTACTACACGGGTTATCTCTAAATTATAATAGGCGTATTATTTGCTAAATAATAGACGAAGTTATGCCGTTAGCCGGCGTGACGTAAGATTGCATAATTAGCCCGCGCGCGTGACGTAATTTAATATTGCATATTTAGCTAGTGTGACGTGGACAAATGGCCATGCTATTATAAGTTAGCCTCGTCGAAGCAGTTGTAAATTTAAAATGTCCATATAGCCTATCGGCGTTTAAATAAAATTGCGAGCTGAAAAATAGTCGCGTTGATCAGAACTTGGCGTAATAATTTTTTTTAAATTTTGTAAATCGCTAAAGCGTTCCGTTTCGGAGCCTTTAGACAACAGACATACATACAAACAAACATACAAACAAACAAACGGAAGGACAACGTAAACAGACTGAAACTTATAATATAGATTACATATCAGTAGAGTGTTAAGCTTATTCTTCTGTCTGGTTACTTGACAACAGTTTAGCTAATCTGACCGGTAATCGTGTAGCAATAATTAATTGGTGCAGTGATTGTTGCTAGCACTAACTGTGTAACTTAACCATATTATTCTTTACCATGTTCTGGCTACAATTTATTTCAATTAGTTCACTTTCACATCGGGAACATTCGTAAAACCATAATTCTTAAAATTATAATCTGAGTTTCATTAACAGGAACTCTAGTTTCTAGTCGACTCAACTGCTGCAATCACTTAGATCTAAAGCTTTTGCACAACAAAAAGATTCACAAGACAGCTAGTCGTTTAAAACTTTGACCAGACTCTGGTCACCAGAGCCGAAACAAAGACCTTAAAATATCAGGAAGCTGCAATCATACTACTAACAACACTCGTAATCTTTATCTAGAGATTTTACAACGCCCAAAGAAGCGAAGTCGCCGAAACCAGCCTATTCACAGTAGGGTGCTCCAGAAAATAAAAAGTTGAAAATTCAGTTCTCCCGGGAATTTTTCCATGCGTCTCATGCAGATGAGTCTAAAATCCAAATCTGAGGCTTTTATATTAAGGTTAAGCCTTGCCACCAGCACGATGAAGTTTTCACAATAATCGCTATTTTTCTGTTGAAAATACAAATTGCAGGTATATAAGTAGGCCTCTATATGAAAAACTAGTATGTTTTCATATTTATTGGTCAGAACATGAAAGGTTGCAAGTACAAGTACTGAAGTATCAAGTACGTTTACAAGTACTTAGGTATCAAGTACAAGTACGAGTACAAGTACAAAGGTCTCAAGTAAAAGTACGAGTACAAGTACACATGGTTACTGCAAGAACAAGGATATAATTATTTACTTTCTTGACAAACCAGTGGTGTATTGCCATATGCACTCATTTAGGCATTGTTTTGGAGAAATATCAAAGATGTGAGCATCCTGTCACTCAGATTCGATCGAAGCTCTTTTAATATTAAACAAAACACACGTTCAACAGGAGTTAGATGCAAGCGCACTCAAAACTCTAAGCGCTGGTTCATACAGTTTGTCAAGAACAGTTTTGCTGCATGTCCAAACAATCAACTTCATCGAAGTCATCACGGCTTCTCATATTCATCTAGGTTGTCACTTGTGATGATAAGGTGCTCAGTTCACCGAAAACCTGTACAGTAGTGACCAAATTGCTTAGACCCTGTTGATGCAGGAGGTCTGCACGAAACTGCAGTTTCGGTTGTATGCGTGATTATCGTGCCAAAAATGAGCACCTGCTACACAAACGTGGTGGACAAAGCCAAAGAAACTTGATGTGGTCCCGCAGAAAGCATGTGTCTCATTCACGTAAGACACAATCATACATGTATCTGTACACACATTTTAAATAAGAACCTACTTGCTGTAGGCAGTTTTTGACTAATGGAGCAACACCATGAAAATGCATTAATTAATATGTTTTAAGTAGGACACACAAGTGATTCGCAAATGACTATCTAAGTGGCCTAAATAAGCGCGTTTTGAGACAGATGACTATGATTGTTTCCTTAATTCACCATCTCTGGCACGCAGCAGAAGACTCTTCCGAGAGGAACATAAAACGTAGAAAAACTCACAATTTTCAGAAGTGAGCCCATTCACACATGAATTCCAAATAAATTATAAGCTATAGGTTCAGTGGTTTATTGCTAGCAGTGCCAGAGTGCAATTAATAAAATGCACTACTTCGGTGAATAAGCTGGTTTCGCTCTCGCGGCTTTCGTGTGGTGCTGAGAAATTTCGACGACTTACATTTGCATTACTCGATAGAGTTCAATTGATTCGTGATTCACTACTCACCTCTCCGTATGGGGTCTTTGCAAGTGTTTAACAAAGTTTTATGTTGTGCCAGTTTTTGTCTGAAATGATAGTTTTCTCACTACAAAACTTGCACTTAGCACAAATAACATGAAATTATCATAATTCATAACCAAACTTAACCGCTCTAGGAATATTAGTAGCCTATTTTTATTATTAACATTATCACCATTCGTGGCAGCTATTTTAACAAGACGTCCGGAAGAAATTGTGATCAAGCTGCGGTCCATACAGAACTGCCAGAAATCCAATGTCCAGAATGTAAGAATTAATGACTATAAGAAAAGATAAATGGTAAAGGTAACCTATTCGCGTGCCTGTTGAAATGTAATTTGTGTCCAAGTATTGCTAGCAGTGCCAGAGTGCACTTAGGTATAAAGGACGAGTACAAGTACTTAGGTCTCCCGCACAAGTGCAAGTACTTAAAACTGTTCTTAAGTTATACTCGATTACAAGAACAAGTACCAATACATCTCTGCATACAACAGTTCACAAAAGAAGTTAATCATCATGAAAATAATTAAGGTTTCCTCTATGATATTGCCGATGTTAAGCAAATTTGCATATTTTCACATGGTCTAACACGTTTGTGCCGGAGGCAAGGCTTAACCTTTTTCAATTGGTCTCAAAATTGATACAGTTGTAGGCCTACAAAGTGATAAATGGAATGGGAAAATCGCCGGGGAGCAGTATTTTTATTAACTTTTTAAAATACATTAAATTCTGAAGCACCTTAATACACATACACATCAGTTACTGGACCTACTTTTCGGAACTCTCTTCCTGTACGCTGTGTATCGTGCTCTGACACAATGCATTTTGGAACTGTGCATCATACTCTGACACAATGTATTTTGTTTTTGCACTGTTGCTACTGCCAAATATTAACCAGAAAAAGGTCAATCCAGCCGCAGCATGTCCGTATGACCTTTTTATATTGACCTTCCGACTTGTGCATCATTTACTGGAATTTAATTTGAACTGATTGCTGTTTTTGTGATCTTGTGATCTTATAGTGTTTGATGCTCAGTCGCTTGCGTCATTTCATTCTCGGCTGAAAACTTGCCTCTTTCAAATTGCTTATCCCCCGTAGGCTGTCTCTCTGTCTCTTAAGGACTGATCTTTTGGATGTTGTCCTAATTACGGCTTGGTCTGGATGTGCCTTCGGTTGATGCTTTGTGCATTAGACACCGGCGCAATAGAAGTTGCTAATAATATTACATAGAATTCGTTAATGAGCGTTGGGCAGTAATTATTAGGCTTGTAAGTTCCAATGTTCAACTCTGATAATATAGGTCCTAATGCTCACAAAACTTGTTGGTCGAGTCACCACTGTGAGATCTCGCACACAGTTGGAGGCGAACCATCGGAGCCCCATCAAGAGTTGGAATTTTACTCATGATAGTCTTGTGCAATTTTGCATGGAAAACAAAAATTACATTAGATGATTATTAACAGACTGACACTACCTTGCAGGCGGTAATAGTGCCAGGATTTCGCGTAGGCCACCAGTTTATGCATTACAGGCATTCGCAAAAAGCTGGACGATTACCTACAATCACGTCTCACCGTTGCGTCACCGAATCCGAGATTTTTCCGGCGCAGATAAGTCTAAACAAAGTCAGTCTAGCTGTCAAATTGCGACGGGATCCTAACAAGATGTTTACAAATTACTGTCCAAAAACTCAACGAAATTCACATAAGATCTCAGAAATTACTCCGAAAGGCATAATGAGATTGAATAGGAGTGTGCAAATAATAGCATTATTGAGCTAATTGTGCACATGACGAACTGGTCAATCCAAATGAAAAGAGAAACAAGCAGAAAGGTAATTCTACGATAGGTTGTTGTTGGCATCAGTGGTCTAGTGAATTTGTCATGAAAGTGAATCCAGCATTATAGTCAACATTAGGCTGGTTGTGCTTCCTAGGTTTCAGTCATGTAAGAGACTGCGTAAAGGCACATTTTTGTCCTGTTTCATTTCTAATGTCATAGATTTTATCTAAAGTCAGTAAGAGAAATATTTTATTTGCAGGAAAAAGACATGTGAACGTTATTCAAGTCCTGCAACAATTGCAATGGCAGGTTCGAGTAAGGTTTTATATTCGTTTAATTCTAGGAAGCGACAGCTGAGGAATATAGTAATTAATGGATTCGACTGATAGAAAAAAATTAACTTCTCACCAAAAACGTCCAGTAGCTCCAAGTTCGATACTTTTTTATACTGCAGAGTGCTGAGCCTTTAATGAGCTGTGTTATTTCTGTAGCGCTTTGAGCCAAGACACTGTGGCTATAGAACAAACTCCAAGACATATTGATGTCATAAACGTTGAAGAGAACCACGCTAGTCCATTGGCGTGCTGCCTGGTCTTTCAGACTGTATCGCAGGACAGGCGAAGTCTTAATTATCATAATGTGTATGACAATCCATTGAAGATTTTACTCCTTAGATATTGACACCATCGAAAGTTAATGCATAAATAAAATAAGCGAATAGAAACCAGAAAACATAAAAGTGAGCACTAACGAAATACAGAAGGTAGAGAAAATACAGCAAATAAGAAGGAAGAGATAGAAATGTCGGTCAGCCTGACGCAAATATAGAATGACAATACAGACAGGAACACACGATTGACCTATACATCTGCATTGTGGACTGAATTACGCATATTTATCCAAGATGTTGCTTAAACTAATTTCTAACGTATTCAGCTGGATTACTAAAGCTATTCCGCATTTGCACATTCGATAATGCATTATTTGTAATGGAATCATCAAAAACTGTGCAGCCGACTTTGATAGAAGAAATTTGACAACGTATAATGTTCATAGCTGCAAGTGTTTGTGTTATTCTTTAGGATCTTTCACAAATGATGAGCTAAAGCATAGGGTAAGAAAAGTCTATGCTAAATTTGTGTCCGATGTTGAACCGGATCGACTGAGTGATTGGTTGGTGCAAGAAAATGTGATATCTATCGACGAAAAGCAGAGGATCCGAAACACGAATCATACACCACCGGACAGATGTCGCGCTCTTCTCGACCACATATTCACCATTCAGCACCCTAGAGCATTTCTCGTTGTACGACAAGCCTTAAGTGAACTAGATCACTACTTACTCGCATTAATCGACAACCAAGAACCCGATTGTGCAATCCACACAGGAACCCATCCACAAGGTTATTATTCACATATTTATAATATGATTATTCTTTTAGCAGATGAAGCAATTCCTCAACACAATCTTCTTTCTTTCTTCGTTTTATTGTAGAGTGAGTCAGAGTGACCAAGAAACGCAGAGGGATCAACATGGACAGGGGCACAGAGAAAGGGACAGAGAGCGAGAGAGAGAGAGAGAGAGAAAGGAGAGAGAGACACAGAGACAGAGAAATAGAGAGTGAGACACAGAGAGACAGACAGAGACAGACAGAGAGAGAGAGAGACAGACAGACAGAGAGAGAGAAGGAGAGGAGAGAGAGACAAAGAGAGAGGGAGAGAAAGAGACAGACAGAGACAGACAGAGACAGACAGAAACAGAGACAGAGAGAGACAGAAAGAGAGAGAGACAGAGAGAGCAGAGAGAGAGACAGAGAAAGAGAAAGAGATACAGACAGAGAGAGACAGAGAGAGAATGAGATAGAGACAGAGACAGAGAGATACGGAGAGAGACAGAGACAGAGACAGAGACAGACACAGAGAGAGAGAGACAGAGACAGAAAGAGAGAGATCAGACAGAGACAGAGACAGAGACAGAGAGACAAGAGAGACAAAGACAGAGACAGAGAGACAGAGACAGAGACAGAGACAGAGACAGAGAGACAGAGAGAGAGAGAGAGAGAGAGAGAGAGAGAGAGAGAGAGAGAGAGAGAGAGAGAGAGAGATAGAAGTGCATCAAGCGCATTATCAAGACTGACCCATGGACAATGCACTTTATACACTTTGATTTATCCATATGTTGATAGAATATTATGACAATCACTGCTTGTTTTACAATGGAAATTTCCACTGCAATGTTAGCGTCCGTTATAACGGACGTCGGGCACTAGCCCTAAGACATTATTGTTCCTCACAGTAAAGTCACCAAGCCTCTCTGTCCCAGCAGTTGCTCTTGTTATTGTATTACTTGCAATATGAAGTAACCGTTAGCTTGAAATCTATTAATATTAGACTAGCTACTCACTATTTTGTAGTCCCTGGACAATGAGCTTCATAGGAAAACTATTCGCAGAGAAAGCAAAACAGCCCAAGGAAAGAACACATTTCTAGCAGTCTATGCCATTTGAGGTGCAAATTGTTATCAACTTCATCTGAAGATTGCAGACAGATCATGCCAACAGATCCAAATGCCAGTCACACATGCGTGGACAATGTTGGGCCTGCATGCTGATATGAAGAAACTGAGAAACAAGGTGACAGTCATTCAGAGTTCATTTTGACAATGTGTTTACAGACTCTTGCACTACTTCCATGCATTTGTGTACGAAGCTGAACGGGGCAATTTACCCTGAAATATATGGCAGCCAGTAAAAAAGAGCCAAGAAGATGATATGCCTTTAGATCGTGTGCTGATGATTTGCTGGCATGACAACAGTGTCGTTTCCACTGCATCAAAGTTTGGGATGGTAGACAAAAGTCGTGTGTAGAGCCAGAAGAAAGTCTCTTGTGTTTCTCAAACTCACTTGTTCCACCTCTACAATCAAGGCCTGGGTGGTGTTGATAAGCAAGATAAGTAAAATCAGCAGGTTGCTTGTTACATACTACGGATCAGGCAATGGGTGTCTACCTGCTTGACGTAACAGTGGTCAATACATGGCATATCTCTCGCAAAGTTTAGGGAGGCGGCGAAAGTTTGTTTGACTTCAGTCGACAGCTGGCTGTAAGTCTCCTCAAGTTAGTGCCATGGTGTACCATCTATTCAAGGTAGACATTAGTGTGGCCCAAACTTACACGGGGAAAATTTTGTTGTTGAAACATGCTGCTCCACAAGGCTGCCCTTGTTCCACTTGACAAGAAGACTATGTGGTGAAAAAATTGAAGAGATCTGAGCATGTTTAGAGGTCGCGCCACTTTGACACTTTTTGTAGAAATCGCAAAAACCGCATGCTTGGGTTTTGGAACTTGGGTCCATTGTCGATTTACTCTTTTTATCACAACAAATTAACGAGGAGTCCAATTTAGATGAACTTTTGACTGTTTATTTATCTAGATGAGAGCTATATCTTAATTAAAATATAAATACGAAATTCAGGGTCATTCAAGGTCATTTCAAGGTCATAAGAAACCAAATCTAACAAAAATCGAAGAAAAATGATCAGATCTCAGCCAATAATGGTTGAAATTGGTTAATTCTGTCACGTATTTCTCGTCATGATAAGGGCTACCTGTGATAAGAAACAAGGATACCAACTGCAAGACGATCAAAAGTTATTTTAATTACAAAAAGGTCAATTTTATAGAAAAATCGTGGTCTGAAGTTGACCTTTTTGTCCTTAAAATAACTTTTGATCGTCTTACATTTGGTATCCTTGTTTCGTATCACAGGTAGCCCTCTTCAAGACGAAGAATGCAAGAAAGAATTAACCAATTTTAACAATTAATGGCTGAGATCTGGTCATTTTTCAAACTGATACATGTCTTTTGACGTTTCATACTATATAATGTAAAAGTGTGCAAAAGGCGCGACCTCTAAATATAGTTCAATCTGTCCAAATTTTTGCATACAGGGTTATATTTTCATGTGTAACAAGGGCAGCCTTGTGGAGCTAAACATTTCCAACTTTTGTTATTTTGGGCCACTCTAGTAGACATGCATGTGCAACAGTACTGTCTGATGTATGGTATGATGGTAACAATCATAGAACGAGTATGCGCATATTACGAATATTAAGATTTTTAAAATTTGACGAATATTGACGAATATTAAAACTGGCCAACGAATATTAAAAATATTAAATTTTTTAGTTCTTTTAATTCTTAATTCTTCAAAATCCGGAATTAATTGTAAAAAAATCAGTGCCAAAAATATGGATAAGAATAGTTACATATTACAGTTACTCAGCCAAGTACAGACCTATGGTGGGTAAAATCATACTTGACATTATATTGAATTAAATCCGGAATTAATTGTAAAAAAATCAGTGCCAAAAATATGGATAAGAATAGTTACATATTACAGTTACTCAGCCAAGTACAGACCTATGGTGGGTAAAATCATACTTGACATTATATTGAGTGGCGCAGCAAGATATTTGGCGCAAATTCCCATCAGTTTGAACTAAGATATGCCAACGACTCTATGACTAAGTTCATCCCCTATCCGTCAGACGAGCCAAGTCAATTAAGGGCTAAACGCATCATTGACCTAAACAACATATCTTCAAATGATATAGAATTACTGGTGCAGGGATTTCAGATTAAACGACAGACAGACAGACAGACAGACAGAAAGACTAGTAGGGCAAGATTTGAGTAGGAACTTGGAAGCCTAAGCCTACCACATAACAGACCACAGCTCCAAGTATAGAGCCGCAAAACCACCGCACATGTTCTTCATTGATAGTCTTAAATTTGTAAAGCAAAAACAGTGACGTCATCACCGAATATTTACGAATATTTACGAATATTAAAAATGCCCTAATATTCACGAATATTTACGAATATTAAAGCCTGAAGTCACGAATTCTCGTATGATGGTAACAATCACGAGACACAAACCGTCCTTGCAAGGCTTGAGAAATGTGTCGCTGGCCTTTGTCACAAGTACTATCACACTGCATAATACGTTCGTGCAATAGATTAGCACTTTAGAAATGTGAAGCTTATGATTACAATCAACGTCATATATAGTATATAAATGTGACAAACTATCAAAACATTCCGGAAATATTGTATGAAAGAGCTCGCAGGCCTGATTCTGTAACAGTAAACTAAGTTATGGTTATCACTGGGCTAGTGCCCGACGTCCGTTATAACGTCAAGTACTCATACTGAAGTAGGTACCAATAAATAAGTTGTCAGCAATGTTACTGCACTAAGTTGTTGAGATTACTGAAACTATAACTTAATCTGTTCAGTTTTACAACTTTGGGCACTAATGGGTTAAACAAATGCAGCTATCAAAATCTGTAGAAAACCGGATCTTAGACAAATCTACAACATTTATTATTAGATGCGAATGAGTTATTAGTCTTCTACCTGTTAATCGACGCTTTTCTTCGATTTGTTTACTGAGTTGTTCGTTTTCTTCCATCCATGCTCTTTGCTGTTGATCGTGTTTTTGTTCGATGATTAAAATCTTCTCTTTGTTATCTATGATTACAGCAGCATTCAAGCGTGTTAGGTTTGTATTGAAAATTGAATGTATAGCACTAACTTTAGTTAATAAAGTAGTTTAGATCAGAAAAACAACACAACAGCCGCAAGCAAGCTGAAGGTTAAGATTTTGATTTCGGCGTTGAATAAGCGTAGTCATTTACAGTTCAATTAATACAAGCGACTGCTATATCATTTTGTTATGTCTGGCAGTGCAGTGGAATGATGACCCAGTCAGGCGAAATAAACCTGCTGAACCAACAAATACGCAAATAAGTTGAAATCATCATCATCATCATCATATTCGTTTATTTAACACGAAACTGTCGACAAAACGCAACAGAATACATGAGTTATTGAGAGAGGCAGTTTTTCATCTAATAGACGTTTTTGAAAAGCATGCGTGGAACGAAGATCTTATTGAAATAAACAACAATTCTCAACAATAGTGTGTTTATAGCGAGTTTCGTTAGGATAACTGAACTGAGAGCTTCTCGTCAAAGAATACGATGCACGTTAGGGTGTCCCATAAATATTTTTTGTCGAAATATTTTATGCACTCCCTCTAAAACGTTTCTTTATGGTCCCATAATGACACCTGGAAAATTTTATAAAATTTTAAAAATATTTAGGGGTCCCGCAAGACACTCACATTTCACCATGTTGGCATAATTTGCGTCGGACGAGCCCAATTTATTAATGCTTTTAGACAACGACCTTGGATCCCATGATAACATGTTTAATACCAATGGAAAGCTCCTAAATAGTGGAAACTACAAGTATCTGACTTTATTGCGTACATAGGTATGGTTTTACGAATAAATAATGAAAAAAATTGTACAGCAACTCAAGATTTTTGAACTTTCTCAATATCAGTTATTGCCATTAATCGTTAGGAGGAATCATTATTACAAATTCTTGATTATGCAACCAGCCATGGTTTCAGCTACCCCATACCTGCATCTGCTTATTCTTAATCACTGTTTATACCTTCAGCTGCATATTGTTCAGTTCTACATTTTACAATAATCTACATGTCTACAAGATTGTCACGATTGCACTTAGAAAAGTCATGCCTGTGTTTTTCAACAACTTGCAGAAGAAACTGTTTCTGTTCTTCGTTCTTGTTGAATTGAAATTCTGTATAAGAGCAACTCCAAGCTCAGCATTGTCATTTACACAAGCAAAGTTATTAACAAGCTGACATGCGATCTTATACAATTGGCTTTTGGGTCACTCTTCACATGGAATATCGAGGGTACAAGCCACGATGAGTTGGCGGTAGTTCGGAAGAAGCTTCGAGAAATATATAATTCCCTTTTCGTACGGGAAAGAGATTGAACAAAGTGCAATTCTCGATCACCTTTCATTGTCAACATAAGCTGTGCTTTATCTTCAGAAGAGAGATGGTGTGAGAACAGAGAGAGGGTTTCCAGCTCTTGGCTTAGGTACCAAGAATGACACAGCATCATCTTCAGTGGTCTTCAGAGCAGCAGCATCGTAATATTGCAGCCTTTTTATGAGTTTAATGTCATTGATGGGTGAATCAGCAGTGACTCGACACGAAAACCACGATTGGATGCAGATGTTGACTAAAACATAATGTTAAATCGTGGATGCCCTGTAATTCACGGGCCGTCAATGGGATAACCGATTGGGTTCCATCAAAACGCAACTAAATCTTCATTGAGTATATATAATGCATTCGCCATCCAACGCGCTCTAGAGGGGCACCAGGCTTGCGAACCGCTTTCGAACTGCTCAATCCAAACACGGATGCCGCGAGTTGAAGAATTCTCTCTAATCATCTTGAGGATTGTCAAGTTGAAGCTGTTCAGTAATGAACTCCTTCAGTTTGTCAGACACAGACAGACATTAATGAAGCTTTGGTTGAAGGTGAGCCAGGTCGGACCATTTATCTTTAAATCGCTTGAAGAGAAGAATGCCTCCCCCAGTTGATGGACAAACTTTACCAAGGCACACTACGAATATATATAAGACAACAGGACTTCAAACATGTGATGTTGACAAGCCATCTGCAACAGATTACGACCGGTGGCTGCCTCTAGAAGGGTGCAGGCTCCATTAACTCTGCCGGTATTTGAGGCCCTTGTGTCAAAACACATGCCGATAATAAATGTATCGCACTGCCACGACTTCATATGGTCTAGAACTGCTACTGCTGCTGCCTGTCTTGACACATAAGCCAACTTTGGCACACCCAGAAGTTTAGTATTTCTATTAACTAGAGAAGAAATCAGGACTGGCCATTAGGGTGGTTCACAAAAACCAAATTCAAGCTAGAAACCAGGGCACCCTCTCAGTTTGTTAGACCTGTCAATAGTATTATTGAGATAAAATTTCAGCATCTTATTCCAGCTGGAAGATGGTGCTCAATGACATAGAAATATTACCATATAGTAGCATTAGCGGTAAATCTTGATGCCGTATAACTTGGTCAACAACTCAACATTTGTCATGGAGATGAGCTTCAAATAGTTTCTGTTGTGTTATACTTACTTACTTACTGGCTACTTTTACTTACTTAAGTGTATTTTGAACAGTTGTAAAGTTATTGCTGAAGGTCATGGTGTCTACTTTCTGTGTTTTTGGCAGACGTGTTTTCACAAGTGAATTTTCGAATTTACCATTTGCCAATGAAATTTAAGAGCTCATATTTAACACTTTAACTTTTCGGTGTGCCGAAATTAGCCTGTGGGCAGGATACAATGAATCCATGGCCATTCATAATCTTCTGGAGTTGTGGAAACTCTCTGACAAGGTTCAAACCCTGAGCTTTGATATCTGTCAACACTGAGTTCTTCAACGGAGTGTGCGTTCTGCTGGAAGACAAGATATGTCGAGAGCTCCTGTGGTTGGCCTGCCGTCACCATGTGATGATTTTAGCCAAAGTATTCACCTTGTGCTGCGGTCCATCTAATTCATCACATATTCCAATCTTCCAGACATATAAAGCTGCTTGGGAAAGTGTGATACAGGACTGAATGTCATATCCGGCACTGAACCCTATCATGAAACAGCACTCAGTTTTCTCAAGAAGTTAACTGAAAGAAAATCAGATTCAGAGATAAGAGGTCAAGAACTCATTGAGCTGAAAGTGGTTGTCTTGGAAGTTAGCCTTCAATAATTCACTGGAGAGCCCTGGGCCAATTCACCACGCAAGTTGGATGGCCACGTTACTGTATGCCATCAAAATCTACCCTTTTCGTGATCAACGTGGTGTATTCAATCTAACGAAGAAGAAAGAAACTCAGATTCATGTGCAGCTTTGTTGTCCTTCTTTACACAAAAGCATGGACAAAAGCCTCACTTGCTGCTGAAGATCGTGGACAAGATCTGTCACTTTGTATTACTCTAGGAAAACACGAGTCAGTTGACCCCGAGATCAGCGTTGCTGCCAGGAAGGCCCTAGAAACCACTAGTGGTACCGTTCAGATGAGGCTGTAGGTCTGGCACTGGTCTCAGACCAACTTCCAGTAACAGATAAGGTGAATATTGTTCACAGAGTAACTGCAAAGCCTGGTGAAAGGAAGGTGAGAGGTGATGCTGCGGTACTGAAGGAGGGGGCTTGCCTGGGTGATTTTGCAACCAAGTGAAAACTGACACTGCTGTCACACCTGAAGATTAGTGATTACTTTCTTACATTTCCACAAGAGAAATGGATCGAGAATGAGGATTACAAGCAAGGTAGAGAGAGAATTCAGCAGTTGAGAGTGGTGAACGACACGGCTCAGAGGTGTGTGAATTTGCTCGAGGAATTCAACCGACTCATCACCAATAATGAAGAAAATCAGTGTCTTCTCCAAGTGGTCGTGGCAAATAGGAATGCTATTTGCCTCAAAACAACAAAGAAGTCTGTTGTTGACGCAGTGCTTGCAGTTTCTAGACTCTAAGACTGTAGCGAGTGTTGAAGTCATAAAACCGGAACAATCGACATTCATGGTTAGAACGATGTTTTTTTTTTAATTTTTGACATTTCCAATTCTTCAAACTTACTGAAATTTTATAGATCAACCTGACTAACTGTTCTACTATCACAAGTGTTGTCAAATTACAGTAATATTTGATTTGTCGTAAAATAAAATACATTCGTACGGGAATGTATGCTCGACGCATTCATTTCCACAATTAGTGTCTTTTTATCGGTATCAGGCAAATTGACACAGTCCGTGAGCACCGTCTTTCCGTTGGAATTAAAAGCTGAAATTTTGTCTAAATAATACTATTGATAGGTCTAACAAACTGAGAGGGTGCCCTGGTTTCTAGGTTGCACTTTGTTTTTGACCATGCATCTGTGAACCACCCTACTGGCCATCGGTTCACTTTGTCCGTGTTTACTCCAGTTATGTCAGGGAGCAGCTTGCCTTCCCAGTGCCCGACAGATTTAAAGGCTCGAAAGTCTTCCTTGATTTGCAAGCCAAGAAATTTGATCTCTTCTGGTAGGGTAGTGTGTTTTATGTCTTCTTCATACTTGAAACTTTATGCATATATAGACTATTCAAGAAGGTTAAATCTGTAGATTCTGGTGTTTAAGAGCTTTATAGTGATACTAAACATGTTATTATGGGATCAAAATGTTGTCACCTAAATATTTAAAAGTCAATGATGCCATGCGTAATTTACGACAAACTGCACTAACTCTATGAGCCTTGCGGGACCCCTAAATATTTTCGAAATGTCATAAAACTTGGCAGGTAATATTACGGGATCATAAAGAAACTTTTAGGAGGGAGTGCATCAAAAGTTTCAACAATTTTATTTTTCCTATGCTATCGTGGGACACCCTAATGCACGTGCTCCATGGAACTTGCTTGCTCTAGTATTTTTTGCAATACTGGACTCTATTTGTGCGATGTTCAGCTTTGTAATAAAAACAACTAGACGTGTTTACCCGGCTTCGCACGGGTTGTCTCTACCTAATATATTATTTTCCCTGGGCTAAATATAGTAGACGAAGCTCGGACTCTTATTCTCGAGTTTTTAGTGTTCCATTGGCGAGCGTAATTTTTCAGGGCTTCGCACGGTTTATCTCTGCCTATTAGCCTACATAATAATCGTTTCCTCTTGATTTGCGAGGTTAACTATGGCTGCTTTGACTGATATTTGAATTTGCTCTATCCTATAAGTTTATATTGTTTCCGCAAGACTTTAAAAATGTAAAATGTAAACGTTCCCGTTTTCTATAGAGACCGAATAATGGCCTCGACCCTGCTAATTTTATCAATGAATTGATCTGAAGAGTGCCAACCCTTCACCACCGCTGCCCGTTTGAATGGACGCCACGCCATTTGGTATCCCTGTGCAAGCCCAAGATTTAAATTTATGAAATCAGCCAGCATCGGGAAGCGAACCGCGATCCTCACGCACAGAGGCAAATGAGACGCAACGTATACGCAGCTATTAACCAATGTAGCTAGATGACGTCTTTCGCTTGTCGAAGAAATCCCGAAATGCCTGGCAAATGAGGAGGCCGTGTGTTGTAGGACGTTATGAGAAATCAGAAATGGCGGCGTATTGCAACGGTTCGACATTTAAAATCTCTATAATATCGGCATTTAAAGAAAACTGCGAGCTGAAAATAATCGCGTTTACCTGCACATTCTGATAAAAAGGTTTTGTAAAATTTTTCATAACGCTAGAACATTACGTTTTGGAGCCTTTAGCCGGGTTATGGAAGGACAACTCAGAATTATATATAACACTTCTGAATCAAACTGAGACTAAATGTCCTAAAAGACATACATGCATACCTGTTTTCGTAGTCTCTAGTTCTATCCTGAGTTTCTCGGCGTTGGCTTCTAATGTCGTTACAGTCGCTTTACACGTGTTCAATTCCTCAACTAATTTGTAATTGTTGGTCTGAAGTGAATTGTTGGTCGTTTTCTCTGCTTTGAGTTCCTGCTTTAGTTTGTCGTTGTTGGTCTGAAGTGAATTGTTGGTCGTTTTCTCTGCTTTGAGTTCCTGCTTTAGTTTGTCGTTGTTGGTCTGAAGTGAATTGTTGGTCGTTTTCTCTGCTTTGAGTTCCTGCTTTAGTTTGTCGTTGTTGGTATGAAGCGCGTTGTTTGCGATTTTATTATTGACCAAGTCTTGTTTTAGTCTTTCTATGTGTGAATCATAATTAGCTTCCGCATTTCTCACTTCGTCTGTCAAAGTCTTAATAACCTGTACTTCTTTGGCTGCATCAATTCTCAGCTGTTCATTTGCTAACCGCAAACTCTCTTTCTCCGTCCTTTCGATTTCGATTTCTTTTCTCAGGAGATCATTTTCATTGGTTTTTTCTACTAATAGACTTTGTTTACTTCTTTTCTTTGGCTTCGGATCACCTTCCTCTGAAAATAAAGTGAAAACAATTTGTAGTAGACTTAGTATTCGTTTAATTTACCGACGACTTATGACGATTTATATAACATCGTCGGTGACAAGCTACTTCTACGATGCTTTGCAGAATTGTCCACTCTCAACGCAAATTCTAGTCAGTCTTGTAAGCGAGACTTAAAACTTCGAGACCGAGACCGAGACAGGGAGACCGAGACCGAGACAGTGATACAAGGTCTAAGACAGTTCAAGACAGTTCAACACTGAGCACTGAGGCATTTAGCCAGCAGGGTAGAGCAGATTACAGAATAAACAATAAAAACAACTTAGAACCAAATCCCTAAACAATTTTTCTCTCACTTGTCAACCGATAACCTGAATAGTTTAAAGAAATTAAATATTTCAGGCATCCTAAAATCTTCAAAATGATTATGAAATGTAAGCCAACAAAATTCCATAAATTTACGACGTAACTCACCTTGAGAAACTAGAATTGCTTCAATCGTTTCGCTTATGCATGTTCATGACTTCAAATTGCTTGTTTACAAATTTGACATATTAAGATATTTTATGATTTCTGCAATGATTGTATACTCAAATTAAGTAGAAATTTCTTTTTTTCATATCTGTTAAGTTAGTGTTGACAAGAAAGGCCGCTGTTCTAAACTTTCGGTGTGTTTAGCACTTCCGACTTAACAGATATCACATCAGCACAGAATAATTTACAGCGCAAGAAGTTAAGAACTAAAGACAGTTTGCGCGAGAACTTTTGAGACCGCTTCCACAAGAAAACAAGATTTTTGATTCAAGACAGTTTCCAAAAGTCAAGAAATGACTGAGCAACCGACATCGAGACACTAGATTCCGAGACCAAGACCGAGATATCAGAAAACCTAACAGGACGTCTCGACACCATACAACTCTGATAGTAATGCTCGGAATTTCGTAGCAAGTGCAGTGTTAACTGCTTTTTAAACAGAAAAGCTTTTAGCTTCCTGAATAGTCGCACGAAAACTGTTCCAGGCAAGTGGACCAGCGACCCAAAAGGACCGACCACCCAATTTAGTTCTAGTTATTGGCACGAAACCATGAGCAAAGCGAACTTTAATCGCAAAACCAGACGCGCAGCAACGTTGATGACCGTCTGAAACCGATTGATACTGCGCTGTGGCAAGCCAGCAAAAGGCTACATTTACATTGGAAAAATCTATTCGGCTCAGGATTAAACTTTGCTATGTTACTAGGTCTACTGCAGGCTCAGCCTACTGCAGACTGACTTGAGCTAGTGTGGGCAACCGAATAATATTATTAGTATTTTAGTATTATTTAGTACACCACGTAATGACAATGCATTGCATCAGAGAAAAATTTATAAATTAACTACGATGAATGTGATGCACAAAATTTTGTTTTATGGTACAATTATAATTTACAACAGCGGTCACTTGCCTTCAATTTCACCAACCAAGTTGTCACGGTTTTCCTCCAGGAACTCTTCCAGTACAGATAGTCTAAAGCAGAATCTAAAATCCGGACTTCTTGTTTCATTTGTAGGTTGGCACTGTTGTTCCAACTCAAACGCTCTAATAGATAAGTCTGAAACTGTGCGGCAGATGTCGCTAGCTGATCCTTTATCGATTAATCTTTGACAATAAGAATTGTAACTTTCTAAGTTCGATAGATAAGCATCAATAGCATCTGTTGCCATTTGGATTTCTTTCAATCTGCTTTGTCTTTCGGAGCATAGACCTCGTAGAAGACTACTTGCATCTTTATCACATAACTGCTTTATTTCGTCTTTTCTCTTCTCTACATCACATTCTAAGCTTTCCACCCTTCGCTGCATTTCGTCCTTCACCTTCACAAGTTCCGCCTTTTTCATCTGAGCCTGAGCGATGCATCCATTCATAGCTTCAGTATTGTTTTGTATCTGCTTTCGAAAACCATCCACACATTTACTAACATGACCTCCTTTGTGGCTATTATGGTCCTCGATGAAGCAAATGGCGCATACAACTGTTTTGCAATCAGCACAATATACATCCAGAACCTTTTGTTCATGAACTTCACAAACCATTGGAGGTAGATCGGTTACCACATGTTGTCCACGTTCATATTCATTTATTGGCATCAATTTATGATTCTTTGTCGCTTTAAATTTTCTGTGTTCACTGCAACATTCTTCGCACAACTTGTGCTTGCATTCAACGCAATATGTATCAGCTGTTGGAATTTCTTTTCCTTCCTCTTCCTTACATTCCTCTAAACACACAGAGCATAAGGCTTTCGTTACTGCAGACGGGTCTGAAACCTTTGACACTTGTATCAGTCTCTCAATGAAGAAATTTTTAGGCAGTCCACGAAACCCTTCACTAGGAATCTTAAATAGTCGCCTACAGATTGGGCAAGGCATCTCATCTCCAGGTCCTTTGTTAGTTTTAAGTCCAGTCTCTTGAAGACATTTCATGCAGAATGTATGAATGCATGGCAAGGCTTTCGGATCGTTGAATACATCGGTGCATATACAACATGTAGTTATATCCTCGAGCTCTTCCCTGTTAATGCCACCACTACTGGACTCTATAGCAGCCATCTTGTTCTCTGTCTCTAAGTTGAGAATTCTAAAACACTTTCGGTTTCACTATTTTTTACATTAGCCTACTACGTTATTTTTAACGTCGACACGTCGATGTGTCCTTTCGCTTTAGCGCTGGCTTATAAGAGTAGTTTTATTCGAGTGAATATAGGAAAATCTCTAACAAAATACCTGAACGCAGCTGTAGTCTCTATATTGTCATGATAACAACTTAATGTGAGAACATATTCGTTGTACTCAGAGTTACGGGTTGAAATGTTGATATTCTATTAACTGCGTTTAATCGCTCGATGGACCCAGCGACCTCTTGGATAGACCTCGTATCTGCTCTTGCAGCTAAGCAAACACTTACAGTTAGGCCTACACTTTATATAGCTCAATCAGACATATAGATGAGTTGCGCTAAATTAAAACGCATACGTTGATGTTTTAAGTTTGGCTTTAAAGTTTGATATAATGATCAAGTCTGAATTTTTCACAACGATCTTTAGAGAACAATTCTCAAGTGCTTACAATTTTCGAATTATTTGAATTTTGCTTTGAGCAACACAAAATGTTGTGGCACAAAACAGATAAATTCATTTCGAAGTAAAATAGCACTTGAAATATATGACAAACAAGAAGACCTGGACCTGTAGCCTACTTTGTTTACTTCGTGTAAAAATTGATTCTCAATGTGTATATAGTTTAAGACTTTTCGGTGTGTTCCAATTACTAAAAAATACGAAATTTTTTAACAGATTCAAATGTTGTTGGAGATTGAGAGAATATTTCTAGGATTGATTAAGGACTGTATAATTGCAGTTCAGCCTAGGCTTAGTATAAGTGAGACGGCGGCCCTTAACGTCGCCACGGGGGTAGGGGCAGCTGCCCCATCGCTGCTCAGGCTGCGTCGCGGTATTCGTGCAAATCCGCTGAGCTTTACGGAAGTTTCTCCGTGTGGTTTTTTATGATGTGTTCTCGAGACCGTAGCCTTAGTCTCGAGATCGAAAATTTCGGTCTTGGTCTCGAATGTACCGGTCTTTGTTTTGGTCTTTACATGTGTGGTCTTGGTCTTTGTCTTCTTGGTCTTAAAGGTGTGGTCTTGGTCTTGGGCGTATGGTCTCGGGGGAGTATCTGTTAAATTTTGTCGATATTTGCCGGTAATTGAAGTGATGGTCATTCAGGGACTTCTGAGTTAGCTTGGAATTCATGCGACGACCCGCCTTTGGTGACTAGTTACACTGATGCAGTTTCTCGAGGCAAAATCAATGGTTGGGAAACTTTGCAGATCAAGGATTTGGTGGACTATTTCTGATACTGGAATAGATTTTCTTTATCCTAGCAACATCTGGACCTGTTGATAATGTTTAGCTGCTGTGGACTTTTCTTGGTCTCAGTCTTGGTCTTGGACCACGTGGTCTCGGTCCTGGTCTTGGAGTACGCTGTGTTGGTCTTGGACCACGCGGTCATTTTCTCGGTCTTGGTCTTGGAGTGTTGGTCTGTGCAAAACACTGATGGTTTGTGGTTTGTATAAGTGTTGATCATCACCATATTGCAGTTATTATCTGTAGAGTGGCTAATTTAGTCTCTCGCAGACTGGAGTGCGACTCAGATCAACAAATGGCTGCTGTGTCTCTTTCGATCAGGACGCCTAATAAATGTATCGCCAGGCTCGAAAAAGACCCCATATTAGGAGTGACTATGAAACAGTATTGAGAGCGCATTATTGCCACAAAGTCACACGAACTTTGACCTCTTTAGGAATGCAACCCAAGAAGTAGCGCACCCGACCTAAGGACAACGAAAACTGAAATAAGTGTTTACTGTATTGTGCCAAAAGACTTGTGGCACTGTAAATGAAACGAACTTTGTAAATGACCCCCTCGATGACACCACAAACACAAAATGTGAAAACAGCAGTACTACATGACTTCACATTTCTGGAATCGAAACACTTAGGAGCGATGGACGCTGGAATACGAATTCGCAGGCTTGAAAGTCGCTGTAAGATGATTGCAGGCCTGTGCAAAGCTGGTTATATATATATAGACAGAGCTTCTCATTTGAAAATCGATAGTGCGGGATTGAATTGGACCTCTGGATCTTTTGTGCATTGTATTCTGTGCATCTGTACGGTCGTCGTCATGATATTAATAGCTATCGTTAGGTCCTTATATTTGTTCATCAGTCTGAGCTCATATTATCATCATTATTACCAATTTGATAGTAGAAGTTTTTGTTTTTAATAATTTCCTAAATTGGTGACGTTACGTTTTGTTATGGCCAATCATATTGCAAAAAATAACTGGAGTGATCAGTCAACAGTCATAATGCCTTTTTATTAGAGAAAATTAAAATTTTAAGATACGACATTCAAAAATTGTCTTGTTTCTTTTAATAAATTCTAGCCTGCGTATTCCGGGAACAGGCTAAGCCAGAGGCGTCCATCCTATGGGGGGAAATGAAGCAGAAATCTTCATTTGCTTTTCAGGGGGGAAAGAATTTTTTTACATTAAACGTTTACTCAGTTTTTCTCATTTAAGAAATTAATCGAGGTGTTTTCATTTGAAAATGCTTCTTTGTTTTAAAAATAATAAAATCTGCCTTGTGGTGACCAGCTGCTCAGCTGAGCGAGTTATGTGTCGCATCCGCATTCCGCATTGCGAAAAATCGACTGAGATCAACCATGGGTGATGACTGGTTTGCAACTATGATAGTATTGGCCTGTGAAGGAGACGCTACTCTATCGATCATTATTAGTCATTACAACTAAACGAAATTGTTGATCGCTTGGATATGCACTCTGCTGCTCTGAAGAAGCACCTATTGTAATTTTAGTACTTATGTTAGTACCGTCTTTGCGCTCTGGCAGTATGCCTCTGTGTGTGTACAAGCCTTCATATTTTATTATGCATAATGTTGCTTGATTATAATGAACTAAAAGTTAAAGAATTCAATAAAGAATTCAACAATAAAATCGTGATTCAAATTTAATAATCAAATTTGTTTCTTTTGTCGACAGTTGACCAATCGTCACTCCCGGTCGTCGTTGGGGCGGGGAGGGGGCAATGACCAGGCAATCTGATGAAATGAGGGGAATGCTTCATAGGTGTAAGGGGATGGACGCCCCTGGGCTAAGCTAGTATTTTCCTTTGCACTTTAGCAGAATAATCTATTTTAGTATTTTTTTCTGCTCAGGGCTTGAACATAATCAAGAGGATTCTTACGTGAAGTGTGTTATCTACTTACTTCGGATCAATTCGTGAAGTTTCCGCTGCTCCCTCTTTGGGAACTGAGGTCTCTTGTACACAAAAAACGGAAAGAACAGTTGCGTAAGTTTTGCAGATGCTTTATAAATGTATTACATATCGGTAGCGTTTTAAGCTTTTATTTCCGTCTGGTTACTTGACAACAGTTTAGCTAATCTGACCGGTAATCGTGTAGCAATGGCTACAATTTATTTCAATTAGTTCACTTTCACATCGGGAACATTCGTAAAACCATAATTCTTAAAATTATCTGAGTTTCATTAACAGGAACTCTAGTTTCTAGTCGACTCAACTGCTGCAATCACTTTGATCAAAAGCTTTTGCACAACAAAGAGATTCACAAGACAGCTAGTCGTTTAAAACTTTGACCAGACTCTGGTCACCAGAGCTGAAACCAAGACCTTAAAAAATCAAGAAGCTGCAATCATACTACTAAAAACACTCGTAATCGTGATCTAGAGATTTTTAAAACGCTAAAAGAAAGAAGTCGCCGAAACCAGCCTATTCACAGTAGGGTGCTCCAGAAAATAAAAAGTTGAAAATTCAGTTCTCCCGGGAATTTTCCCATGCGTCTCATGCAGATGAGTCTAAAATCCAAATCTGAGGCTTTTATATTAAGGTTAAGCAAGCGCACTCAAAACTCTAAGCGCTGGTTCATACAGTTTGTCAAGAACAGTTTTGCTGCATGTCCAAACAATCAACTTCATCGAAGTCATCACGGCTTCTCATATTCATCTAGGTTGTCACTTGTGATGATAAGGTGCTCAGTTTCACCGAAAACGTGTACAGTAGTGACCAAATAGCTTAGACCCTGTTGTTGATGCAGGAGGTCTGGACGAAACTGCAGTTTCGGTTGCTGTAGCCGCATGTGTGATTATCGTGCCAAAATGAGACGTTTGTGTATCACCTGCGCCACCACTGCCAAAAAACTTGATGTGGTCCCAAAGAAAGCATGTGTCTCATTCACGTAAGACACAATCATACATGTATAATGTATATCTGTACACACATTTTAAATAAGAACCTACTTGCTGGAGGCAGTTTTTGACTAATGGAGCAACACCATGAAAATGCATTAATTAATATGTTTTAAGTAGTGTAAGTAATTTTTTTCCAAGTACTTAGGTCTAAAGGACGAGTACAAGTACTTAGGTCTCCCGCACAAGTGCAAGTACTTAAAACTGTACTTAAGTTATACTCGATTACAAGAACAAGTACCAATACATCTCTTCATACAACAGTTCACAAAAGAAGTTAATCATCATGAAAATAATTAAGGTTTCCTCCATGATATTGCCGATGTTTAGTAAATTTGCATATTAAATTTTTCACATAGTCTAACACGTTTGTGCCGGAGGCAAGGCTTAACCTTTTTCAAGTGGTCTGAAAATTGGTACAGTTGTACAAAGTGATAAATTGAATGGGAAAATCGCCTGGGTGTAGTATTTTTAGGAACTTTTTTTACATACATTAAATTCTGGAGCAACTTAATATACATACACATCAGTTACTGGACCTACTTTTTGGAACTCTCTTCCTGAATCTGTACGCTGTGTATCATACTCTGACACAATGTATTTTGTTTTTGCACTGTTACTACTGCCAAATATTATCGAGAAAAAGGTCAATCCAGCCGCAGCATGTCCGTATGACCTTTTTGGATTGACCTTCTGACTTGTGCATCATTTATTGGAATTTTTTCTTGAATTTGTACTGATTGCTGTTATTGTGATCTTGTGATCTTATAGTGTTTGATGCTCTGTCAATAAATGGCTTACTCAGTCGCTTGCGTCATTTCGTTCTCGGCTGAAAACTTGCCTCTTTCAAATTGCTTATCCACCGTAGGCTGTCTCTCTGTCTCTTAAGGACTGATCTTTTGGATGTTGACCTAATTACGGCTTGGTCTTGATGTGCCATCGGTTGATGCTTTGTGTATTAGACACTGGCGCAATAGAAGTTGCTAATTACATTACAATGTCATAGCCTTCGTTAATGAGCGTTGGGCAGTAATTATTTGGCTTGTCAGTTCCAATTTTCAACTCTGATAATATAGGTCCTAATGCTCACAAAACTTGATGGTCGAGTCACCACTGTGAGATCTCGCACACAGTTGGAGGTGAACCAACGTAGCCCCATCAAGAGTTTGAATTTTACTCATGATTGTCCTGTGCAATTTTGCATGGAAAACCAAGAATTACATTAGATGATTATTAACAGACTGACACTACTTTGCAGGCGGTAATAGTGCCAGGATTTCGCATTGGCCACCAGTTCATGCATTAAAGACATTCGCAAAAAGCTGGACGATTGGTAATAGAACATCCTCTTACCTACAATCACGTCTCAGATAAATCTAAACAAAGTCAGTTAAATTGCGACAGGATCCTAACAAGATGTTTACAAATAAACTGTCCAAAAACTCAACGAAATTTACATAAGACCTCAGACATTACTCCGAAAGGCATAATGAGATTGAATAGGAGTGTGAATATAATAGCATTATTGAGCAAATTTTGCACATGCCGAACTGGTCAATCCAAGTGAAAAGAGAAACAAACAGATAGGTAATTTTAAGATAGGTTGCTGTTGGCAGCAGTGGTTTAGTGAATTTGTCATGAAAGTGAATCCAGCATTAAAGTCAACATTAGACTGGTTGTGCTTCCTAAGTTTCAGGCATGTAAGAGACTATGTAAAGGCAAACGTTTCGTCCTGTTTCATTTTTAATGTCATAGATTTTATCTAAAGTCAGTAAGATAATATTTTATTTGCAGGAAAAAGACATGTGATCGTTATTCAAGTCTTGCATCAATTGGAATGGCAGGTTCGAGTAAGGTTTTATATTCGTTTAATTCTAGGAAGCGGCAGCTGAGGAGTATAATAATTAATGGATTCGACTGATATAAAAACAATTAACTTCTCACCAAAAACGTCCAGAAGCTCCAAGTTCGATACTATTTATTTATATGTAAGTTATACTGCAGAGTGCTGAACCTTTAATGAGCTGTGTTATTTCTGTAGCGCTTTGAGCCAAGACACTGTGGCTATAGAACAAAATCCAAGACATATTGATGTCATAAACGTTGAAGAAAACCAGACTAATCCATTGGTGTGCTGCCTGGTCTTTAAGACTGTATCGCTGGACAGGCGAGATCTTAATGACCATAATGTGTATTAGGGTGGCAGCCAAAATGGTTATTTTTTCATAATGCCAGGGACATCCCCCAGTTCTGTTCGTAATGGTAGTAGAAACCCATGTGCAAAATCTTTTTAAAATATTCCATTATTTAGGGGTGCCACATCACAACTTAAATTTTGTATACAAAATTATTCCGTTATCGAAGCCATAAAAATCAACTTTTTATTTTTTTCAGGAGCTGGATGAAAGTTAGACACTTCTAGAACCTATTATTTTTATTGTGATATGTGATCAGTTCCATTTACCATGGATTGTTGGATACCTTATTCTCTGATGAGTGGTTTTATAAATAAATGATAAAATAATAAATATATAAATTGGGACAAACTGGAGCTGAGGGGTAAATAAATCATTTTAATTTTTAAAACAATTTTTTGGACTTCTGTATATAAAAGGCTTTCCTAAGCTTAATTATTTATTTATATTTACTCACAATATCCCATAGAATCCATAACCAATTTCAAATAATCCAGCATTTTGTAATAGAAAAAAAGCACTTCATATCAAAAGTAAATAATGTCTTACAAAACATTTAATATCTGGCTAAAATTTGGTTTCGGGTCAGAACATACAGTATGATTAATATAGTAGAAAATCAGATTATAATTAGCAACTCTGTACAAGTTTAAATTTAAATAATTTTTTAGCTTATTTATGAAAATACTTTTGCAAGAAAAATTCTAAAATACCCAATACCCAACACTTAGTCTCGCATAATGTATCCAGTGTTTCCAATCTCTTTATTGACTTGCTTGTTTTCAGTACTTTCTAACTGGAAACTGACTAGGATTCATTCATTCCAAACGTTTTATACAGCGCCCTTCAAGAAGCCTACTCAGAGGTCCTCAAAGGTTGGCATGGCCAAAACCTTCTACCAGATGTTTAACTGAAATTTGCTTTGTTGGATTCACACATGATTCAATCAATATTGCAAGGCTGCTTTAATGAAAAGAGACATTACAGGTTTTTCATTTGTTAAAGGTCAATGGCAAAACTGTTCGTGAAGTGCACGCATGCATGACAGTTGGAACAGTTGGAGCTTTTTGAAATAAAGCTCACTTGCCTGTGACTACAATGCCAACATGCAATCGGGAGGCTTGAGAAGATCTACAATGAGAGGAGGAATTCACAAAAGGCAGCATGGAGAGGTGGAGAAACACAGAAAGTCGCGAGTAAAGATTTGTTGAATCATTAGAGAAATCATTTAATATTTCACATTCTGATGCGGAAGTAAAAAATAAAATCCTGAGGACACAGCACTTCTGCAGGCTCGGCTCAGAGATGGAAGGATGTCAAGTTCAATGGCACAAGTGAAAAACAAATTGAAAAACAAGATGAAGAAAAACGGAAGAGAGACAAGATGAAACTAAGACCAGCGTTTATCAAGAGACAATCTGTTACTACTACTCCAATGTCCATGTCCAGTGGTATTAAGACAGCTGCCGATTTAGTTAAAACTGATGCTTCAGATAGTGATAACTGCTATATAGACTGCATCGAAAACTCTGAGTCTGTAGATGAGGCAAAAACCCCAAAGACTAAAAGACCTCGCCAAAGAATATTATTATCAATCTGCAAGTAGCAGTAGCTCTTGATCGAATGAAGGACAGCTATAGTAATGCGTGGAAACAACAGCATTTAGTTGGAGTGTCAGCAGACTGAAGATAGATTGAGTGTGGTGAATGATAGGACAGAAACGCGAGTGGCATTGATACCAAAATAAAATATAATCCGGACCAAGAATGTAGGTCAAAAGCAAGCCTTGCTCCACGTGGCGTCCGAGCATCGAAAAAGTTTCCGGACACCAAAAAGTCAACGGTCACAAAATGGACCAATAAATATTTTAATGTGTTAATGATAAATATTTTAATGTGTTAATGATTTAATCATACTTATAAGGCTGAATAATGCTCACCAGTACTTTTAATTATTCTACTTTTAAGCAAAACAATTTAAGGTTTACTTGATCTTACACAAAATACGAAAAAGTTTCTAATATTATCACAATTGTGCTTACGATCCTTGTCTAAATTTGGAAAACTTGACCTCTTATGTGGCACACCTAAACGATGGAATATCTTTATCATATTTTGCACACTAACTTACTTTATCAAAAGGAACATAACCTGGGTATCAATTTACTCAAAATAATTTTTTTGAGCACCACCCTAATGTGTGTATGGCAATCCATTGAAGATTTTACTCCTTAGAAATTGATACCATCGAAAGTCAATTCATAAATAAAATAAGTGAATAGAAACCAAACAACATAAAAGTGAGCACTAACGAAATACAGAAGGTAGAGAAAATACAGCAAATAAGAAAGAAGAGACAGAAATGTCGGTCAACCTGACGCAAATATAGAATGACAATACAGACAGGAACATATGATAGACCTATAAATCTGCATTGTGGACTGAATTACGCATATTTATCCAAGATGTTGCTTAAACTAATTTCCAACGTGCACAGTTGCATTACTTAAGCTATTCCGCATTTGCACATTCGATAATGCATTATTTGCAATGGAATCATCAAAAACTATGCAGCCGAATTTGATAGAAGAAATTTGACAACGTATAATGTCCATAGCTCCATGTGCGTATGTTATTCTTTAGGATCTTTCACAAATGAAGAGCTAAAGCATCGGATACTGAACGTCTATGCTAAATTTGTGTCCGATGTTGAACCGGATCGACTGAGTGATTGGTTGGTGCAAAAAGGTGTGATCTCTATTGAACAATGGCAGAGGATACGCCACGAGAATCCTATAGCACCGGACAGATGTCGAGCTCTTCTCCA
Source organism: Aporrectodea caliginosa (assembly GCA_020284085.1). Lineage (NCBI taxonomy): Eukaryota > Metazoa > Annelida > Clitellata > Crassiclitellata > Lumbricidae > Aporrectodea > Aporrectodea caliginosa. Next base: position 76,244 of record JACEVL010000271.1, on the reverse strand, counting down.
CCATCTATTCACCATTCATCACCCTGAAGCATTTCTCGTTGTACGGGAAGCCTTAAGTGAACGAGATCACTACTTACTCGCATTAATCGACAATCAAGAACCCGATTGTGGAATCCACACAGGAGCCGATCCACAAGGTTATTATTCACATATTTATGATTATTCTTCGCCGATGAAGCAATTCCTCAACATAATCTTCTTTCTTCGTTTTATGAGAAATAGTCTATAATGCGTGTTACTAGTAATGTCTTAACGATGGTCTGTCGTGTTTATATACATACAATATCATTATTGTCAGCTGACAAATCGCAGCTAGTTACAATTTAATGAGTTCAGTGAGTCATTTGTCTGTAAACAAACAGCTGCCGAACAAAACAACATCGGATCTTATAAACACGACAGACCATCGTAAAGACATTACTAGTAAAACGCATTTTAGACTATATTATACATACATTTATCATTAGAAGTTTATTAAACAGAATAATGGACATTCAAGTAGCAAAGTTTACAAGAATGTATGGACGGAACCAGATGTTTTTCGTTAAGTATATTGATTAATTAATTTAAGGTATTCCCACGTTTTAGACGACATTGCTGAATTTTTAGTCTACATGTTTAACAGGTCTCTTACTGAGGGCCACCTCCCACCATCTCAAAAGCGGGCTATTGTTTTCCCTACCCTTAAGAAACCTAACCTTTACCCGAATGTCTGTCAAAATTATCGACCAATCTCCAACCTTTCGTTTCTCTCTAAAACTCTTGAGAGACTTGTCTCAATTCAGCTTCTGCCTTACCTTGAACAGTCTGGGCAGTACATGGTCCTCCCGTTGACCAGCTTCCTCTTGTGTCATCGATCGACTCACTGTCACATGATATCCACTCATGAATGCCAGCCAACCGACTAAATCTTAACTCCTCTAAAACTCAATTGATCTGGTTTGGAACCAAACAGCAGCTCCTTAAACTTTACCCTCCACTTCTGAAGTCAATGTATCCTGATTTCACATATTCATCCGGTGTCCGCGACTTTCGACTTGGGTGTCACTCTCAAAAGCAACCTGTCGTTCTGCGAGCACCTCATGCACTTGAGGCGCTCATGTTACTATCACCTGAGGCGCCTGAGAGCAATAAGAAGATCTGTTTCCTCTTCTGTCTTTACAGCCATAGTCCATGCTTTCATCTGCTGTCTCATTGACTACTGCAATTCACTATTGGCTGGGCTTTTCAAGGCGAGCAATGAGCATATACTCCCTTCAGTCGGTTATGAACTCGGCAGCCCGTCTCCCTCGCTACTCTCATATCTCCACCTACATGACTGATGTCCTACACTGGCTCCCCATTGCCTCTCGTATCCAATACAAGGTACTGCTCTTAGTCTCAAGAACTCAACTGGACCTAGCTCATAAATATCTTTGTGACTTATTCAGACTTAATGCGCAAACCTCTATCTGCTGTCTCTTCTCGCCCTCTCTGGTCTGCGGATCGACTTGATCTCCTAGGTCCCCGGGCAAGGACTCCCACGGCCCAGCACCGTGCCTTCGCCATCGTGGGCCCTTCTATGTGGAATGACCTCCCTCTCAATCCGTAGTAAGATTTTAGTCGGGGTCCCACCTTCATCCCTTCGTTGCTTGAAGACTTTCTTATTTCCTCAGGCTGTCACGCTGAGAGCGCCTCTGAATAGCTAGCACTGTAAGAGGCGCTTTACAAATTCTCAGATACAATACGATACGATACTAGGGTTAGGACTGCCATTGTATGTATACATGGTTCTGTCTATGTAATGGACTTTTGCATAGCGCGGTTAATAAATTCCTAAAATCAGTTTAGTCAACTTGGTCATGTTTCGTGGGCATTTCAATGTACCCTAAGTTTGACCTCATATGGTTTTTATAAGTAATGTGTTTTAAAATATTCGTCACATTTCTCGCTTAGGACTTTTTAAATAACTTGTTTCTCGGCCAATAATGTTATGCGATGTCGACGTTTTCTTCTTTAAATTGTAGAACTTAATTAGCGCTCTCTTACAAATATTTTTGCTAATTTTCCGAAAATTTAGCAAAAACAATTTTCTGAAAAAATTTCCTATTTTTGGGTTTTGCCACTTAAGGCGCTGAAGAAGGGAAAGTCCCACTCTAACAAAAAAACAACCAGCAGTTAATTATTTTTAAAGTGGTACTATTACAGGTAATATTATGTTGTGCCATTTGCATCTAGGTCTAGGATTCAAAATTGAAATCTAGTGCACTGTCGCTATAGAGTAGCCAAGCGCGTCTTTCAAACGGCTGTTTCGTGCCGTTTACCATTCTCTTTAGCCATTTTGAAAATGAAATTGCTAATAATGAAATAAAACACAAGCTTAATTATTTGTGGTTATACTAGGACCACTTGGGTTGTCGTCAAACTTGGTATCCCTCAGGGCTCTGTTTTAAGCCCGCTCTTGTATCTTCTCTAAGCAGCTGACAGTCCTGTTCTCTTTTCTAAATATTCTTCAACTGGCCACCCTTATGCTGAAAATGTACAGGCTTTTGTTCATGGCCCTCACTCTGTCCAGTTAGGCCTCACTAGCAGCATTGATGCTTTATCTCGTGAGCTACATTGCTCGATGTCTTCTAATCGCCTTGTACTAAATTTTTCCAAGACCCAACTCATTTGGCTCGGTACTCGTCAGAACTTGCAAATTGCTTTTCTTCTTTCACTGTCTTCTCTGAGGTTTGTGACCTTGGCGGCATTCTAAATAGCACTTACCATTTCTGCTCACATTGCTCCTGCTACTATACCTGCTCCTGCTATACCAGCCGAGACATCTCAGAACGACACGACGTTCTGTCTCCTCTTCCACCTTTGCTTCTATCGTTCATGCCTTCATTTCATCCCGAATGGACTACTGTAATTCCCTTTTCATTGGTCTTCCTAAAGTCCGTCTTTCTCCTCTGCAATCTGTGTTGAATGTTGCTGCTAGACTGATAGTTCGCCTCCTTCCTCGCTCCTCGCATATTTCTTCTTATAATATGTTTGACCACCTACATTGGCTACCCCTCTTGGCTCGTATTCAACTAAAGGTCCTTGTACTCATCTACCGAACCTCTTATGGCTTCGTCCCTAAATACGTCTGTCATCTCATCCGCCTGCCGATGTCATGTAATGTAATGTAACAAGACATTTATAAAGTGCCACTTGAAAGTGTCTCAGAAGCGCTTAACACGTGGCCATCAAACAGTTGAAAAAGTGCGTCTTTAAGAGTTTAGAGAAAACCATAATTTATAGCCGCGTGCAGCGCGCACAGACGGCGGAATAGCGTTCCAGAAACGAAGGTATCATCAAGTCATTTCGCGAGGCAGACCGGAGAGCCTGCCGACCAGTTTGAGTGCCAACTGGAAGGCACAGTTCAGCAATGTAGTCCGAGCAGTACCAGTCGTAGCCTTCCAAACCAGCGTAGCAATTTTGAATTGCACACGATCAGCAACTAGAAGCCAGTGGAGCTCACGTCGCATGTAGTCGGATATGTGTGAATATTTCGGTAAATCAACCGGAAGTCTGGCTGCTGCATTCTGAACGAGGTGAAGTTGATGAAGACGGAACTCAGGGAGGCCCAGGAGGACCCCATTACAGTAGTCAAGACGTGTAAGGACGAAGCAGTGTATTGAGCCATGCGCCATGTGTATTATAGGAGTGCCGACCTCAGCCACCTCACTTCGAACCCTGCGCTCACTTGACCGACGTGAACTGTTTGTCCAGCGGTCGAGGACTGCCATGACCAAATCTCGTGCTTTTACTTTTATTGTCCCCACTCTATGGAACCAACTTCCTCCCACGACTCACTCATTGCTTCAAGCTGGGGTATCCCTGCATCCTGTCGCTGCTTAATAAAGACAGCCTTATTTTCTTGGGGTCTCTCGCACTGGGAGCACCTCTGATTGGACTGACACTGTCAGTTACAATACAATAATATCTCTACTAGCAAAAAGAGTCTTTACGTTTGTATGGTTTGCGGCAAAATACACATCTGGAACGTTCGTTTAATCTAAAACAGCACGTAGCATACACATGTTGTCTTGATGACTCTTATCTATTCTTACACAAATGTGTTCGAAGAAATTGAGTTTCCTTTCTGTTTCTTGCTGAATGATGTTTCGCATGAAACTCACTCGTTTTCGCACTTCAGCGTTTGTGATCTTCTGTTGCCTTCTGATGCAGTCTGTCCTCGTCTTGTCAGAGCAGCGGCCATTTTTCACTCGCATGGAGTAGCATCTATATTAGGCCTAATGTGTTATATGTATCTTATTCATAAGCTGTCTTAGGGCAATTCGGAGCTGGACAATTCAGCGCGGACAATTCAGCGCGGGCAATTGGGCGCGGTCAATTTGGCAAGGACATTCAGGAGAGTATTTAACTGTTTTCAAAGTTAAATTGCAATAAAATGTACTCTTGTTTTAACAGGTAATCTAACATCACACTACACTGCATAATAAAAAAGTCACGAATTAAAAGTGTGAAAAGTTATCCAAGCGTTTTCTGAAAAACGTTGTTCTGTGTAATTTTCATTTTGTTTTCATCAATCCAACTTCTAGTTTTACTAGAAACTATTTTCATCAATGCAATTTCTACACTTCTACTTCCACGAAAAATAATTTCATCAATCCAACTTCTATTTAGGTAAGAATTTTTTCATTCATGCACTTTCTATTTAAGCAAGAATCATTTTCATCAATCCAACTTCTATTTAAGCAAGAATTGTTATCAATCCAACTTCCATTTAGGCAAAAATTATCATTGATCAAACTTCTATTTAAGCAAGAATTACAGTGGGCGTATAATTTAGAACGATAAATTACCGACACTTCTATTTACATTTTAATTTCACAGAATCTTTTATTCGCACTGAATTGTCAAAGGCCGCATTGTTCGCGCCGAATAGTCCGGCTCCGAATTGTCCGGCTCTGAATTGTCTGGCTGTTAATTGCCCGGATACCTGGTGTTCTTAGGGTGTAGGTGTTTCGCCGAAATTGTTTTGGTGATTTACGTTAACATTTACACTTCAACGGCACCCCAATTTAATTAGGCCTAGATTGGGTCCCTATTGTGCCTGTAATGAACTGCTAACCTATATCTGGTCCAAGTGAACGTGGCTGACAGATAACAATAATATCACCCACATCAAATTCCAAGTAAAAATTGGTTTAGAGATGTAGCCAGTCACGGATTAAAATGCGTAGTTTAATAAAGGCCAGGACCGCTTGAAAGAGGACGCAAATGATAAGTTGAACTCCTGTACAATTCTGACACAGTGCAAAAAACTGAGTCATTGAATCCGTCAGGAAATATCTGGAAATAATGTACATTTAGCTTAATAGAATGAATTTGCAAATTGGTGCTGACGAAAACACTGATTTATTAGGGCTATGTACGACATAAACTACATTTGGGTATTCCTATAAGAGCTCAAATTCTTTTATCGCCACTACTACTAGAACTATTTGATTTTGTCTACTTTTGCTGCAGATAGAACTAGGGTCAGGCTACCTAGCACATTGTGATCAGGAACATTTTCCTGCGCAATTAATGGTGTCAGTATGTATTTCTTGGGTGGTGTTATTGATTTGCGGTTGGGGTTCCTAATCTTACCATAAAGTTGCAACAGCTCCACTATATCCATCGAATCCAAATCCGCTCTTCATTTCTAAATGGGTATATTTCACAACAGGAGGCAAATTAGATAAATTTCCGTCTTCTCCTTTGGACGGCTTACACAAAGAATAAAATTATAATTTATAATTGTTAAATACATTGTAGGGCATGTATTAGTTATAAAAAATTATTTATATTATATTATTTAGATGATTAGTATGAGAAAAAAAATTATAAAGTCCAATTTTAACCCGAAATTGCATTGTCCTTTCTAATGGTGTGCTTCTGTTGAAAACGTTACGTTAGGGTAACAGCTGAAACGCTTAAGTGATGTTTTATAACTTTTAGATCATTAACTTACATACATCCATTGCTCTATATGGTTTTATTAACTAATTAACAAACTAAATAATTAAAAAAAAATAAAACCGTCTGTCTTCAAATATTGGTTACAACACCGTTACGAATGGGTTTCTGCCATCTGGGGAATAAATTGAAAACTCTCGGTTTTTGAATTGGCATCTTCGATAGCAGGGAACCAGTCTGCATTGAATTTACCAACAAGAAATCAATATGGAAGTTTGCTTCTGTTGACAATTTTCGGAAATTTATCCGGTAATGTAATAGTATGAAAAAGATTTACAACTCCGTGACTGTAATTATTGCACTTTGCGTATATATAATTTTTTTTCTTTCCAAAATAATATTGAAATTGACAGCCCCGCCACTATAAACTAACTATTTATTGTATCTTAATTCGTCCGGTAAGCATGGAGAGTTGGAGACCTAATTATGAATATTTTACAACTCCGTTACTACAACTCCGTCACATTATTTTCTATTAAAATTAATTTATTTATTGGTACATTTAACAAATTTGTCGTAAAATAGTTTAGGTTGCTGTGTAATAATTTAATGCACACTTAATACTAATTAACCACGAATTATAAACAGTGGCGGTATATTATAATGTGTATTTATTACGTCACGGAGTTGTAACGGAGTTGTAAATAATTAGGAATGAAAGTTGTATGTGTTTCACATAGTAAGAAAACTAAAATGAAAAATTAAGCCAAATCTGTCAAATTTAAGCTCTGCTCAATATCAAATATGCTTCAGGACTGCGGGTAAAATATTTGTGTAAGACATTTTTTTTATTTTGCATGACTTACTTTTTCTCTAATTCTATTTCTGAATTTGACGCCTGTTGTGAAATATACCCACATAATTATAAGCTGTCCAAATCGGCCGATAGTACACTCATCTGGTAAGATTAAGGTTATTCTCCCTATTGTGGTATGGCGGAGAGCAGCGTTTCCAAAACCTTTTGGCCACGGAACAATTCGCATCTGAAAAACTTCTGGCGGAACCCCAATCTCAACGAAACTGAGGCATAGGCCTACATAGCGCCTGAAAAATATACTAATTATGCCTAACTAAGCACACTTTCTCTAAATAATGTAAAACTTGACGGTTATTTTTACTGCAATGTCAGTATGTTATGTGGCCATTCATTCATAGACTCTACAATACGACCTTGCATTTCGATAACTTAGAGCGTTGTATAGATATTTTCATGTGCTCATTGTGTACACATGTGGCTGTTTGGGCATGTAGGCCTATATTTTAAATTTAGACTAGGCCTAATGGAACCAAAGATTGTCGTTGTTTCTGGATTCGTCTTTCATAAAACACTTTCGTAGTCTGATCGGTCAATCGAGCCCCAATACACACCAAATCTCTGGAACAACTTGATGTTTGTTCCACTAATTGGTCCTCTCAATGTATCAAACAATTTGGCTACCTTTAGTTCCATGATGTGATGCCTGCAAGCTAAGCTGACCAGATCATTGCCCAACTTTTCTTCCAAAACTACGCAGGCACCGGCATGAACTCCTGAGTTACTGGATGTTGCTAATATTCCCAATCAAAGCCAAAACCCCTATTATCACTCAATAATGAACTAAATAGCAAATGAATAATCAAAGTTGCATTATAATCAGTCACCTGTGGTTCTCAGTGAAGACTAGAGTGATGCACAAGTTAAGTGAAAACTATACAGCACTACTGGCACAGACACACATTAACAGTAACGGGTACTATGATTGATTATATTTATTCCAAATAATAACAAACTCAGTCTGCAGCTCAGTAATGAAGAATGTGAACAAGAACATTCACTGGTGAACATTAACATTGCAACAATACTGAGTTACTCAAGAATTCATTTACTCTGGTTGAGAAAAATTTGAGTAAAAAATACATTTTATCGCGACAAACGTGTATGCTGTAATATTAAAAATATGAGCTCATTGAGCTACCAGTAAATATTAATATATCTCAATGAAACTTAGCACAGTTACTATGCATCATAAAGAGAACACAATGAGGGGGTGGGACCTGGAATATGCCGCATTATATTTTTTACATTACGTTGAGTGGCACCCTACAGTGCAGCTATCAAAATCTGTAGACAACCGGATCTTAGACAAATCTACAACATTTATTATTAGAATGCGAATGAGTCATTAGTCTTATACCTGTTAATCGGCGCATTTCTTCGATTTGTTTACAGAGTCGTTCGTTTTCTTCCATCCATGCTCTTTGCTGTTGATCGTGTGTTTGTTCGATGAATAAAATCTTCTCTTTGTTATCTATGATTACAGCAGCATTCAAGCGTGTTAGGTTTGTATTGAAAATCGAATGTATAGCACTAACTTTAGTTAATAAAGTAGTTTAGATCAGAAAAACAACACAACAGCCGCAAGCAAGCTGAAGGTTAAGATTTTGATTTCGGAGTCGAATAAGCGTAGTCATTTACAGTTCAATTAATACAAGCGACTGCTATATCATTTTGTTATGTCTGGCAGTGCAGTGGAATGATGACCCAGTCAGGCGAAATAAACCTGCTGAACCAAAAAATACGCAAATAAGTTGAAATAAACAACAATTCTCAACAATAGTGTGTTTATAGCGAGTTTCGTTAGGATAACTGAACTGAGAGCTTCTCGTCAAAGAATACGATGCACGTGATCCATGGAACTTGCTTGCTCTAGATATTTTTTGCAATACTTGACTCTATTTGTGCGATGTTCAGCTTTGTAATAAAAACAACTAGACGTGTTTACCCGGCTTCGCACGGGTTGTCTCTACCTAATATATTATTTTCCCTGGGCTAAATATAGTAGACGAAGCTCGGACTCTTATTCTCGAGTTTTTAGTGTTCCATTGGCGAGAGTAATTTTTCAGGGCTTCGCACGGTTTATCTCTGCCTATTAGCCTACATAATAATCGTTTCCTCTTGATTTGCGAGGTTAGCTATGGCTGCTTTGACTGATAGTCACCGGGCGCGCCCGTGTATTTGAATTTGCCCTATCCTATATATTATTTCCGCAAGACTTTAAAAATGTAAAATGTAAACGCTCCCGTTTTCTATAGAGACGGAATAATGGCCTCGACCCTGCTAATTTTATCAATGAATTGATCTGAAGAGTGCCAACCCTTCACCACCGCTGTCCCGTTTGAATGGACGCCACGCCATTTAGTATCCCTGTGCAAGCCCAAGATTTAAATTTATGAAATCAGCCAGCATCGGGAAGCGAACCGCGATCCTCACGCACAGAGGCAAATGAGACGCAACGTATACGCAGCTATTAACCCTAGGGCTACCAAGCTTTTTTGTAACACTGGCTACCAAGGGGGTGGTTACCACCCCTGGATTTCGTGTTTGGTTTTACATATCATAACTTGTAATATAGCAATGGATTCAGCATTCATTTATGCACTGAATGATATATTTAGTTGTACATTATGTGAATGCACCTCGAAATTACATCACTTTTAACAACGGAACCCATTAATTAGCAATATTGTATATTATTGCGTACATTTTGTACTTTTTGGATAAACAAATATAAGATTATGTGTGTTTTGAAACTAATCTATGTATAAAAGATACACACAATCATCCCTACACATGTTTATATAGTATAAATGTACATCCATACATAAATATCCATACAGATATATCGGTTTACGTTGTAATGCTGTATTCAGCCATTTTCACACAGATTACGCGTATTATTATTTATTTTGATCACTTCCAGTATTCAAAAGACAAAGATGTAGGTATGCAAATGAAGCCCTACATTCCCTCTAAAGAATGGTATCTTTGTTTCTCTTCCAGGAAGACAAATGAATACGCTACAGACAAACAACTAAAGGGGAGTGCTTTCATTCAGCCATTTTTCACGCATATTACGCGTATTATTATTTATTTTGAGCACTTCCGGTTGTCTCAGGTCAACTCAATGACCATAGAAATGTAGCCCCACATTCCCTCTATAGAATGGTATAATTTGTGTCTCTTAATATTAAATGACGGATAAGATATAGTCAAAAATCTAGAGGGTAGGGTGGTATCCACCCCCCTGGTACCTCAGGTATATTGGGTATAACTTTTTGAACGGTGTGAGATATCATCTCACATTTGACCTCAAAACGTGTGTAAATGAACCCCTACAGCTACCTAAAAGGTCAACATTTTATTTGATTCCATACGGAAAAAGTTTGAGATGAAAAAACCTAGGGGGGGTGGCAACCACCCCCGCAGCTAGCCTTAACCAATGTAGCTAGATGACGTCTTTCGCTTGTCGAAGAAATCCCGAAATGCCTGGCAAATGAGGAGGCCGTGTGTTGTAGGACGTTATGAGAAATCAGAAATGGCGGCGTATTGCAACGGTTCGACATTTAAAATCTCTATAATATCGCCATTTAAAGAAAACTGCGAGCTGAAAATAATCGCGTTTACCTGCACATTCTGATAAAAAGGTTTTGTAAAATTTTTCATAACGCTAGAACATTACGTTTCGGAGCCTTTAGCCGGGTTATCGAAGGACAACTCAGAATTATATATAACACTTCTGAATCAAACTGAGACTAAATGTCCTAAAAGACATACATGCATACCTGTTTTCGTAGTCTCTAGTTCTATCCTGAGTTTCTCGGCGTTGGCTTCTAATGTCGTTATAGTCGTTTTACACGTGTTCAATTCCTCAACTAATTTGTAATTGTTGGTCTGAAGTGAATTGTTGGTCGTTTTCTCTGCTTCAAATTCCTGCTTTAGTTTGTCGTTGTAGGTATGAAGCGCGTTGTTTGCGATTTTATTATTGACCAAGTCTTGTTTTAGTCTTTCTATGTGTGAATCATAATTAGCTTCCGCATTTCTCACTTCGTCTGTCAAAGTCTTAATAACCTGTACTTCTTTGGCTGCATCAATTCTCAGCTGTTCATTTGCTAACCGCAAACTCTCTTTCTCCGTCCTTACGATTTCGATTTCTTTTCTCAGGAGATCATTTTCATTGGTTTTTTCTACTAATAGACTTTGTTTACTTCTTTTCTTTGGCTTCGGATCACCTTCCTCTGAAAATAAAGTGAAAACAATTTGTAGTAGACTTAGTGTTCGTTTAATTTACCGACGACTTATGACGATTTATATAACATCGTCGGTGACAAGCTACTTCTACGATGCTTTGCAGAATTGTCCACTCTCAACGCAAATTCTAGTCAGTCTTGTAAGCGAGACTTAAAACTTCGAGACCGAGACCGAGACAGGGAGACCGAGACCGAGACAGTGATACAAGAACTAAGACAGTTCAAGACAGTTCAACACTGAGCACTGAGGAATTTAGCCAGCAGGGTAGAGCAGATTACAGAATAAACAATAAAAACAACTTAGAACCAAATCCCTAAACAATTTTTCGCTCACTTGTCAACTGATAACCTGAATAGTTTAAAGAAATTAAATATTTCAGGCATCCTAAAATCTTCAAAATGATTATGAAATTTAAGCCAACAAAATTCCATAAATTTACGACGTAGGCTAACTCACCTTGAGAAACTAGAATTCTTCAATCGTTTCGCTTATGCATGTTCATGACTTCAAATTGCTTGATTACAAATTTTACATATTAAGATATTTTATGATTTCTGCACTGATAGATACTCAAATTAAGTAGAAATTTCTATTTTCCATATCTGTTAAGTTATTGTTAACAAGAAAGGCCGCTGTTCTAAACTTTCGGTGTGTTTAGCACTTCCGACTTAACAGATATCACATCAGCACAGAATAATTTACAGCGCAAGAATTTAAGAACTAAAGACAGTTTGCGCAAGAACTTTTGAGACCGCTTCCACAAGAAAACAAGATTTTTGATTCAAGACAGTTTCCAAAAGTCAAGAAATGACTGAGCAACCGACATCGAGACACTAGATTCCGAGACCAAGACCGATATATCAGAAACCTAACAGGACGTCTCGACACCATACAACTCTGATAGTAATGCTCGGAATTTCGTAGCAAGTGCAGTTTTAACTGATTTTTAAACAGAAAAGCTTTTAGCTTCCTGAATAGTCGCACGAAAACTGTTCCAGGCAAGTGGACCAGCGACCCAAAAGTAGGCCCTACCGACTACCCAATTTAGTTCTAGTTATTGGAACGAAACCATGAGCAAAGCGAACTTTAATCGCAAGACCAGACGCGCAGCAACGTTGATGACCGTCTGAAACCGATTGATACTGCGCTGTGGCAAGCCAGCAAAAGGCTACATTTACATTGGAAAAATCGATTCGGCTCAGGATTAAACTTTGCTATGTTACTAGGTCTACTGCATGCTCAGCCTACTGCAGACTGACTTGAGCTAGTGTGGGCAACCGAATAATATTATTAGTATTTTAGCATTATTTAGTACACCACGTAATGACAATGCATTGCATCAGAGAAAAATTTATAAATTAACTACGATGAGTGTGATGCAAAAAATTTTGTTTTATGGTACAATTATGATTTACAACAGCGGTCACTTGCCTTCAATTTCACCAACCAAGTTGTCACGGTTTTCCTCCAGAAACTCTTCCAGTTCAGATTGTTTAAAGCAGAATCTAAAATCCGGACTTCTTGTTTCATTTGTAGGTTGGCACTGTTGTTCCAACTCAAACGCTCTAATAGATAAGTCTGAAACTGTGCGGCAGATGTCGCTAGCCGATCCTTTATCGATTAATCTTTGACAATAAGAATTGTAACTTTCTATGTTCGATAGATAAGCATCAATAGCATCCGTTGCCATTTGGATTTCTTTCAATCTGCTTTGTCTTTCGGAGCATAGACCTTGTAGAAGACTACTTGCATGTCTATCAGTTAACTGTTTTATTTCGTCTTTTCTCGTCTCTACATCACGTTCTAAGCATTCCACCTTTCGCTGCATTTCTTCCTTCACCTTCACAAGTTCTGTCTTTTTCATCTGAGTCTGATAGATGCATCCATTCATAGCTTCAGTACTGTTTTGTATCTGCTTTCGAAAACCATCCATACATTTGCTAACATGGCCACCTTTATGTCCATTATGGTCCTCGATGAAGCAAATGGCGCATACAACTGTTTTGCAATCAGCACAATATACATCCAGAACCTTTTGTTCATGAACTTCACAAACCATTGTAGCTAAATCGGCCACCACATTTTGTCCACTTTCATATTCGTCTATTGGCATCAATTTATGATTCTTTGTCAATTTGAATCTCTTGTGATCACTGCAACATTCTTCGCACAACTTGTGCTTGCATTCAACACAATATGTATAAGCTGTTGGAATTTCTTTTCCTCCCTGTTCTTTACTTTCCTCCAAACACAGAGAGCATAAGGCTTTTGATACTGCAGATGAGTCTGAAACCTTTGACACTTGTATTAGTCTCTCAATGAAGAAATTCTTAGGCAATCCACGAAACCCTTCACTAGGAATCTTAAATAATCTTCTACAGATTGGGCAAGGCATCTCATCTCCAGGTCCTTTATTGGTTTTAAGTCCAGTCTCTTGAAGACATTTCTTGCAGAATGTATGAATGCACGGCAAGGCTTTTGGATCTTTGTAGACTTCGGTGCATATACAACATGTAGTCATATCGTCGAGCTCTTCCCTGTTAATACCACCACTACTGGACTCTATAGCAGCCATCTTATTCTCTAAGTCGAAAAATCTACAACACTTTCGGTTTCACTATTGACATTACTGCGATATTTTTAACGTGTACACGTCGATGTGTCCTTTCGCTTTAGCACTGGCTTATAAGTGTAGTTTTGTTCGAGTGAACATAGAAAATCTCTAACAAAATACCTGAACGCAGCTGTAGTCTTTATGTTTGCATGGTATACGTTCTGTCAGAATATATATTCGTTATACTCAGAGTTACGGGTTGAAATGTTAATATTCTGTTAATCACTCGACTGACCCTCGATATGTGCCATTGCAGATGTGCAAACACGAACAGTTGCAATTTATTTAGCCCAAGTCAGACATAGAGATCAGTTGCCTTAAATAGAAAACGAATATTTCTAGGATTAAGTGGGGACTGTGGAATTGCAGTTCAGCGTTAGCTTAGAATATTTGAGGCGGCCGTCATGAGCAGCTGCCCCATCCTGCTCAGGCTGGGTCGTGGGATTCGTTCAAATCCAGGGGTTTTTAGGTAGGCTACCTTATGTGGTTTGCATTAATGCTGATCATCATTGCAGTTATTAAGTTAAGTGTAGAGTGACTAATTTAGTCTCTTGCAGACTGGAGAGCGACTCAGATCATTGCAACAAATTACTGCTGTGTCTCTTTCGACCAGATTGAAGTTCAATCATCATTGCATGAAGGCTAGCACGACTCGTGTCATGATGCCCAATAATTGTAACATCAGGCTCGTAATATTAGGAATGTCTATGAAACAAACTTGAGAGAGCGCATTATTGTCACAAGTCTGCAAGCTCACACGACCTAGGAACTCTTTAGGAATGAAACGCAAGAAGTAGGCCAAGCGCTCGCGACCTAAGGCCTGCAATGAAAACTGAAATAAGATATATTGTTTACTATATTGTGCCAGAAGACTTGTTGCACCGTAAATGAAAGGAACTTGTAAATCCCCGCGAAGACACACTGCACACACACAACGTGGAAAACAGCGGAACTACCAGACTTTGCAATTCTGGGTCCAAAGCAATTTGGAGAGAAACACTCTGAAATATGCATTCGCCGGCTTGAATGTCGCTACGAGATGTTAGCAGGCCAGTGCAAAGCTGGTCATAGGAAGCTATACTGAGTTAGATGTGGATAAGACATCTGGAAGTTCACTGACAGATCAGCTTCTGTTTCTCTACATAGGTCTTTTGACGTTGCCTGTTAGGCTACACCTGAATCTCTTGAGCGAAGCCAATTGCGCTTGTGAAGTCAAAGCTGAGGTCAACAACGGACCATAATCGTTTGGAAGCTCTACTGATGCCCTCTGAGGAAACTGATCTGCTCTTAAATCTTGACTATTCCACCTTTGTTTACAACTTTGCTGCAAAGGCTGATCGTGAACTGCTCTTAGCCTGATGCTGCTTAGTGCTTACAACCAGTGTCTGTACCCTTTCAGTGGTTAGCCTGCGTTAGAATTTCAACTTTCAATCCAAGTAATTACATGTATAGTATTGTGTTCTATGAAGTTGTCGAATAAAGTGCTAGAAATAAATAATCATCAAAGTTACAAACAAAATCATCGAAACTGTAAACAAGGCGTAGGCTAAACATTTATAAAAGGCGACAAAAACTTTATGCCTATGTTCAACCTGAAACGTTGCTTCACTTGGCTTGCTCTTCATACTTCCTGGTCCTCCTCTGACACCCAGACATTTTGGCCTCCCTCTTATCTCTTTCAGTTGAGGAGTGTCCATCGACGTCATGTGTTTATACCACTACTCACACTCACGAACTGCATGCTGCCCGCTCCTGCACATTTTTCAAGAATTTTTCACTGTCACCCTCTAGCGAACTCTGTTGAATCTAACGAAGAATAGCAGACCCCAGCTAACCACCATGATACTATAGTGGAGGAACCAGCCTGTGCATTTATCTTCAGTCATTTCAAGTTGATGTAAAAGTTTCGTTTTCACTACCAATTTGAAGGTAATGGTCTGTAGATCAATATTCGTCCGAGGGGAAAGCATGCGGATAAAAAAATTAAGGGTGGGGGCTCGAAAAACCCCTCTGGCCTATGGGAAATATGTGTATTTTTTCCAGTCATTTCAAATAGATGCAAAAGTTTCTTTTCAGTACCAATTTAAAGATAATGGTCTATACACCAATATTGGTCCGAGGGGAAAGATAAAAAAGAAGCGTGGGGGCTCGAAAAACCCCTCCAACCTATGCAAAATATGTGTATTTTGCTCCAGTTATTTCCAGTAAATGCATAAGTTTCGTTTTTTCAGTACCAATTTGAAGGTAATGGTCTCTAGATCAATATTGGTCCGAGGGGAAAGCATTCAGATTAAAAAATGAAGCGTGGGGTTCGAAACCCCCACCTCCGTCTTTTGCGAAATATGTGGATTTTACTCCAGTCTTTTCAAATAGATGCAAAAGTTTCTTTTTCAGTACCAATTTGAAGGTAGTGGTCTCTAGATCAATACAGGTCCGAGGAGAAAGCATTCAGAAAAAAATAAAGCATGGGGTTCGAAATCCCACGGCCTATGCTAAATATGTAAATTGTTGTAACTTTTGAGTGGATGGTCCGATTTGAACATATTTGGTATGCATGGATTCAGAATCATGAGACGCAAGTGATATTCACATGCATATTGCACATTAAAGGTGTATTGCATATAAAAGCGTGGGGGTTCTAAATCTCTTTTCCGGCCTTTGCGCGACATAGGAGTATTTTGCTACAGTCATTTCCAGTAGATGCATGAGTTTTTTTCAGTACCAATTTGAAGGTAATGGTCTCTAGATCAATATTGGTCAGAGGAGAAAGCATTCAGTTTAAAAATGAAGCGTGGGGGTTCGAAATCCCCCTCCGTCCTTTGCGAAATATGTGGATTTTACTCCATAGTATTTCAAATAGATGAAAAAGTTTCTTTTTCAGTACCAATTTGAAGGTAATGGGCTATATATCAATACTGATACGAGGTGAAAGCATTCAGATAAAAAAAAATTAAGCGTGGGGATTCGAAATCCCTCGGCCTATGCGAAATATGTAAACTGTTGTAACTTTTGACTGGATGGTCCGATCTGAACATATCTGGTATATTTGGATTCAGAATCATGAGTTGCAAGTGATATTAACATGTATGTTGTAGATAGAAGCAGTGATGGTGCCAGTGTTGGCGCATATCCACAAAACTAAAGAAAGTTTAATAAAAAAGTTGCTAATAAACCGGTTAAAACAAATTGAACGTATATATATTACCGGGGTAGTTAAGTATTGCATATTGTTCTTGTCCAGCTACTTCGCACATGTACACTTGCAAAGACGTGTGCATTTCAAATTTGCCTTCATGCGCTTGCAGAGAGAGCAGGTACTTGTGCAAGTGCACTTCACATCCAGGTGGAAAACATCCCTGGCGAGGGGCAGCGAGGTCCATATGGTAAACAGCTTGCCTTCCTCTTCCTTCCACCCATGATTAGTGGGGTTGTTCAAATGCATCATGCATGGACATATGCTCGCTTGAAATACACTTCTATTGAGATGTTGATCCAAAGCATCGGTTGTTGGGGGAATTCTCTCCACGTCCCTAGTCTTCTGTGAGAACACCTTCATTCGGACGAGGTTAATGTCAATGTCATCGTTGGAGTCATTGGACGAATCTCACTGCCACTTCTTTCAGCCTTGGCGATGTTTGAAATGGAGTGTCGACGACAGTTGCAAATTCCTTCATGAGGGATGGCACTTCGTGCATCAACTTTCAGCTATGAAAAGGATGTGTACATCACTGCAGGTGATAAAGTCCATCATGCAGGAAACAGTCCACCAATGGAGCAATGCAACCATGAAAAAGCATTCACTCGTGTCCTTATACATCTCTTACATGCACTTCAAACATGGTCACTAGGGATGGTCCATACCGGAGATTCTGATGTTGTCGTAATTCTGTTGAGTAATTTCCATCATATCAAGGCTCTGAATCCTGCTGCAGAAATCTGGATCTCCTTCAAAGCGGGAAAGACAACTAGAATGATCTCCCTGAACACTATCGCCTCAAACTTGGAACGACAACGTGCAAAGCAATGGCCCTCTTTCATGCATTTACAGATCAGACATTTACAGGGTCAGGATTATTCGAGTTCAAGGGTAAGCGATATTGCTGCAAGTTGATTCACAAAGTGCCATCCCTCATGAAGGAATTTGCAACTGTCGTCGACACTCCATTTGAAATATCGCCAAGGCTGAAAGAAGTGGCAGTGAAATTCGTCTGTAGGCTGTACTCCAATGACTTCAACGATGACATTGACATTGACCTCGTCCGAATGAAGGTGTTCTCACAGAAGACTAGGGACGTGGAGAGAATTCCCCCAACAACCGATGCTTTGGATCAACATCTCAATAGAAGTGTATTTCAAGCGAGCATATGTCCATGCATGATGCATTTGAACAACCCCACTAATCATGGGTGGAAGGAAGAGGAAGGCAAGCTGTTTACCATATGGACCTCGCTGCCCCTCGCCAGGGATGTTTTCCACCTGGATGTGAAGTGCACTTGCACAAGTACCTGCTCTCTCTGCAAGTGCATGAAGGCAAAATTGAAATGCACACGTCTTTGCAAGTGTACATGTGCGAAGTAGCTGGACAAGAACAATATGCAATACTTAACTACCCCGGTATATGTACGTTCAATTTGTGATAGCCGGTTTATTAGCAACTTTCTTATGCAACTTTCTTTAGTTTTGTGGATATGCGCCAACGCTGGTACCATCACTGCTTCTATGTGCAACATACATGTTAATATCACTTGCAACTCATGATTCTGAATCCATATATACCACATATGTTCAGATCGGACCATCCAGTCAAAAGTTACAACAGTTTACATATTTCGCATAGGCCGGGAGATTTCGAATCCCCACGCTTAATTTTTATCTGAATGCTTTCACCTCGTATCAGTATTGATCTAAAGCCCATTACCTTCAAATTGGTACTGAAAAAGAAACTTTTTCATCTATTTGAAATACTCTGGGGTAAAATTCACATATTTCGCAAAGGACGGAGGTGGGAGTTTCGAACCCCCACGCTTCATTTTTAATCTGAATGCTTTCTCCTCGGACCATTGGTGATCTAGAGACCATTACCTTCAAATTGGTACTGAAAAACTTATGCATCTACTGGAAATGACTGTAGCAAAATACGCATATTTCGCGCATAGGCCGGAAAAGGAATTTTGAACCCCCACGCTTTTATATGCAATACATGCTTTTATGTGCAATATTCATGCTAATATCACTTAAACCTCATGATTCTGAATCCATGCATACCAAATATGTTCAAATTAGACCATCCAATCAAAAGTTACAACAATTTACATATTTAGCATAGGCCGGGGGATTTCTGAACCCGCCACTATTTTTATCCATCTACTTTAACTTGCGGAAATCTTGCTTGCTTGCTTGCTTGCTTGCTTGCTTGCTTGCTTGAATGTTTGAGCCACAGGCTAAAAAGTCAAATCTTGCGACGACTAATTCGATCACTTACAATCATTCAATCGTCGTGAAACTTGGCAGATAGACTCGACCTTGCAGACACTTCATTCTATAAAAATTTCAGCTCCCCAAAAAATGCTAGCTTATAGAATCGGGGACTCAACTTTTCGAATCGGGGAATCCCCTTTTCCGAAACGAAGCGTTTTCATTGGCCAGCGTTTTCATTGGCCGCACGCGGACTATATATTTGTAGAGGTAACTGCTTCGTAAGACGCATTATAGGATACTAGATGGATATAGTAAAAAAAACTTTGTTTTTACGGGCTGTATTTTATTTATTATCCATCTACTTTAACTTGCGGAAATCTTGCTTGCTTGCTTGAATGTTTGAGCCACAGGCTAAAAAGTCAAATCTTGCGACGACTTATTCGATCACTTACAATCATTCAATCGTCGTGAAACTTGGCAGATAGACTCGACCTCGCAGACACTTCATTGTATAAAAATTTCAGCTCCCCAAAAAGGCTAGCTTATAGAATCGGGGACTCAACTTTTCGAATCGGGGAATCCCCTTTTCCCATACGCAGCGTTGTCATTGGCCAGCGTTGTCATTGGCCGTAACAAAAACGGGCGCGCTGCCTCATTAAACAAGCGCTATGTCGTAAAATGTACGCGGACTATATATTTGTAGAGGTAACTGCTTCGTAAGACGCATTATATAGGATACTAGATGGATATAGTAAAAAACTTTGTTTTTACGGGCTGTAGGCCTATTTTATTTATCTGAATGCTTTCCCCTCGGACCTGTATTGATCTAGAGACCACTACCTTCAAATTGGTACTGAAAAAGAAACTTTTGCATCTATTTGAAATGACTGGAGTGAAATCCACATATTTCGCAAAGGACGGAGGTGGGGGTTTCGAACCCCCACGCTTCATTTTTTAATCTGAATGCTTTCCTCTCGGACCAATATTGATCTAGAGACCATTACCTTCAAATAGGTACTGAAAAAACGAAACTTATGCATTTACTGGAAATAACTGGAGCAAAATACACATATTTTGCATAGGTTGGAGGGGTTTTCGAGCCCCCACGCTTCTTTTTTTATCTGAATGCTTTCCCCTCGGACCAATATTGGTCTATAGACCATTACCTTCAAATTGGTACTGAAAAAGAAACTTTTGCATCTATCTGAAATGACTGGAAAAAATACACATATTTCCCATAGGCCAGAGGGGGTTTTTCGAGCCCCCCACGCTTAATTTTTGTATCTGCATGCTTTCCCTCGGACGAATATTGATCTACAGACCATTACCTTCAAATTGGTAGTGAAAACGAAACTTTTACATCGACTTGAAATGACTGAGTGTCTGGGCCCCCCACTAACTACCCATACGCAGCAATAAGTGTGAAGTGTCAGCGACTTCATTTTTCTTAGCCTCTCCCACGCCACCTGATCTATCATCCACTGACGGTTGGTTTCTGTACTGTACTTGTTGTATTAACAAATTCGCAAGGGATTGGAAATAGAACACAAATCTTGAGCTCCCATCCAGTTACAAAGGTCTAAAAATATATCTGGCCGCTAATCTCTTAAACAAATCCACTGAACAAATATGCTTGATAGAGGTTTTGTGTTGTTAGGTTGATTGCTGCTGTGTTGAATTTCTTAAGTGGCAAATGCAAATTTGCAATTATAAATTAATAACCTATATTATAACCTAATTAGGTTACTATGAGCAATAATTATTGTTGATGAACTGTCTACAATTAGCATGCCGTTAATATTGTACAATGTACATATGCCCACCATTATCTTTTCTGTATGTAATTAGGGGCCTTAACTGTGGAATCATTGGAATGCAATGATTTATGTGTAGCCTATTCCCACCCAAAATATTACTTTCACTTTCTAGTGCAAAATCCCTCAGCTTGATTTCCTTCGCTGGTTTGCTTTGCTGACTGTATACAGCTCGGATCATTTCTATATGATTGGGAAATTGTGCAAGTTTGTATGCCCTAGTCAGGGATTTGCTGTTATAATATGCTGACTGTTGATCAATTGTTGCTGATGAATTTCTAACACTAACACAATCAAATATTGTACACATACCCACTTGTGACCCTAGTTAGTGGGACTTGGTCAATTCAGGTCATTTCCATTGTGCCCATTATTGAACATTCGTTCTGATTTGTCAATATGAAATGTTCAGTTGGGCCAATAAACTGGTGATTATGGTTATTTTATTTTATCGCACTTACTCGTATTTGAGAGCATTTAGAAAGTTATTATGAATCTTCATTTGCAACCTAAAGTTATTGTTTGCAGCTTACCCGGACGGTGGAGACGGATCGCTGCCTATTGAACTACGGGTTACACGCAGCCTTGGAGACCAACCCAACACCGAGACGATGGGCGTACAGTTATACTCAAAGATCTTTGGGTAAAACAGAGTTTGAAAATGACACCTACCCTGTCGGATCTGTACTATTTAATGTACAAGTATAATGTTGAATCGTTCGATGCGGTAATGAAAGGCTGCCGGATGAGACTAATATTTTTTGATTTTATATGTCTATGTTTATTTATTAAAATCTCTGCCAGACACTAAATCTGAAGCTGAGACACGAGACAACTCTGGCTCGTTACAAGGGGTGGGAATGAAACCGCATTGGGTTAGACCTTAGGGTCTAAGCGCGGTAAGGAATAGACTGTCCAGTTGCACGTGACAAATCATTGGGCACAAGAGTCATTTTTGACATGGGCTATTATTGTAGAATGTATTCTCTTGCTAATCGTATATTCATTGTTTATCTAGGTATCTATATGCATTATCGTAAACCTAGGCTTAAAAAGTATCCAATGTTAACGATATCTTAGGGCAGACGGGGCAGTTAACGATGACCTTACCTTACCGGTTCTGCTGTTCACGAGGAGGACACGAGGGAGATGAAGCAAGAGGCCAATGACAACATGCAAGAATATGAGGAGAGGGAGAAAGAGACTGAGTCAAGAGGTATAAGAGAAGAAGATACACACAAATAGGAAGCAAGCAAGTAATCAACTGATGACTGAATTGAATTAGTACTTAGAGACATCCTCGAGTTGACGTCGAAATTACTTTACAAATTATTTGGTAACGTAGAACCTATATAAATGGTCAACTGGTGATCGTAATCGTAAAAGCGAAGTCGCGGAGAACAGCTTATACACAGGCGCTCAATCAAGAGAAAATCGATAGGCAGAGGGTCAGTTTACAGAGTTAAGCATGCATAGGCCTACAGGCAGACGGCTAAGTTGGGTGGTGTTTAGAATACACGGCTCAGCCTACGCATGGATGATACAAGAGAACACTTAGAGCTGCTCTAAAACAATCATACCGAATGCCAAGTCGCGGCTGAACTATAAATACAGTACTTAATAAGTCAGCATATTATTTTTTATGTTCTATAATTAACGTAAGAGAATTGGTTCTCTTTATCTGACAATTATATGAGCGCGAGCACGCAGCAGTCACGCAGCAGTCACGCAGGCATGCGCTTTGTTTCAAATATCAAGAGCATGAATCGGTCTGACCTACTTTAGACACATCCATCACTTTTGGAATGGGCTACTGTAGCATGTATTCTCTTGCTAAACGTATATTCATTGTTTATCTATGTATCTATATTAGGTTGACACTCTAAAATAAAGTTTGTAATTTTCATCTTCCCACCCTCTAAATGTGTTCCTAATGTTAAAATAGAGAAGCGCACAAACTTTGGATGCGTTCTAATAATATTTACTGGTAGCTCAACACTGATGAATTTTACAATATGTGGCATTTTTCCGATATTATCGTATAAAGTCAATTTTAATACCAGAAGTCAGAAGACTCAGAATATTGTCAAAATGCGCAAAGGAGGTCAATGTCTATTTGCTAATCACTGCAGAATTCCAGAAGTTACGGATGTTGATGTTGTTGTTGCTGCACTAGCTGTAGTAAATTAATGTGGACTTGATTGGATCTGGAAAGTCATGTCGGTGTTTCTCTATGACTCTCATGCAGCAAAAACTGTATATGTTCATCCTGATTTGTTAGGACTCCATTGAAACTCTGGATCAAAGCCACTCCACGCTCAGTTTCATGACACCTGTCAGACTTCTCACACTGTCTGTTGGGCAACAATGTAGTCGTTGACACTGTCAAATGTCTGGATTGTTGGTTAGGAAATGTTGTGGAATATCCAATGCTGTGAAAAGTTGCCTGGTGTATTGCGACGCAGTCAGACAGCTGCTTCTGATGTAGCGTTGTAGTGAAGGCAATTCGTCCCGGATGATCTGTTGTTTTGTGTTTTGACGTCTATTGCTGCAACCATGGCAGACTTAATCTCGGCAGAAACTTCAGTGTCAAGGAAGGCGAGACCGACCAGAATTTCACTCACATACCATAAGTGACCAGCGAATGACTTTATAGCGGCTTTAGCAAGAGCATCGTGTGTCTTCTTGCAGCTGTCTAACTCACAGAGTAACTGAAGATCATTCCTTGGAGCAGATAAAGCACATGCACATTGTAAACCAGGCCTTCAGATAGACCTTCTGTACGAATGTGTTGAAGTGACCGAAAGCTGACAGTTCACTACAGTCAGCTGGAATTGAGAGCGAAAAAGGAAATTTTCAAACTGTATATCAGCTACGCCATCGACCTAGCTCGGTGGAAGGGTCAGAGTGATTGAATGTGAACACGCTCACTGCCTGACTCGGACTCTGCTCCAAGAAATAGAAGCAACAGTTGCAGAAGCTCTCGATAATCGTCCCTCTGTAAGTTCCTGAGCACTGAATGAACTGTATGAGGTCATCCCGAAGTGGGTTTAGAGCCGATGCGATGGAATCTACCTTCAAAACACATTCGTACTCTGATTGAGCCCCAATACTCGCCAAATCTGTGGCACCACTAATTGGTCCTCTCAATGTATCAAACACTTTGGCTACCATAAGTTCCATGATTTGATGCCTGCAAGCTAAGCTGACCAGATCATTGCCCAACTTTTCTTCCAAAAGTACGATGGCACCGGCATGGACTCCTGAGTTACTGGCTGTTGCTAATATTCCCAATCAAAGCCAAAACCTCTATCATTACTCACTCATGAACTAAATAGCAAATGAATGATCAAAGTTACTTTATAATCAGTCACCTGTGGTTCTCAGTGAAGACTAGAGTGATGCACAATTTAAGTAATAACTATATGCTGCACTACTGGCACAGACACACATTAACAGTACTATGATTGATAATATTTATTCTAAAATAATAACAAAATCAGTCTGCAGCCCAGTAATGAGTATAAAGCAGAAAAGAATGTGAACAAGAGCACTGTCACTGGGGAACAATAACATTACAACAATAGGTCTACTGAGTCTACTGAGTTACTCATGTCAGGAATTCATTTACTCTGATGAAAAAAAATTTGAATTAAAAAAAGCATTTTATCGCAACAAACGTGCATAATATTAAAAATATGAGCACATTGAGCTACCAGTAAATATTAATATATCTCAATGAAACTTAGCACAATTACTATGCGTCGTATATAGAACATCATGAGGTGCTGGCCGCTGGGACCTGGAATATGCTGAACTCTATTTTTTATATTACGTTGAGTGGCACCCTAATCTATAAATTATTATGCATATCATAAACATAGGCTTAAAAAACGTCCAGTGTTAACGATATATTTGGACTGTCAGGGCAGTTAACGTCGACCTTACCTTACCTGTTCGTAGGGCGAGGACACGAGGAGGACACGAATGAGATGAAGCAAGAGGTCAATGACAACATGCAAGAATATGAAGAGAGGAAGAAAGAGATAGACTGAGGCAAGAGGTATAAGGCAACAAGATACACATAAATAAATAGGAAGCAAACAAGTAATCAATATTAATGATGGCTGAATAGAATAATTTGTGTTTAGCTACATCCTGTAGTTACAAGGACCGTTGATGTCGAAATTAATTTACACATTATTCGGTAACGTAGAACCTATATAAATGGTCAAAACTGGTAATCGTAAATCGTAAACTTGAAACTTCTACAGCGCCCACAAAAGCGAAGTCGCGGAACCAGCTTATCACAGGCGCTCAATCAAGACAAAATCGATATGCAGAGGTCAAACCCAGAGAGTCGGACAGGCAGACAGCTACGGTAGGTGGTGTTTATAACACACGGCTCAGCCTACGCATGGATGATACAAGAGAACACTCAGCTGCTCTAAAACAAACAAGCCGAATGCCAAGTTGCCACGAATGAACTATAAATACACTACTTAATAAGTCAACATATAAGCTTGATTTAGCCACCCTTGCTACTGAATTCCCCAGTTACACTTTCTCTGCTACTGTTCGCGACCTTGGCCTCCTACTGGACCAAGAATTTACTCTTGCTCCTCGTGTCCATAATCTTAGTCGCAATTGCTTTTACCAGTTGCGTCAGCTTCGCACCGTCGCGCGCTCATTGACTCCCAGCGCTGCAACCACTTTACTGCATTCCTTTGTCTGTGCTCGACTTGACATCTGCTCTTCTCTTTACTCCGGCCTACCGTCTAGTCGGTTGGCGTGCCTCGACTCGGTGCTCCGCTCTGCGGCGCGCCTTATTGGCCGAATACCAAAATTCGGCCATGTGTCTAACTACATCCCTCTCAAAGTCCGACTCACACCTCAACGTGGTGAAGGGGTGGCAACAGTCAGTAGGGGAGTGCCTGCTGAGGCTATGCCATCAGTGGTGAAGGTCTTGGCCGAAGTACCACCTTAGGGCGCTACGCGAGGTGGACAGGCTCAGCAGGAACCCTGAAAAAGCTGGCAAACGTGGGCGGCATCGCCGCCTTTGATACCACATGTGGATATCAGAGCCAGTCCTAAGCCTGGAACTCTCTTTAAGGGAGAAGCGCGAAGGTCGAACGGATGGGTGCAGATACTCCGTTCGTAAAGAAAAAAATGCGAATGAAATCCAATGCAAGCATTGGAGCCCAAAAGGGCCTCGGCCCAGTGATCCGGGTTAAGCGTTGGACACCTACGGGCCTTCGCCCATGGATCCTGATGATGATGATGATGTCTAACTACATGCTGGAAACCTTACACTGGCTCCCTATCCGCCAGCGCATTATGTACAGGATCGCCTCCCTGGTGTGGCGATGTCAGTTGGGCCTTGCCCCATCCTATCTGCGGGACCTCTGTCGTCCCGTATCGGGCGCCCAGGGTAGTCGCTCCCTTCGCTCCTCTGGGAGGGGGTGCTAATAGTCCCGTTTGCCCACGCAGCTACAATGCAAAATCGTGCTTTCTCAGTAGCGGGCCCGACCTTCTAGAACGCTCTCGGAGTTATTCTATATTAACCTGAAAACTGTTCTGTTTGGTCGTGCTGGAGTCGGGAGCATCTCTGAGTAGCTCCCGTGAAGAGGTGATATATAAATCTCCTGAATAAATTAATATTACCCATTATGTTGTATAGTTACAGTGAGAGAATTGGTTCTCTTTATCTGACAATTATCTGTGTGCTAGTACGCATAAGTCACGCAGGCATGCGCTTTGTTTCAAACATCAAGAGTATGAATCGGCCTGACCTATTTGCAGCCTATCAGGCATAGGATTTGAATAGCTCAGCTGTTTAAGCAGTTAGATCAAGTGCAGACTGGAAATATTCTTCTTTGCAATCTGACAAATGAACACATGTTTGAGGAGGAATTTTCAAAAGGAAAGAATAATATAAGAAAAGCCTTAAGTAGGCCTACTGGAACACGTGTTTTAAACCTAAGTAAGGTTGATCCAAAGAAGTTCTAGAGTAGCCCTCGTTTTCTGAATTGTGTACAAATAACTTCCAGATACTACAAGAATTGCAAATAGGTGCAGTCAGTTCACGTTAATTGACTGAAATACGTTTATTTAACGACGCCGTCATATCGTTAATTGATTCATTCTGAAGATTTATATAGCGCCCCTCACAGAGGCTAAAATCTGGACTTTACTTTGGGGGACAGACGTTTTCGGGTGCCGGATTTTTGCATGTTTTTGGGGGGCATATAGGCCTGACACAAAGCTTTACGCCACTGGCCCCTTCAAGATATCTATTCAGGAGCGCTCCCAGCCCAGCCACGGCAAAAAGAAAAAGACTTGAGTGATTTATAAAACCAAGTTTGGTTGGTCAAGGGTTGCAAACGTAGCTCCGTCACAATTTTACATCAAAACTATTACAATCTTGATAACATTCAGCAACTTAATTTTATTTTTGTAGCATGAACGGATTATGAACAGTTTATTACAGGAGTCGAATTTAACTGTATGGCAGCCATGCAAAGTGCCCATCACGCCCAGCTGCTCGTTATACCAACGCCACCTAGCGAATGAAAGGCTGAGTCGACCTTTGTGTAGGTAACGGGAATCGATCCCGCGTCCATGCTGATCTTCTGCTCCTCGTGCCGGAGTGTTAGCTTTCACCTAATACCTCCAATATTATTTGTTCATTATCGATCCAGTACGGTTGTCAAACCGCATCCAGGTACAAGTAAACACGGGTCTGAAATAATAATGGGAAGAATCTGGGACTTTATGTTAATTGTTTTATGGGACCATTCAGTGGGTTACTGATCAGAGTTCTGCATAGGACACGAGGTACAAAATTCTTATCGTCCTTAGGTGGTAACTCAAGGCCATGAGATCGAGGGCAGAGACTATCGACGCCGGACCTTGGGCGGAAATAGGCTCCGTAGCACGTGGGAATGGGAGATGTTCCAGCCAACGGGTCGCTGTAGCTGGGCCTCTACTCCCTCGACTGGTGATATTTTACTTCAGGAAATATTTTTTTGACTTCTATTTCAGTTCTTGTGTCCTCAGTTTCAGTTCTAATTTACATTACAGCCCCTACAATTTGTAGTTATACTTCTAATTACAGTTTATTTAAAATAATTTCAGTTCTCATTACAGATCTTGTTTGAAAAATAATTTAATGTATAGTCCTACTTCTTTATATTAAACAAAGTTCGAACAATTTCACTATAAGATGCGTTGATTTGATTTTTAATGAACCCTCTTATTTCTAGTGACCTCTGCATGGGGTTCATTTAGCCAACTGTCAGAACTCCTCATACGGAAAATATTCTTTCTACATAAGCCTGAGAAGCCGGAGCTGCAAGAAGATCTTCTGCAAATGGGGCAATTTTGTCGTATACTTACCGTATTTCTCTCCAAAATATTATTTGTACACTCACCTTGTCACCTTGTGCCATCAGTTCGTGGAACTCTAGCGACCGTCGTGACCAGCTTCCTCCCTGCTTCGTACCGCGTCCCTTAGTTGTGCGAGGCTCATCGCTGTCCTCCTATATATCTCTTCCATCCAGCGAGTTCTCGTCCGACCGTACAATAACCAGGCAATTTGAATTTCGGATCTAAAAAGAAAGATGATCGACCATGGTTAGCGCCTACTGTATAGCCTAATACACTAACATATTTACAGCACTTAAGCCTCTTTGCTGATGTTCCGCCGAATTGTTTAGGCATTCCTGCGCGTTTGTGTTTTCTCGGTGATCAGTGATCACAGCCTCTGATTCAGAATTACAGGTCGCATGAAAATTTCGTGTCAGCCTCGATTTTGCCTTGTCCTTTACTGAATGTATTTCTTGGTATTCTGGAAATCAAATTGTTTAAAATTTTACCTAAAAGTGCAGTTCCGCACTCATCCGTTTTATGGACCAAAGCATTGCATACAGATTTGTCTATAATTTCTTCGATATAATTATTTGAAATATATAATCCGTGGCTTTCTTGTTTCTGTCCGGTGAGCAGGGACCTCATTTGGAAACGTGAACTATTGATATATATGTTAGCGCATTTGGTGAATCTATATTCGCCATTAGGAGTTCAGTGCCAGTAGAATATCAAGCATAGTAGGAACTAAATAAAAAAATAAAAGCATGCTAGATCATTTTACAAAAGAAACAAAAATAATAATCGCCATTTTTATCTTTTAGTTGTTACATATTCTGTGAATATTTCGATTTCATGAATGAGAGTTGAGAGATGCACACCTCGTACCGCGCCAGAGAACGTGAATACTGGGAGACCATCATCACTCGCCAGTCGAAGGAGCCGAAGAAGCTCTGGACCACTCTGGTCATCCTTGCTGGGGATTTCAACCAGATGCCAACGTCTAAAATTCTATCGATGGGATTACAAGCAGAGTTTGAGGGACCGTCACACGAGGGTCATCCTCTAGACCGTATTTACTCCTCTGGTCATCTGTATCATTCATGTAGCGCTGTCAAGTCTACTATCAAAACTAAGCACTCTGCCATTCTCGCTATTTCTGCTCCAGCTATCAACAAGGACTCAGCTACGCAGGATCCCGGGAGAAAAATCAGCCAATTCCGTCTTCGCACACCTGGACAATTTGCATCACTACAAGCATACCTGTTGGACCTTCAATGGGACTTCATCACTGAGTGCACAAACCCAGAACTCGCTTTTGACGCATTTTATACCTTCATTTCAGCAGTCTATGATACATTTTTTCCAGTCAAAAGCATTACATTAAAGAGTAAAGATCCTCACTTCATGACACCGGTCATCAAACATCTACTGAGAAAGAGAAACAAACTGTTTAACCAGGGGCGCTCAGAGGCTGCTTCTGCCCTCTCAGAGAGGATAAATAACCTCATTAGTCATTACGCGTAGAAACACTTTAATGTTCGACAAAATCAAGCGGGGCTCTCGTGAGTTATGGAGTTGTGTGAACAAACTGCGAGGTGATAATCGGGAAGAAATTTCTTCACATAATAGCATTACCGCCGACTCTCTCAACCAACACTACGGAAACATTTCCAAAGATCAGGACTATTCTTCTCCACCATACAAACTAACAACTATAGACACAACTGAACCGATCTTTGAGGAATATACAATATTCAAGGTGTTGGAAGCCATAGGACATACGGCAGCAGGCCCTGATGGGATTGTTTCGTGGTTTCTGAAAGGAGCAGCCATAGGATTAACAGCGCCGATTATCTATCTCCTCAATAAGTCCATTCAGTTCGCTTATGTCCCACCGCAGTGGAAAAAAAGCATGATTACTCATGTCCCCAAAGTTCCTAAACCCTCATCTGAAGCAGATTTCCGGCCAATATCCATCACTCCTTTTCTATGCCGGATACTTGAAAAGCAGATTGTGCGCAGGTTCTTTTACCCATTCCTGACTGACCCCCTGCAAAACCGCATATATTCTGATCAGTACGCCTTCCGACCAACTGGATCCACCACGGCTGCCCTTATCTCGATTATCCATAATACATTAGAGATGCTTAATTCCAACGATTACGTCCATTTGATAGCATTAGATTTTTCCAAAGCTTTTGACACTGTCAGGCATACACACCTGGCTGGCATACTAGCGAAATTGCCAATTACAGACAATGTCTATAACTGGATCATTGCTTTCCTTAATGGTCGCCAGCATTGTACGAAATTCTTGGGAGAAATATCAACTTACATTGAAATAAATGCCAGTATGGTCCAGGGATCGGGCTTTGGACCTATGAACTTCATCACTGCAATTACCAGTCTTAAGGCAGCTAACCCTGCAAACAGGCTCCTCAAATATGCTGATGACTGCTACCTTTTAATCCCTTCCTCAAATAGTGCTTCTGTGACTTTAGAATTGGACCATATCTCGCGATGGGCTGCTGACTGTAACCTGAAGCTGAACCAAAAGAAAACCAGTGAAATGATAATTCACCGTCCGAGGGTGGGTCTTGGTTACCTTACTGCCCCTGGCACCACCACAGGTCTAGCAAGGGTTACCAGTATGGTGATCTTGGGAGTAACCATTTCTGATGACTTAAGATTTAATAATCATGTTCAACGACTTTGCTGTCAGGCCCGTCAATCCTTTTACGCTTTGAGAACTTTGGTCGCCCATGGCCTGCGTGGTCTACATCTTTATGACGTTGTGCGAGCCACTACCTTGGCAAGAATGCTGTATGCCTCACCCGCCTGGTGGGGTTTCGTGGGACAACGTGACAAAGACAGGTTTGAAGTCTTGATGCGTCGCTTGATCCGCTATCACTATCTTCCTAGAGATTCCCTGTCTTTTGAGCAACTATGCACAAAGGCTGATTCCCGCCTTTTTTCATCGATCCTGGTGGATAATGGGCATGTTTTACATGAATTGCTTCCCCCAATTAAAACTTCTAAGTATTCCCTCCGCCCCAGGGCTCATGACCGTATCATTCCTCCCGCAGATAATTTGATGCGTAAAACTTTCATCACTAGGATGATATATAAAGTATGATAAACATTGGCTGACTTCTTAGATATATGCGGGACAATAATGATTGTGCACCAAGGTGCTGTTGATTTATTAAGGGATATTGTCACTAACTTACTTAATGCGAAAAACGTTTATTGTTAGGATACTTTATCCATTTTTAACTGCATGTATAAGATGTCTGTACACAAAGTGCGATTAGCAATTGGTTAATAAAGAATATACTTACTTACTTACTTTCAACGGCCTCCTTGGCCGTCAGAGGGGTGGTCGACAGTCGGAGTCTCCTCCGCCGTTCTCTGCAGAGGTATTCTTGGAACGATTCTCTGCCAAGATCTCGTCCATTCGGAGTTCCACCGCCGACACTTCCCCACCTACGTTTTCTACCACCGAGCATCGGCTTTCTGCACTCCAGGAGATTTCGAGCGAGGAGCTGCCTCGACTCATCCTCTCCTCTGCCGCCAAGACGTGCGAGCTGGATCCTGCACCAACATTTCTTGTTCAGGAACTTATTGACGATCTACTTCCATTCCTCACTATTCTGTGCAACTGTTCGATTCGTGAGGTGTGCCTACCCGTCTCACAGAAACGCTCAGTTCTCCTACCAGTTTTGAAGCGCGATGGTCTGGACCAAAGTGATCCAGCAAACTATCGCCCCATTGCTAACGTTACTTTCCTGTCTAAAATACTGGAACGCATTGTTGCTAACCAGCTGTGGGCATATCTGGATATGAATGAATTGATTCCGTCGCAGCAGTCGGGTTTCCGTCGGAATCACTCCACGCAGACTCTTCTGCTTCGACTTTTGTCAGACTTCTATAGCGCAATCGACCGTGGTCAGGTTACTCTTCTTGCTCTCTTTGAAGTAAGCTCTGCCTTTGACTCTGTGGACCACTCCATTCTCTTGCAGCGCCTCTCTACTTCCTTTGGCTTGGTGAACCAGCCTCTGGATTGGCTTGCTTCTTTCTTAACTGACCGCTCAAACTGTGTAGTCCTTGGCTCTTCCAGGTCTCTTTGGGTCCCTGCTCCTTTTGGGGTGCCCCAGGGTTCTGTCTCGGGCCCACTGCTGTACCTTCTTCATACTGCTGATGTCTGTCCCTTGCTGGCGTCTCAGAGGCTTCTGCATCAACTATTTGCCGATGATGTGCAAGCCTACATCCACACCCATTCGGCGGATGCGGTGGCTACTGTAAGCCAGATGTGTCTGACTATGGATGTCCTCTCTTCTTGGATGGCCTCCAATTGGCTACTCTTAAATCCCTCTAAAACACAACTTATTTGGCTCGGTGGCCGTAGGCAAACTTCAGGGTATCGACTTTTCCCAACTTACATTGCTCTTTCCTCACATAACCTTTTCCGTCACAGTTCGTGATCTGGGACTTACTCTTGACTCTGAGCTTACTTTGTCTCAACATGTGAACCTGGTTGCACGGAGTTGTTATTGTCAGCTTCGTCAGCTTCGAGTTGTCTCTCGCTCTCTCCCACGATGCGGTCGTGGTCCTTGTTCACGCCTTTGTTACCAGTCGAATTGACAACTGTTGCTCCCTACTTGCTGGCCTCCCTCTTGGGGTTCTGGGGCGACTAGAACGAGTTCTACGCTCGGCTGCTCGTCTTATTGGACGACTTCCTAAGTTCTCTCCTGTCTCTGCATACATACGTGATGTGTTGCACTGGTTGCCTATCTCTCAGCGGATCTCATACCGCACTGCTGCTGTGGTTTCTCGCTGCGTTCTTGGCTGTGCTCCATCTTACTTGCGTGATCTTTGCCGCCCAGTGTCCGACGTTGCAGCGCGTCGGGCGCTTCGTTCTACGACGAGGGGTGAGCTCCTAGTTCCACGGGCACACTTGGCTATTAAGCAGCGCCGTGCTTTTTCGGTTGTGGGACCTTCCATCTGGAATGATCTCCCGCTTAAGCTCCGCTCTTTACTTGTGAGCCATCCGGCAGGGTTCTACAAGTCCCTCAAGTCTTTTTTCTTTAGTCGTGACTTGGCCGGGAGCGCTTCTGCGTAGCTTCTTGAAGAAGTGCTATATAAATGCTCTGAATGAATGAATGAATGAATGAATGAATAAACATATCTAGATTCTGTCCAGGCAGTCTATTTTTTATTTTATTTCAAAAATTTATATAGCGCCCCTTCAAGATTCCTACTCAGAGGCGATCCCTGCTCTATTCTAAATGATGTTAGAGTAATTAATTATGATCAGACAGTTAATCGAAAACGAACGATAGATGAATACTATCGAAAAACAAGTACCAGCAATGGAAGAATGTAAACTCAAATGCAAATTTACCTTAATTTCAAATTTAAATAGCCATTCACTTCAGTTATTGTCAAAAGCACCTAATTATTTAAAATCGAAAATCAAAATCCGTCGATTGTTCGGATCGTTGTCAGCCACAAATAGTCGACCATTTGATTCATCCAGAAGAATCTTCGTTGGATTTCGTAATCCGTGTTTTCCATCGTTTGAGAGAATTTCTCTCTTGAATTCTAAATCTCGATCCAGTAAAAGAATTCGATGGTTAATCTCATCAACGACCATCACGAATCCAT
The DNA here is from genome assembly GCA_020284085.1 of Aporrectodea caliginosa. Taxonomy (NCBI): domain Eukaryota; kingdom Metazoa; phylum Annelida; class Clitellata; order Crassiclitellata; family Lumbricidae; genus Aporrectodea; species Aporrectodea caliginosa. Next base: position 42,298 of record JACEVL010000271.1, on the reverse strand, counting down.
TTCCATCGACGGACAAATAAAGTGGATGATCCAATTGTCCGACGGCAGATCCACGTTTTCCACCGAATGACTTTATAAGTTTTCCATCTTCACCTACTATGCACACTCTATGCAGTTCATCACAATAATGGCCATGACTAACCACGAAATGACCATTGGTCAGTTTAATAGCATGCAGTGGACAACGAATGCCTGCGTCTGACAATAGATCTATTTCACGGAGCAATAATATTGTCCATCTGGCGAATATTCATTTAATTTGCTTTTCTTATACTTGTAGGTAGTTAAAATGACGTTCGATTCATCTGTAACAGACAGACGACCAAAATCGTCTCCTGTTGACCAATTCTTGATTAATTTTCCATGTGGATCAACTCTCAAGATTTCCATCGACTGACCTCCACCTTTACGATCGCAAATGTATATACATTTATTTCTGTTGCAGGATCTTAAGTCAAATGGATCAATTAGTTCCTTCAAATTCCATAGACGACTAAAACTTAGTTTAATTGTATCGTAAACTTCAACGCTCTGATTTTCTTTCAGTTACAACAAACAATTCTTTGTCTAAGATCGTCAATCCCTGAATCCGTTTCTTGACTTTTTCTTCAGCTTGTATTTTAATCGTCTGAACTAAAACTGGATCCCATTTGTATTCAAGTTTGTCTGAAAATAGAAATAAATCCATTAAAACTCTATTTAATATTAGTACCATTGCAAAACTGTAAACACACACAAATTTTAATGTTAGTACTAATGCATGCGGCAACGACGATGAACGTGATGATGATTAGTGGACGATATACTGAGTCCGAGATAAATTGAGGCCAAGAGAATGATACAGGCACAGATACGGTCAGAGAAAACTAGAGTGACTAAGAGACACAGGCAAATCAACATTAGACAGTTGCACAGGGGAAGACAGAGTGAAAGTAAGAGATATGAAGTACATCAAGACTGACCCCTGGACAATGCACTTTATGCACTTTAGATTTATCAACAGAGTATAAAAAGCCGTTTCCCTGAAAATGAATTGCTGCCATAATAGACGACTGCACGCATGCTGGGTGTAGCGAATGCCCTTGAGAACCCACACAGATCATGTGACTAAACGTTGTAGATACACGCTCTTATATAATATGCATGTACAGTTCAGGTGTAAAGCTGCAGTAATTGTTAGGCTGCTGAGTAGATGGTAATTAGGGGTTTCACTTCACTCTTGCATTTTTATCCCTGAGGAAGGCACAGCTCCTGTATTTTATCACTGAGGAAGGCGCCACGAAGATTAATGCATCTTCCTGGCACAATAGAAGTAATTTACCCGTTACCTCGTTTAAGGTAGGCCTTACAACCCAAACGGTGGCCTCCCAGACAATTTCCTAATGGTACAATATAGTGCCAAAGAAACAGTCCAGAGTTTCGGGACAAACTAATGCTGAATAAACAGGCTAAGGCCCTTTTCTAAAACAGTTAAAAAAGGCTTGAGCGCTTATAGTTTTTCATAAGGGTGGAGGAGCTGAAGGAGTTAGTGGCTTTGTAACGTCTTTGGAATCGGTCCAGCATACACAGTTCAGACAGTGTCATGGCGATTCTGAAGCGGAAAGTTGCTTTAGAAACTCCGCTCGCGCTTTTTCGCGACCTTTATGGATCAGCTATCTTCGCTAACGGCTGGTCGTCAGTGTGATTCTCGTTAACGATAACGATAACGAAAATGTTCGTTAACGAAAATAAAATGACTTCGTTAACGATAACTATAACTATAACTAAAAAATATCATTAACTATAACTATAACTATAACGAAAATAACACTAACGAAAATTCATCTTTATTTTCGTTAATACAAAAATAAAAATAGGAAGTGCAATATGGACAATTCGACATAAATGAGAACGAAAAATGCGATATTTTTATTATGCAATTTGTCAGTTAATTTAGAAACTCGTGTATTCATGAAGCTGAATGCACCCATGCTTCAAAGGCTTTCAAAGCTCTGAGCAAATTGTGAAATAGCGTGTTAATACGCACAATTTTGCTTATAGCCTTAATTATTGTAACTAAGTAGTAACTAAAATTAACTAAAATAAAAATCCATTAACTATAACTATAACTATAACTAAAAAAATAATACTAACTATAACTATAACTATAACTAAAATAAGAAACCATTAACTATAACTATAACTATAACTAAAATAAAATCTGTAAGGAGAATCACACTGCTGGTCGTACAGATTTATGTCGTATCTCGTCCTTCATAACGCGATATTTTTTTTCCTCCTCAAGCCTAATGCACCGTCTGTTAAGATAACCGGGAGGTAGATGAAATCGATTTTAAGTTACCTCTTAGGGTAGGTTGAATGCAATTTCATCCTACTCTCTACGATTTCAGGTAACCCCTCAAAACATTCTTCTCCAAGAACTTACAGAGCCACTGTTATAATGATCAAGGCATTAAGCGATGGTAGAAATATTCTTTGCCACAATATACAGTTTGTATACAATCAAATGAATCTTTAAGTTTGTTATCTAGACATGTTGGAAACAAAAAAACTTAACTCTTTTTAAAATAGTAGTTAATATACAGTATTTGGGCAAATCAAAGTCATGCTATACATCTTCACCAGACTCTTTAAGGATCACATCCTAAGAAAGAGAGCGCCCTGTAAATTTCACATAAGGAACGATGTACTTTTAAGTATTAATAAGAAATTGGGTACTTGTTTTTATCCTACCACAAAATTTTATCCAACTTATTTATCTGGACAATTTAAAATGGAAGTTGGATTGATGAAAATAATATTATTTGCGTAAATGGAAGTTGGATCGATGAAATTAATTATGTGATTAAATACAAGTTGGACTAATGAAAATAATTCTTTGCTTAAATAAACTTTCGATTCCTTGCTTAAATAGAAGTTGGAGTCATGAAAATAATTCGTTACGTAAATGGAAGTTGGATGATGAAAATAATTGTTTGCTCAGATAAAAGAGAAAAGACACTACATGAAGTTGTATAAATTTTGGTGCTCGAAAACATTACCAGCAATTGAAGAATGTAAACACAAATGCAAATTTACCTCAATTTCAAATTTAAAAGATGCCATTAACTTAAGTTATTGTCGTAAGCACCTAATTAAAGGCGCTGAAATATCTCGTATGTAAAGACGGTGCTATATATGGATCTCGCCTGTGAAGAAGCGCTGAAAGATCTAGTCTGTAAAGAGGCGCTGAATGATGTCGCCTTTCTTAAGGCACTGACAGACCTCGAAACTGCGTAATTTTTGGGAAACCCTGGTTACGCCACTGCGGCAGTATACGACATAAGAGACTTAGTAGACGAATGGATACGGGGAGAGTATACCAAAATTTAGATCCAGCAATCGAAAAAGCTCGTGTCCGATGGATATTGAGACATGAACAAGTGTCACCTTGTTTCTCTGGGTTCTCATACCGAGATCGAGATACTTTCGCCGCTTCGCGGTTCTCTTATCCAGCAGGATGTAATTACTTATATAGCGCCGCCGTGTATGATCAAATTGCACAAGTCATCAATCGATGATCGCTTCCAGTGAAACCGTCTTCGAAAAAGCGTAATCCCTTGGATGAGACCGGTTGGAAAATATAATACATCAATATGCCTACGTCAAATTCAATCAAATTCAAGATCCTCCTTAATTCTTTGCCTGCAGGGTTCGCTGGTTGGCTGTCATATCTAGAACAGTCTTGCAATGTCTTCATTTGCAAAGCATGCCTTAGCTTCTTACATACAAACACACACACGCACACAAACTCACAGACATGCATGCACACAAGCGTGCACAAACACACACACACAAACAAATATATATATATATATATGTAGACCTATGCTGCCTATATACATGTATAGACATTATACATCGACCTATGGTTGTGATGACTGATGCGGAGAAGAAGATGGATTGACCGATGTTCCAGTTGGTTGCCATGGAGTTGTTTCTTTTTGTCGCTGAAACTCCTCGGTTCTCGACTTCAATGACGAGTTTCAAGAGGACAGCGAGCTCATGATCTGTTCGGTGGTTGTCACAGAGAAACAACAGACCCAACAACAAACTGTTTATCAAAAGATGCTGATGTAATATGCGTCCAATTGTTCTTTTGTTCATTCGTTCATTCATTCATTTGTTCTCATCCTCATGTATGTACTGTATACATCCAGGCATGCATACAACCCGTAATTAATTGGCTAACCTACCTACCTACGTATTTGCAAGTGTATAAAAACATGCATATATCAACGTATGTATATATATGCACGTATGTATGCATGTATGTATACGTATGTATGTTTGTAGATCTATGTAAGTATGTATGTATGCATGTATGCATACGTATGTATGTTTGTAGGCCTATGAAAGTATGTATGTATGCATGTATGTTTACGTACGTATGTTTGTAGACCTATGTAAGTATGTATGTATGCATGTATGCATACGTATGTATGTTTGTAGATCTATGAAAGTATGTATGCATGCATGTATTTATATGTAGGTCTATGTATGTTTGTAGACCAATGAAAGTATGTATGTATGCATGTATGTTTGTAGACCTATGAAAGTATGTATGTATGTACATGTATGTATGTTTGTAGACCTATGTAAGTATGTATGTATGTATGTCCTTATGTATGTATGTCGACACGGTGTGACTGTTCCGTGGCCACACTTAGTCTTTCACTGCAGGGTCCTTATACTCTATATCCTATACATGACGCTGATTTAAGCCTAATCCTTTCTTCTTTAGGGGTGTGGCCAACAGTATGCTGATGGCACTTAGGCATTTGCGCATGGCCCAACTGTAGAGGCTTTATCCTTAGTGGAGAAAATGCTTCAGGTCTTTCATGCCTGGATATCATACAACAGTCAACCTCCAGCTGAATCCTGGAAATTCAGATGATCGATCTGGCTTGGTAGTCGTGGGCAGATTTTAACTTGCCTACTATGGGCCAACAGGGACATTATCCCATTGTGCGTTTGCTAATGGATTAATAAAGGCTATACTTACTTAGTTACTCATTGCTCCCATTAGGTCTATTTCTCCGCTACTGCGCATGATATGAGCGTGACCTTGGACCAGAAATTGCCCTGCTCAGAGCATCTGAAGAATGTATGTCAAACATTTTTTGCTACATGTGCCAGAGTCGCACTATGCACCCGTGAATACGCTGAGGTCCCTGACATAACTTTTGTGTGGCCCTGAGATATTCGGAGATCTCGAGTTACATATAGATAGCCTACGCTGTTTGGTTACCAGAATTGTCTATATGTCAACGCCGTTTTCGCAGGCCTAACTCACTGATGCAATAATCAACAACATTCTGGTTTAATGCTGCGACTCGTCTGATCGGCAATAATTATGTAGGCCTACCTCAATTGCATGGTTTGAGACTTCTATCCAGTTTCAGGTTGGTGGAACTGCGCTGGTTACCTTCGCAAAGCACATTGAGTTTGAGATCTTAATGCTTAAGCGTGTTGTCCTGCAACTTATCTTTAGTATCTTTTATCCCTGCTCACAAAATTCTTCGCTCTGCTGCGCAAGATGACTTATTTGGCTATTCCACCGGTCCTCACTTCTGTGGCCCATGTGTAGGCCTATAGCAGTCTTAATGTCGTTGGCTATCCTTTCGCAATAAGTTGTCTAGCAACTCGCGACATGATTAACAGTAGGCCTACTATAGGCTTAGCCGCTTAGGCCTATTTACACGCTATATCTTCCGCTTTTCCACGAGTGTTTGAAGACCATTCTTTTCGATCATAGTTTCATGTTGTAAGACAGGGAGCGTCTCCGATGTAATGTAATGTAATGTAACAAAACATTTATAAAGCGCCACTTAACAGTCTCTCAGAAGCGCTCAACACGTGGCCATCAAACAGCTGAAAAATATGCGTCTTTAAGAGTTTAGACTAGTTTAGACTTTCTCTTGAGTGGCGCTATATAAATTGGGATTACAATTACGGTTCTTGCATAGACTACAAAAACATACTTTTATATGCATATGGTTTGTATGCTTGCATTTTATAAATAACCTATACTATACTGAATACGTAACTTCTATAAGCCCAATAATTACTATATAGGCCAATTAATTATTGACTATAAACACTAGGCCTACCATTCGAGATCTCCGCTAGATGCAGGGTAGTCCTATAAGAGGGATATAGACCTTAACTCGGGCATGTACTGCCTTCTTTCCGTTTAGCCTGCAGTGTCGTTTCTGAAATTACATCTGCCTAAACGCGCCACCCATGCAAGCAGGGTATACTAACCGGACTTGATGTGGTTCAACTTCCTCGTCTCTAATAACTCTCTAGGCTATCAGCATAGAGGCTTTAAAACCATACATAGGCCTAATGGCAGGGACTCATAAAACAGTCTTAATATTTTCCTCACATTTGGAGGCAACCGAGTTTGCTTGGGTGACGATATCTATCCTGCAAGATAGCTAGTTTACTGATTAAATTATTGTTCACTTGTAGTCATTGATGTGGTAGGCATATAACTTACCTGTCATGACTGTCAGTCACTGTGTGGTAAATGCTTTCTGCCAGAATGCCCTCACGGAGGCAATATAGCCTACGACCCATATTCCCATATGGGGGATAATGGGCCCCACGTGTACAGCCATCCTAGGATTCCTAGCAAATGCACAATTCATGGGCCAGGATTTCTGATTTTACTGCGATGGTCACGAAAGTCACCTGCATTACCTAAATCAACGCAGTTTAGCCTACTTGCCATATTCAAACTGGAAGTCATACTAAAACATCTTGCACGAATACAGGGTCGCCCGTAGACTTAACAAATTGGACGTACACCCCTCTCGTCAGGGGCGCCGCTAGACGTACGCACTTACGCAAGTGCGTACAGCTCTGAAAGGCTAAGAAACGAAAAATTGCAAATGAAAAAAGTGAAATATTATTAAGTTACAAAATTATAATAACTTAGGTACTGGTTTTAATATTAGGTAAACTAACAGTCTAACACCATCAAGCAGTGGCGTAACCAGAGCTTCCCAAAAATTACGCAGATTCCAACCTCTCTGAGGGAGGGGTCTGGGAAGAGGCTGTAGGCCTAATTAAGGAACTTTTATTTGGGTGTGTATAATGGTGCATTTTGGATACCATCTTTTTGGTTAAAAGTAATAACAATTTAAATCAGTTCTTTGGGAAATTAAATAATTTCATAATTTTAATTATATCTTGCGAGGCGAAAAGCTTCCTCATTCGTGCCTGAACACCCCTTGCAATCCTATTACTACTTAGGGCCTACCAAGACCAAAAACATACAAAGATAATTAGGCTAATTATGTGAGACGAAGATACAACCGATTTGCCTCTAGGCTACGGGTCGGAATGTTGGCCAGTGCGAAAGCAAGACAAGAAAAAAAATTATTAAAGCAGAAATTAGTTTACTGCGGAAGATCGCAGAGATTTCAAGACTTCAGAAAATAAGAAACGCTGGCATTAGACAGCATATGGATCGAAACAACTCTGCTACACAAAGTCGTTCAAAGAAGACTTCGATGGTTTCGACATAATATTATAGAGCGAATGCAAGTTGACCGAAAACCACAAGCTGCACTACATGCAAGAAGGAAAGGACACTCACTATAAGGCAGAACCTCCTCCCTTTCCTCCATTTGCACCTCCTCCCTTTCCTCCATTCGCACCTCCTCCCTTTCCTCATTCTCACCTCCTCCCTTTCCTCCATTCGCTCCTCCTCCCTTTCCTCCATTCGCTCTTCCTCCCTTTCCTCCATTTTCACCTCCTCCCTTTCCTCCATTTTCACCTCCTCCCTTTCCTCCATTCGCTCCTCCTCCCTTTCCTCCATTTTCACCTCCTCTCTTTCCTCCATTTTCACCTCCTCCCTTTTTCCTCCATTCGCACCTCCTCCCTTTCCTCCATTCGCTCTTCCTCCCTTTCCTCCATTTTCACCTCCTCCCTTTCCTCCATTTTCACCTCCTCCCTTTCCTCCATTCGCTCCTCCTCCCTTTCCTCCATTTTCACCTCCTCTCTTTCCTCCATTTTCACCTCCTCCCTTTCCTCCATTCGCTCCTCCTCCCTTTCCTCCATTTTCACCTCCTCCCTTTCCTCCATTCGCTCCTCCTCCCTTTCCTCCATTTTCACCTCCTCCCTTTCCTCCATTCGCTCCTCCTCCCTTTCCTCCATTTTCACCTCCTCCCTTTCCTCCATTCGCTCCTCCTCCCTTTCTTCCATTTTCACCTCCTCCCTTTCCTCCATTTTCACCTCCTCCCTTTCCTCCATTCGCTCCTCCTCCCTTTCCTCCATTTTCACCTCCTCCCTTTCCTCCATTCGCTCCTCCTCCCTTTCCTCCATTTTCTCCTCCCTTTCCTCCATTCGCTCCTCCTCCCTTTCTTCCATTTTCACCTCCTCCCTTTCCTCCATTTTCACCTCCTCCCTTTCCTCCATTCGCTCCTCCTCCCTTTCCTCCATTTTCACCTCCTCCCTTTCCTCCATTCGCTCCTCCTCCCTTTCCTCCATTTTCACCTCCTCCCTTTCCTCCATTCGCTCCTCCTCCCTTTCCTCCATTCGCTCCTCCTCCCTTTCCTCCATTTTCACCTCCTCCCTTTCCTCCATTCGCTCCTCCTCCCTTTCTTCCATTTTCACCTCCTCCCTTTCCTCCATTTTCACCTCCTCCCTTTCCTCCATTCGCACCTCCTCCCTTTCCCATCCATTCGCACCTCCTCCCTTTCCACCATTCTCACCTCCTCCCTTTCCTCTATTTTCACCTCCTCCTCCTCTTTCCTCCATTCGCTCCTCCTACCTTTCCTCCATTCGCTCCTCTTCCCTTTCCTCCATTTTCTCCTCCTCCCTTTCCTCCATTCGCACCTCCTCCCTTTCCTCCATTCGCACCTCCTCCCTTTCCTCCAATCTCACCTCCTCCATTTCCTCCATTCGCACCTCCTCCCTTTCCTCCATTCGCACCTCCTCCCTTTCCTCCATTTTCACCTCCTCCCTTTCCTCCATTCGCTCCTCCTCCCTTTCCTCCATTTGCACCTCCTCCCTTTCCTCCTTTCGCACCTCCTCCCTTTCCTCCATTTTCACCTCCTCCCTTTCCTCCATTCGCTCCTCCTCCTCCCTTTCCTCCATTTTCACTTCCTCCCTTTCCTCCATTCGCTCCTCCTCCCTTTCCTCCATTTTCACCTCCTCCCTTTCCTCCATTCGCTCCTCCTCCCTTTCCTCCATTTGCACCTCCTCCCTTTCCTCCTTTCGCACCTCCTCCCTTTCCTCCATTTTCACCTCCTCCCTTTCCTCCATTCGCTCCTCCTCCCTTTCCTCCATTTTCACCTCCTCCCTTTCCTCCATTTCACCTCCTCCCTTTCCTCCATTCGCTCCTCCTCCCTTTCCTCCATTTTCACCTCCTCCCTTTCCTCCATTCGCTCCTCCTCCCTTTCCTCCATTTTCACCTCCTCCCTTTCCTCCATTTTCACCTCCTCCCTTTCCTCCATTCGCTCCTCCTCCCTTTCCTCCATTTTAACCTCCTCCCTTTCCTCCGTTCGCACCTCCTCCCTTTCCTCCATTCGCTCCTCCTCCCTTTCCTCCATTCGCACCTCCTCCCTTTCTTCCATTCGCTCTTCCTCCCTTTCCTCCATTCGCACCTCCTCCCTTTCCTCCATTCACCACCTCCTCCTTTTCCTCCATTTTCACCTCCTCCTTTCCTCCATTCTCACCTCCTCCCTTTCCTCCATTCTCACCTCCTCCCTTTCCTCCAATCTCACCTCCTCCCTTTCCTCCATTCGCGCACCTCCTCCCTTTCCTCCTTTCGCCTCCTCCTCCTTTTCCTCCATTCTCACCTCCTCCCTTTTCCTCCATTCGCACCTCCTCCCTTTCCTCCATTCTCACCTCCTCCCTTTCCTCCATTCGCACCTCCTCCCTTTCCTCCATTCTCACCTCCCTCCCTTTCCTCCATTCTCACCTCCTCCCTTTCCTCCATTCTCACCTCCTCCTCCTTTCCTCCATTCTCACCTCCTCCTTTCCTCCATTCTCACCTCCTCCCTTTCCTCCATTTTCACCTCCTCCCTTTCCTCCATTCGCTCCTCCTCCCTTTCCTCCATTCGCTCCTCTTCCCTTTCCTCCATTTTCACCTCCTCCCTTTCCTCCATTCGCACCTCCTCCCTTTCTTCCATTCGCATCTCTAGCTCCCTTTCCTCCAGTTCGCTCTCTTCCTCCCTTTCCTCCATTTCGCTCTCTTCCTCCCTTTCCTCCATTTCGCTCTCTTCCACCCTTTCCTCTATTTCGCTCTCTTACTCCCTTTCCTCCATTTTGCTCTCTTCCTCCTTACTCTCCATTTCGCTCTATTCCTCCCTTTCATTTCGCTCTCTTCCTCCCTCTCCTCCAACTCGCTCTCTTCCTCCCTTTCTTGCATTTCGCTCTCTTCCTCCTTACCCTCCATTTCGCTCTCTTCCTCCCTTTCCTCCATTTCTGCTCTCTTCCTCCTTGCCCTCCATTTCGCACTCTTCCTCCCTTTCCTCCGTTTCACTCTCTTCCTCCCTTTCCACCATTTCGCTCTCTTCTTCCCTTTCCTCCATTTTGCTCTCTTCCTCCCTATCCTCCATTTCGCTCTCTTCCACCCTTTCCTCTATTTCGCTCTCTTACTCCCTTTCCTCCATTTTGCTCTCTTCCTCCTTACTCTCCATTTCGCTCTATTCCTCCCTTTCATTTCGCTCTCTTCCTCCTCTCTCTCCTCCAACTCGCTCTCTTCCTCCCTTTCTTGCATTTCGCTCTCTTCCTCCTTACCCTCCATTTCGCTCTCTTCCTCCCTTTCCTCCATTTCGCTCTCTTCCTCCTTGCCCTCCATTTCGCTCTCTTCCTCCCTTTCCTCCGTTTCGCTCTCTTCCTCCCTTTCCACCATTTCGCTCTCTTCTTCCCTTTCCTCCATTTTGCTCTCTTCCTCCCTATCCTCCATTTCGCTCTCTTCCTCCCTTTCCTCCATTTCGCTCTCTTCCTCCCTTCCACCCATTCGCACCTCTTCCTGCCTCTACTCCTTTCGCTCACTTCCTCCCTACCCCTATTTCGCTCTCTTCTTCCCGTTCCTCCATTGCGCTCTCTTCCTCCCTTTCCTCCATTCTCTCTCTTCGAGTCCGACCTCAGATAGCTGCTGCTCGACGATTGTCGTAGTAGTTTCGCCAGTGGCGTCACGAGTTCGGATGAAAGCTGTAAATTGTTCTTTTTACCACATTCTGAGAACCGGGGTTCTTACCGCCATCAACTTTAATAAGCAGACCGATATCTGTTCTGTCACTTCTGTGCTACCGGTACTGATATCTGCGCTCATATCTATAGCAATGTAGTGTAAAACTTGCCCGCACGAATTTCTGCGACAATACTGTCTCGAGTTTACTGACCACACATTCTGAATCACCGAACGTATGTACTGTGCATTGCGTGGAACATATGACATTAGCCTACGATGATTTAAATTGCCGTGCTGTCGGTCTGTGATCGAAATTTCAGAAGTGCCACAAAATTTCCAGAGTCATAATTTAGCGTCAGCGAAGGAAAATGTTTGCCGACCTCACAATAATAAAGTCTTCAGTCACAATATAAATTCAACAAATAATAGTAATCTAGGATGTCAATAAGTAATCTAAACGGTTTGTAGTTTTTGAGAGCTGTTTAAATCTTTACGCAGTTGCGTAATTGCGTAATGCTAGTTACGCGCCTGATTTTTGGTAGGTATAGCCAAATTATATTATCTATTATAATATATAATACTATCATATTATAATGAGTATAAAATACTGTTAATATGACATTTGTAGAAATATTTTATTTGTACACCTAAATGGCTTCTCTCGAGTGTTATCTTTCAAATTTAAAAATATCAAATTTCAAACTGTTTTGTTCCTTGAACATTTTAGTTAAACTACATCATTACCACATGGCTTCACGATTCGGTAGTTGAATCCTTTTTGCTTGGTTTGTGTACCATTTGTTAACTATTTCTGCTATTTGTGTCTAGTCAGCGATAGGCTAAGTTCATACCTTAAGGCTTAGGCCTATGGCGTTCTTGGAAATTGAACGTATTTTCTAGTTTTTATATTAATTTCGATAAATGTCTGGTTTGCTACTATATTATAGTATAATTGTCTTCAGTCAAAATCAAACACGACTCATACTACATCTTAGCTACCAGTGACAGCTGGTCCTACCAGCACTGAATTTATAGAGCAATTTTGTTCAGATGACTGCTAAAACTGCTACCATTAGGCCTACAGTGTGGAAATTTAAAAAGTTCGCACGCTCGTTCTTCGTACCCCGTACCCCCCTATGGTCGCATTGCTGATTGTGCGTACACAATTAAAATCCTAGCGGCGCCGATGCCTCTCGTCCCCTCTCTGCCGACTGCCGTTCGTAGTCAAACACTGACAATGACTCAGAAAGACTCATAATAGTAGGCCTACAGTAGGTTATAACATAATGCATATGATATCATATGATATTATACATACTGCACGATAAACCAAAATTACACAGTGCAGTTGTCATGTTCACATGTTGTTATGCTCACATTTAACCAACCCAGTAATTGGTTGTCAATGTTAAAAACAAGAGCAATACGACGATGCCCCGTGACGTAAAAGTCCTTTTAGGCCTAACATTAGACACGTCAGGACAAAATAATGTCCTTGTGAACGTGCAGTTAGACATTCGGATTCCATCGCTGAACGCATAACATTTGACTAGTGTGTTTTAAGCTAACTAAAACTGAAAGTAACTTCATCATTTACGGAAAAGTTCTATTTCAGTTAACTGAAACTAAAACTGAAAAGTTATGAAAACTGTAACTACAACTAAACTGAAAAGTACACAACTAGAACTAAAACTAAACTTGAAAGTTGAAAACTGAATTAATTTTTCTGTGTGGCACACAAACTGAGAGGGCAGATATATAGGCTACCATGTCTGCAATGGTTAGCGGCGAGTGCTTCAGACTGCAGCTCAGTAGCATGAAAGCATGAATTTAATCAGATCTGTTCTTCTTGCTAATCGAAACAAAAGTAATTGATTAAAAAAATTGATTAAAAAAATGACTCTTAATTGCATCTGTTGAATGTTTACAGAACTAAATTAAAACTGATAATTAAACGGAAACTAAAACTGAACAGATTTGAAAACTATAACTAAAACTAAACTGGAAAGGTTAAACAAAACTAAAACTGAAACTAAACTGAAATTAAATAACACTGCATTTGACACTAACAACACTGCAATAATAATATGACCGCTTGCCAGCTTTGCTACCATAAAATATAAGAAAATTGAAATAGCCTGCCATAGAGAGTGTATATAGTAAGTACAGGCCCGTAGTGACAAGCGTAGAGTGGCGGCGCCGGGGGGGCTAGGCCCCCTAACTGCGGCTCAGCCCCCCAAAAAGTGGGAAATCACTGCAAATCACAGCGAGGAGGGGACAAAAGGGAAGGTTTTTTGAGCTTTAGCCCCTCCCCCAAACCTGAAATCCTGGCGCCGCCACTTCAAGCGTAACAAATTTAAATAACATCTAATATGTTTTAACACGCTGTAATTGCCGTTTAACAAATATATCGATGCGATGCCTATTGCTCCTTTTGTGGATTAAATTTTGATTTGATGGGTGCATTGCACATGGACGCAAGTGCATCCAGTGCGTCCGCCTGCGCCCCCCCCCGCACAAATACGCCACCAAGTGGATAAATTTATATGTAGGTCTAGGACATGAGGCTATGTAAAAGGATGTAGTCTCACCAGTCACGCATTGACGATGGTCGACGAGGAACTTGTCGATGGCGTTGTTTAGGTCCTTTGTGAGCTCCTCTTCCTTCGGTCTTTCGATCAGAGAGAAGAGGGTCGCTCCGACGATCACATACGCCACATAGACAGCGAGCAAGAACGCGTAACGAACTGTCACATTCGAACACATTTCGTCTCTTTCAATGACCAGCGAATCCAATGGTCAAACAATCACCCATAGCGAACATTTAATTAACAAAATAGACCGGCTGGAGTCGTACGCGATAAACAATTTGTCGTCAATACAGATGAACGAAAAAAACATGAATACGTCGTCTAACTTCCGCCCTACGAACTTCGTCGTTTTCTAAATAATAACGATTATAGTTACATCCGCGAGCATCATATGACATCTCCGTACGTAGACATTAGGCCCTAATTGGCGGAGGCAGATCAAGGGGCCTTCCCAGGTCCCGCCGAACTAACTTTAGTTGCGAACGGCATGATCACCGTAGGATTAATTTTTTAACATCCTTCAGAGGCGAAACCTTGGTCTAGAAGGCGAGGGTGGTGTACTATTTCTTCTACTCCTTTACCTTTCGCTCAATAGCTAGGCTATTTTTTGACAAGTCATCGGAGAACGCCAAGCTCGTATAATAACGGACATCAATGTGCAGTGTGCACGTCTGAACTTTTAACGATGGCATTATCAAATAACGTAGGCCTACATCATTCTGTATTGTATGTTTATTCACGGTATGAGAAAATTAGGTCACGAAAATTGCGCCCACCCTTGCAAACCCGCTCTTTGCTTTTTGCACTGACCTAACAGAAACTTAGACCGGCTTGGTCCTCTTTAGAACAGTCCTTGTACTAAGGACTGTTGTTTAATTGCTTTTGAGAAGCTGTGAGCCTCATAGGGCTAGAGCCGCTAGACATAATTATGTATCCAGGTCTACTGCTGCTGTTGCCACTGCTATCCTGCCCGATTACAGATTCGAAGCTATAATCCTAAATTCAGACCTGTTTCAGTGTGGGAGAAGAATGAAGAGAATTTTGGGTCCATAGAAATTAAAACTCACCCACGAAATGATCACCTTGCTGCCATTAGAACTATTGATCCTTACCACTATGAATGGATTCCAGTATTCTGATTACATATAAGCGCCTTAAAGTTCATGAATGCATTCAATCGAGACAAAACATTATATCACCAAAGGCATTTACAGTCATACTTTGTCATCATAGCAGTATCAGTAAAGTAGCATATATATATATATATATATACAATATATATATATATAAATATATATAACACACAGTGAATATTAAGATGCTTAATATAAGGCCATCTCATACCAATCAAAAAGCAGTGAACATACGGTTATTTAACTTCTCAAAATAAGAGCGTTTCAGGACAGCCCGCAAATGAACCCTGAACAATGTCAAAAGCAGTGCAGTACTAAGTGTACACATGGAGGGCAGTTCCAATACGAGCATTCGACCCAGTCACCCAGGTTAAAGTTTGAGTCCCGTAACGGCGTAAACAGAAGAAGAGGTTCATGAATGTATGTATATGTGCACATATGTATGTATCAAAGCACTTCTAATTTATATAAGCACCCTTTAAGTACCTTCTGTTGTGGACTTAAGCTAGGAGTATACTCACAGTGCTTGGTGCAATCAGACGAGAGAAAAATGTCACACAACCAAATTGAAACTAACCCCCATTTGCCATAGGCTGTCTTAAGCAACCATATGCACACATTCATATAGCTCCTTTTCTAGAAACTCCTCAGCCACCTACTAATGGACAGTGGCGTAACAACTTAGCCGGGGGCCCTTGGACATTCTAAGCTTGGGGGCCCTTACCCATTATGTATCTACAATTCTACATGCATTGTATGGTACGTAAATAATTGAACATTTATAATAATAGCGCCATTTTATGATTTATACTCAGAGCAGGGGTACAAAAAACCAAGTTTTTTCAAAATGAAAAGTTGTTTTTGGGGGTTTTGTTTTTTAATTTTTAATTTTTATTTTTTTAAGATTTCCTATTTTGGATCATAAAACTCATAAAAATGGCTTGATACCATTCAAATTACTCAGATGCATATAAATTAAATTAACAAGAACAGTAGAACCGTAGAATATCATAAAAGGAAATTAACGACCATACAACATTTGCCAAGAGAGTTGAAGAGACGCAAATTTTCTCATTTTCAATTTCAAATTTGTTAAAAACCAAAAAACCGAAATTTGCGCTTTGTTTTTTGTTTGTTTAAAAAACAAAACAAAAACAAAGCCTTTAACAGCCCTGACTCAGCCCTGATGCTAAATGTCATTACGAAGGAATATATATTACATCAGTTAGTAAAACAGTGCACAGTAAGCTGAAAGAGTCACCAGTGACGCTACTGTGATACTGCGTACACAGTAATGTAGTGAACATGTAGATTGTAGACTGCATAGTCTGTAGTTCCTCACGAATTTGGCTATTCTAGCTTTCTGTTCGCAAATGTGTCTATCAAGTCCATTTCGTCATTTAAGAAGCTGAACGGAGCATTAGAACAGAAATTCGTCAAGAGCTGTAGAGTTGTGGAATGGTTTGGATGATTGTAGGCTACTGTCTCAGTGGGCACAATCACAGCTTTTAAAAGGAAGCTAGGAAATTGGGCTAAAATGGAAAATTAAGTATGTTCAAAGTTAAATTTCAGTGGTTTTAAAACAGACTAAACGTCTTCTAAAACACTTAAAACTCGTGTTGTGTTAAGTCGTCAATGTTTAAATTATGAAATTCGCTAGATGTCGTTTTTTGCATCATGTAACCGAAAAGCATTATTGAAATAATGTGACATTTTCCCAAATAATTATTCCAACAGAAAAACGGACAAAAAGTGCATGAAATTTTTAAATTTTTCAGTTTTAAAAAGCTTGGGGGCCCTTTGGACCTCGGGGGCCCCTGAACTTTGTCCACCCTCGTTATATGGCTGTTACGCCACTGCTAATGGACCCGCATGTACCAGAGGCTGGAAAATTTATTTCTATTCAGACACACCCAACCGTGTCACGCTGAATTAGTAAAGGAAACACAAATCACCAAAAATTACCAGTGCTTGAAAATTACCCACAAAGTGAACAATAAAAATAATAATAAATATATATGTATATCATAAATTAAACATACTGATAATTTTATATATATATATATATATATATATATATATGTCTCATACATACACCACTGAACCAGACACAATAATGAAAATAATAAATGTATGGATATACATAAGGAAATACACACCTTCACAGTGTAACTAATATAGTAATAAATTAATATTTATGAATTAATATTTATCTAGAGCTTAGACAAAAAGATGAAAACACAGAAAGAAAACTCATATCCAAGACAGCTAAACTAGTCTAATCTAATCTGGAAACTTCTGTGGCATTGACGGTTGTTTCAATGTAACACACTTCTGGTAACAACAGGTAAAAGAGGCAGACGAGAAATCCTGAGCTATAATCAGTACACGTATTGTATTATCCTGTTATCCAACCGTACACATCGGCAGTTTTACATAGAACACATTGAGGCAAAGATTGAAATTGCATATATTCTTCTCGATATTGCATCAACCTTTGCATCAGTTTACATCCAGTCACAAATTCTTCTCAGTATTGCTCAGTAATTTAAGAATAGAGTCACAGCACAAAAGCCATACAGATTTGAATCATGGGAACTATTATCCATAGTTGCCTGCAACAAAAAGGCAAAACAGGGCACTCGGGGCACTTGTCCCTCCTGGAATTGACATGCCAACATTTTTGCAATGACGACATGTCCTAGTCTTCATGTTTTGTCCCTCCATAAATTGTTAGCACCCACGCCACTATCCAAGTGCAACTGAGAGATAATATTAAATTTAAAAAAACACTCAACATTTTTTTATTTCTCTACAAAAAAGCATTCAACATAAAACGACTAGAAGTTTAGTTTAAAATAAAGAACACATCACAGTCAAAGTCCTTCAATAACTGCTGCACCTCTGTCAAAAGGTTTGTAGGTTTTCAAATCACAGCCAAGTTAAACATTCCCCAGACATTTGCATCATATCATATATCTCTTGAATGACATAAAATGGAACAATTCCATTACAGTAATACAAATTAAAGTATCATTTACCAACCCAAAGGAAAGCAGCACTAATTATCACATCATGTTTCACTAGAAAGACAGATAACCCATGGCTGATAGAACTGTTCTTTTACAGTAACACAGTTTAAAGCATCATTCCTCAACCCAAAGGAAAGCAGCACATATTAACATATCTCTTGAAAGACAGATAACTCATAGTTTCATTCCAATTTAGTGACACAGCTTAAAGAATCACTTGTCAATCAAACAGAATGCATTCTCTTTAGCGCTTTATTTATTATGTTTATGTAGCTCAAGTATATAATGACAACCATCAATTGACCTAATGTCGATTCTGCATGAAGAACTTGCTAAAGTCCCAGTACAGTACCAGTACCAGTAACTATGGAAGGCAATTGTTCAGAGTTCTCACATTACCAAAGTCATCAAGGTTCTACCTTCCCACAGCACTTGCCACATTGCATTTAATTCACATTGGAATGTGTCTAATTCAGTGGGAATTATAGTGGAATGTCTAATTCAGTGGGAATTGTAGTGAAATGTCTAATTCAGTGAGAATTGTAGTGGAATGTCTAATTCAGTGAGAATTGTAATGGAATGTCTAATTCAGTGGGAATTGTAGTGGAATGTCTTATTCAGTGAGAATTGTAGTGGAATGTCTAATTCAGTGGGAATTGTAGTGGAATGTCTAATTCAGTGGGAATTGTAGTGGAATGTCTAATTCAGTGGGAATGACTTGTACCTGTCTTAGGAAATGAAGCATTCTCAGAAATTAAGGGACAACCGTATTCACTACATAAAAGTCCACAGAAAGTCAATCACCCATTGCTACAGAAAATTCATATGCGCTGATTTCAAGTAATTGCAGCAAATGTGAGGCACAATAAATATCAAAGCTATTGTTGCGAAATGCAGACAGTGTCAATCATCACAGTAAGGCATCAGTTAAATGAATTTTGTAATCAATCATAGACAAAAGGTTTGCAACGCCAAATGCACATTAGACAGGCCTGTGACAAGTCTAAAGCCAAGTTTACATATAAAACAAAACAATTGGGTGTTCACCTGCATGTATAATAATCAGTAAACCCAGTTGAACACCTATATGCAAAGAAAGGAAGGTCAGCTATCCGACATATGCTTGGACCTTTGAAGTAGACAACGGAAGGAACAGACACAATCCACAGGCGGTTTATAAATCCTCTCACTTCAGAATAAACTTTACAAGCACCAGAAACTTAACTTATCAAAAACATTCTCATTCAGGACATTGTCTGCACGCCAACTAAATCATTAGGCCCATATACCTTTGTAGGCGTCCAAAAGTCTACTTTTATTTGAAACGTGCATTTTCATGTATACATACAATTAATTCTGCTCACCATTACAAGACTTGCGTGGTTGTTTTTCTATATCTCGAACATAGTAATCAACGCGAATAGCTCAAACATACGAGGCGTGTGTTTCTCTCATAATTATAGACCTAATAACATTGGCTTATTTGCTCAATGAGTTGCAATTGATTGCATATGCATATTAGACAATATGATTGAAAGCTCTAGTCTCTACGGTTTTAGTAGACCTACGTGATAATGGGGCTCAAGCACCTCTAGACCATCAAAACCGTCACCACTACGGCGACTCTGCCGCACCCCATAACCAGATAGGGTCGATGCTAACACCCTCGAGCATTTTCTTCACTAAGGATTTATCCGATGCAGCTTGGTTATGGTCAGCGTATATGCCGGAATATAATGTATATACTGAATAGTAAGCACTAGGCTCTATTCAGCGATGAAGAGGCTACATAAGGTAATATAGACTCTAGGACGGAACTCTGTGGAAGACCAAGTGAGACCATGGACCATGCGAGTTCTCCCGTAGTGGAACGAACGCAACTACGACAAAGGGCAACCAACGACACCGAACGACCTTTAAATATTCGTCAAAAAGAATGCCATGATTCCCAGTGTCATATTCACTTCAAGAAGGGCAAGGAGAGTTATAACTGTTACATCCCCGAAGATGTCCACAGGAATGTAAGTTAGAACAGATGATTGATCTCTGAGAAGTCAGGCATCGTCCCAGGTTTCACAGTTCTACAGAAGTGTGTCTCTGAATGCAGTGACATTGTGGCGTTGGACACAGTTTTGAAAAACGTTTGAAATGAGGTTAGTTTATAACGTCTTTCTGTAGACACGGCTGAGATGCGACATCTAAACTCGGATAGAAATTCTGCATTTACAGAGGCAATGGCTTCATAGTTTCAAAAGCAATGGGAACAAATATGTGGCATGTTGCTATTACCACTATTACGTAGCCTACGTATGTATTGTGTTTATGTACACAATAATCAGTGTTGGGTAAACTCACACAAGAAATGAGTTAAATCAAAACTCAACTCATGCACCTCAAAATGAGTTTAAACTCAAACTCAACTCATCCTAAGTGAAATGAGTTAACTCAAACTCAGTTGTTAAATGAGTTAACTCATCAACTCACACGTCTCATACCAGCACGTTCTAATCGAACGTTGTACAAATACACAGTTACCAGGAAATGGTATTATCAGCTTATTATTACTAGTATAACTGTTATTATTATTAATGGGATAATGGATAAATCAGGTTATTATTACTGAGTCAAAGTAAACACCACAGTCCACATGTTTCACATCTCAAACATGACTGGTATTAGCTTTAAGCCGAAGTTTTTCAGAGTTGGTGTCTGACAGCCTGTTCCGATATAAAAAAACGGCTTGTTTCAACGTAATATGTGCCGAGTGAGTTGAGTTTAAAATAATTGAGTTAAAACTCAAACTCACAGAAAATATGAGTTAAATCAAACTCATAACTCACACTCTTTAAGGTGAGTTAACTCAAACTCATAAATCACAGCAAGTGAGTTAACTCGAGTTTAAACTCATTTGAGTTAACTCATACCCAACACTGACAATAATGTACCTATGTATTGTAGGTATCTGGATTTGATAGAGCTCAATTTACGATCCTCTCAATGTACGGTTTACGTGATGACCGGCTCAGACCACCCACCACTGGACTGGAGTCGAACATCAAAATGTAGGCCTAAAGCTGATTTCCCATCCACTGCATATTCTAGACGGCC
This sequence comes from Aporrectodea caliginosa, assembly GCA_020284085.1. Classification (NCBI taxonomy): domain Eukaryota; kingdom Metazoa; phylum Annelida; class Clitellata; order Crassiclitellata; family Lumbricidae; genus Aporrectodea; species Aporrectodea caliginosa. Next base: position 21,240 of record JACEVL010000271.1, on the reverse strand, counting down.
TGATGCTTGATATTTGTAATTGTAATTAGACATTTATTTAGCGTTGTTGAAAGAGATAATAAAACCAGGGGCACCTTTTTCTGCGTTAAACTATGCGGTATTAAATATCGTAAGAACTTGAATCACATCAATTAGCAAAACGATGCACAGTTAAATATTAAAGTGGAAGAGTTGTCAATGGTAGGCTCCCGCAGCCACGTAGAGCCCAAGCAACAGATTCCCGTCAACACCTCAAAGATGGCATAATGTTCGGAGTCAACGACCGGTGTATAGAGATTACCCCTCATTCATCTTGAAATCGCGCTCAGATTATAATACCGGGAGGTATATGAAATCGATTTCAAGTTACCTCTGAGGGTAGATTGAAGGCAATTTCGTCCTACCCTCTATGATTTCAGGATACCCCTTAAAATATCCTTGTCTAAGAACTTACAGAGCCACTGTAATAATGATATGATGAAGGCGTTTTTTATAAATATTCTTTGCCATAATGTAGAGTTTATTTGAAATCAATGAATCGTTATGTTAAGATTTTTATCTAGACATGTTGGAAAGGCAAAAAACTTAACTCCTTTTAAAGTAGTAATCAATATTCAGTAGTTGGGCAAATGAAAGTCATGCTATTCGTCTTCATCAGAAACTTAATGGATCATGTCCTAAGAAAGAGAGCTCCCTGTAGCCTAAATATCACAAAAGGAACGATGTAGCCTACTTTTAGCCTAAGTATTAATAAGAAATTGGGTATGCCCTACTTGTTTTTTAATCCGACCATCAAAATGTATCCAACTTATTTATTTGCATTGATTAAATTAATTATGTATTTAAATGGAAGTTGGAACGATGAAAATAATTCTTTGCTTAAATAGAAGAGAAAATACACTGTTAAGTTGGATAAATTTTGGTTGTTAAAAACAATTACCAGCAATTGAAGAATGTAAACACAAATGCAAATTAATTTTACCTAAACTTCAAATTTAAGGATAGTCATTCACTTTAATTATTGTCATAAGCACCGACTTATTTAAAATCGAAAATCAAAATCCGTCGATTGTTCGGATCGTTGTTAACCACAAAGAGTCGACCATTTGTCTCATCCAGAAGAATCCTCGTTGGATCTCGTAATCCGTGTTTTCCATCTTTTGAGAGAATTTCTCTCTTAAATTCCAAATCTCGATCCAGTAAAACAATTCGATGGTTTAACTCATCAACGACCATCACGAATCCATTTCCATCAACGGACAAATAGCTTGGATGATTCATTTGTCCGATGGTAGATCCATGTTTTCCACCAAATGACTTTTTAAGTTTTCCATCTACACCTACTATGCACACTCTATGCAGATCAACACCACCATGACTGACCACGAAATAACCATTGGTCAGTTTAATAGCATGCCGTGGATGACGAATACCTTCGTCTGACGATAGATTTATTTCACGGAGCAATTGTCCATCTGGCGAATATTCGTTTAATTTATTTTTCTCATAAACAGTTAAAATGACATTCGATTCATCTGTAACAGACAGACGACCATAATCGCCTCCTGTTGACCATTTCTTTATTAATTTTCCATTTGGATCAACTCTCAAGATTTCCTTCGACTGACCGTTGACTGTGTTATCGAAGATGTAGAGACATTTATTTCTGTTGCAGGATCTTAAGTCAAGTGGATTAATTAATTCCTTCAAATTGAAACGGCGATTGAAGCTTAATCTCATCGCATCGTAAACTTCAACTTCTGAATTGCTTGCAGTCACAACAAACAATTCTTTGTCCAAGATCGTCAATCCATAAATCCATTTCTTGCCTTTTTCTTCAGCTCTTGTTCTGATCGTCTGAACTAAAACTGGATCCGATTTGTATCGAAGTTCGTCTGCAAATAGTAACAAATGCATTAAAATTATTGAATATTAGGACTATTACATAACTGCATCGAAATATAAATTTCAATGTCAGTACTAATGAGTGCAACAAAGGTGATGATGATAAGTGAATGATAGGAAACTTGAGTGACCAAGAAACGCAGAGGGATCAACATGGACAGGGGCACAGAGAAAGGGACAGAGAGAGAGAGAGAGAGAGAGAGAGAGAGAGAGAGAGAGAGAGAGAGAGAGAGAGAGAGAGACTGACCCATGGACAATGCACTTTATCCACTTTTGATTTATCAATAGAGTAAGGAAAGCCGTTTCCCTGAAAATGAATTGCTGCCTGCCTTAGCAGACGACTGTACCATGCTGGGACAAACTTTGTTTATCTTTTACTGAATAGAAGAAAATTGTGCAATAATTTGAAAGAACTAAGAAATGAGTATATTTCGATTTCTCATAAACGGAAACATTGTGCAGTCTAACGTTGAACCCAATGCTACCAACTGTTGAATTATAAGCATCGTTGCATTTTCTTTTTAAACTTAAATCGAATGAACGGCGCGTAGTACAGTTAAACTTGGTGAGAAAATTGTAATGTAGCCTACTAATAAATCTCCACCTGCAATCAGGCCAACAAGAATTTTTCAATCGATGCATTAAGATGCCATAAGATTTTGAAAGATGCCTCAAAATGCCATAAGATGTCATGGGATGTCTTTGTTTCAATAAGAAGTCGCTGAACTCTTGGAATCCACAATCTGTTGAAATACGCTATTAAAAAGTGTTAGTGTTGTGTTGCAACATTCGGATTAAACAAGACAGTGCAGTAGGGTGCCACTCAAAAATAATTTTTTTAAATTTTCATCTTCCCACCCCCCAAATGTGTTCCTAATGTTAAAATAGATATGCTCACAAAATTTGGATGCATTCTAATAATATTTACTGGTAGCTCAACACTTATGAAGTTTTACAATATGTGGCATTTTTCCGATATTGCCGTACAATGTCAATTTCAACACCAGAAGTCAGACGACTCGGAATCTTGTCAAACTGCTCACTAAGGACAATGGCTGTTGCTAATTACTGCAGAATTCCTAAAGTTACTAATACTGTAGTGTGTATTGTGTGTGACTGTGTGTAATAATCAACACATAGTGCAATCAGTTTCACACAAACAATGACAGAAAATCTCAGAAATGTTAATCATTTGTCTCTGCGGATGCTGATGGTGTTGCTGCTGCACATAGCTGTAGTAAATGTGGACCTGTTTGGATTTAGAAAGTCATATCAGTGTTTCTCTACGACTTGCAGCAAGAACTGTTTCTGTCCCTCCTGATTTGTTAGGGCTCCTTTGAAACTCTGGATCAAAGCCACTCCGCGCTCGGTTTCATTGACAACTTTCAGACTTCACTTTCTGTCGGGCAACAATGTAGTCGTTGTCACTGTCCTATGTATCTGGATTGTAGGCTAGGAAATGTTGTGGTATGTGGTATGCTGTGAAAAGTTACCTGTTGTGTTATCACACAAAGTCAGACAGCTGATTCTGATAAAGTGTTGTAATGAAGGCAATGCGTTGAGGATGATCTGTTCTTTTGACGTCTAGCTCTGCAACCATGGCAGACTTCATCTCTGCAGACACTTCAGAGTCAAGGAAGCGAGATCCACCAGAATTTCACTCACATACTATAAGTGACCAGCGAATGACAGCTTTAGCATCATGTGTCTTCTGGTAGCTGTCTAACTCACAGAGTAACTGTAGATAATTCCATGGAGCAGATGAAGCACATGCACATGAAGACCAGGTCTTCGGATAGACCTTTAGTACGAACGTGTTGAAGTGACCGAGAGCTGATAGTTCACGTGCAGTCAACCGGAATTGGGAGCGAAAAAGAAAAATCTTCAAACTATATATCAGCTACACCATCCACCTAGCTCGGTGGAAGGGTCAGGGTGATTGAATATGAACACTCACACTGCGGACTGTGCTCCGAGAAATAGAAGCAACAGTTACAGAAGCTCTCTGTAGTCGTCCCTTAGCTGAAACTGTAAGGTCCTCAGGACCTTACAGTTTCAGCTAAGGGACGACTACAGAGAGCTTCTTTAACTGTTGTCCTGAGCACTGAATGACTGACTGTATGAGGTCATCCCGAACTGGATTTAGAGCCGATGCTATGGAATCTACCTTCAAAACACTTTCGTAGTCTGATCGGTCAATCGAGCCCCAATACACACCAAATCTCTGGAACAACTTGATGTTTGTTCCACTAATTGGTCCTCTCAATGTATCAAACAATTTGGCTACCTTTAGTTCCATGATGTGATGCCTGCAAGCTAAGCTGACCAGATCATTGCCCAACTTTTCTTCCAAAACTACGCAGGCACCGGCATGAACTCCTGAGTTACTGGATGTTGCTAATATTCCCAATCAAAGCCAAAACCCCTATTATCACTCAATAATGAACTAAATAGCAAATGAATAATCAAAGTTGCATTATAATCAGTCACCTGTGGTTCTCAGTGAAGACTGGAGTGATGCACAAGTTAAGTGAAAACTATACAGCACTACTGGCACAGACACACATTAACAGTAACGGGTACTATGATTGATTATATTTATTCCAAATAATAACAAACTCAGTCTGCAGCTCAGTAATGAAGAATGTGAACAAGAACATTCACTGGTGAACATTAACATTGCAACAATACTGAGTTACTCAAGAATTCATTTACTCTGGTTGAGAAAAATTTGAGTAAAAAATACATTTTATCGCGACAAACGTGTATGCTGTAATATTAAAAATATGAGCTCATTGAGCTACCAGTAAATATTAATATATCTCAATGAAACTTAGCACAGTTACTATGCATCATAAAGAGAACACAATGAGGGGGTGGGACCTGGAATATGCCGCATTATATTTTTTACATTACGTTGAGTGGCACCCTACAGTGCAGCTATCAAAATCTGTAGACAACCGGATCTTAGACAAATCTACAACATTTATTATTAGAATGCGAATGAGTCATTAGTCTTATACCTGTTAATCGGCGCATTTCTTCGATTTGTTTACAGAGTCGTTCGTTTTCTTCCATCCATGCTCTTTGCTGTTGGATCCGATTTGTATCTATGCAGATCACTAAAACCATGACTAACAACGAACTGACCTTTGTTCAGTTTAATAGCATGCCATGGACCACGAATACCTTCGTCTGATGATAGATTTATTTCTCGGATCAATTGTCCATCTGGCGAATATTCATTTAATTTATTTTTCTCACAAACAGTTACAATTATATTCGATTCATCTGTAACAGACAGACTGTCAGCATAATCGTCTCCTGTTGACCATTTCTTTATTAATTTTCCATTTGGATCAACTCTCAAGATTTCATTCGACTGACCTTCAGCTTTACAATCGAAAATGTAAAGACATTTATTACTGTTGCAGGATCTTAAATCAGCAGGATCAATTAATTCCTTCAAATTCCATCTACGACTGAAACTTAATTTAATTGCATCGTAAACTTCAACTTCTGAACTCTTTTTACGCACAACAAACAATTCTTTGTCTAAGATCGTCAATCCATAAATCCTTTTCTTGTACCTTTCTTTTGTTCCCATAGTCTGAACTAAAACTGGATCCGATTTGTATGGAAGTTCGCCTCAAAATAGAAATAAAACTCCATTTAGTATTAAGGACTATTAGGCCTACATAATTGTAACCAAATAGCCTATTAAGTTGAACGTGAGCAGTAATGCATGCGGCAACGACGATGAACGTCTTGATGATAAGTGGATGATACATAAACTGAGACAAATAATATTATGGAGGCCAACAGAATGACACAGGTACAGAAACGGTTAGAGGAAACAACTGTGACCAAGAGACACATTGGGTTCAACATAGACAGTCGCACAGGGATAGGGACAGACAGAGAGAGACAGAAAGAGAGAAATACAGAGAGAGAGACAGAGAGTGACAGACAGACAGAGAGATAAAGAGAAACAGAGACAGAGAAACAGATAGACGAGACAGAGGAGAGAGAGAGATAGGCAGGAACAGAGAGGATAGATAGAGAGAGAGAGAGAGAGAGAGAGAGAGAGAGAGAGAGAGAGAGAGAGAGAGAGACAGAGAGAGAGAGACAAACAGAAGACAGACAGACGGACAGACAGACAGACAGAGACAGAGACAGAGACAGAGACAGACAGAGACAGAGACAGACAGAGACAGACAGAGAGACAGACAGAGAGACAGACAGAGAGAGAGACAGAAATATGAAATGCATTAGTGCATTATCAAGACTGACCCCTGGACAATGCACTTTAGATTTATAAACAGAGTATGGAAAGCCGTTTCCCCGAAAATGAATTTTGCTACCTTAGCAGAAGACTGCATGCATGCGCTGCACGCATGCGGACACAAATTTAGTTTATCCTCTTCTGAATAGTTGAAAATTGTCCAATAATTTGAAAGAACTAATAAATGAATATATTTCGATTTTTGATAAACGATAATAAAATTATATGCATTTTAACGTTGAACCCGATGCTGCCTAATGTCAACTGTTGAAGTATTAGGATCGTTGGATTTTGTTTCCATACTTAAACTGAATGACCGGCGCGCAGAACTGATAAATACAGTCAGAAAATAGTAATGTAGCCTACTAATCTTCTCCACCCGCAATGAGGCCTAGAAATATTTTTATATGTAGATGTCTTAAAATGTCATAAGGTGTTGAAAGATGCCCTAAGATGCCATAAGATGCCACAGGATGTCTTTGCTGCCATAAGAAGTCACCGAACTCTTGGAAATCACAATCTGTTTCAAATATGCTATTAGAAAGTGTTTAGTGTTTTGCTGCACATGTCGTATTAAAAAAGTCTGTGAAAGTGCAGCTATCAAAATCTACAGACAAATAGATCTGAGACATAACTACAATATTTATTATTAGATGCGCTGGAGTTATAAGTCTTATACCGGTTGATCGGCGATTTTCTTGTATTTGTCTCCTTAGTTGTTCGTTCTCTTCCATCCATGTTTTTTGCTGTTGTTCATGTGTTCGTTCGATCATCAGAATCTTCTCGTTATAATCTGTAATAACAGCAACAGTCATGCATGTCAATTTTGTATTAATAAAGTATTTTAGATAAGAGAAGTAACACAACGACCCCAAGCAAGCTGAAGCTGAATATATTGATCGGCGTTGAATTAGCGTAATCTATAGAATTAGAATAATACAAGCGACTGTTATGTTTTTCTTATCTCTGGCACTGCAATGAAATGATGACAGAACTGAATGCTACACGTCACAGAAAGCGATGCACGTGATCCATGGAACTTGCTTGCTCTAGATATTTTTGCAATATTTGCTTCTATTTAGGCGATGTTCATCTTTGTAATACAAACAACTTTTTAATCAAACGGAGACTAAATTTCCTCTTTTGATTTCAAGTCAACAACTCGGCCACATCTGTTTCCAAATTTGGTTGACTTATAATTTCCGTTCATGACATCCACAAATTTGTTGAAATGTCGTTACATTGTTTCTTGACCTTATTGAAAGCGTAGAGATGATCAGAATAGTTTACAGGACCATTGTAAACCCTAAAATGCACTATATGAATTATACTATCAGGCGCAAAGACATACATGCATAGTCTACCTGTTTTTGTAGTATCTAGTTTTTTCCTGAGCTTTTCCGCGTTGGTTTCTGAAGTCGTCACTGTCGCTTTATACATGTTCAATTCTTCAACTAATTTGCAAGTGTTGGTTTGAAGTGAATTGTTGGTCGTTTTCTCTGCATCAAGTTCCTTCTTTTGTTTGTCGTTCTTGGTCTGAAGCACATTGTTTGCGATTTTATTATTGTCCAACTCTTGCTTTAGTCTTACTATATTAGCTTCTGCAATGCTGAGTTCTTCTGTCAAAGTCTTATTAACCTGTACTTCCTTGGCTGCATTAATTATCAGCTGTTCATTTGCTAACCGCAAACTTTCTTTCTCGGTCCTTTCGATTTCGATTTCCTTTCTCAGGAGATCATTTTCTTTAGTGTTTTCCACTAATAGACTTTGTTTACTTCTTTTCTTTGTCTTCGAGTCACCTTCTTCTGAATAAAAGTCACAAAAGTAGACTTGACATTTCGTTTAACATACCGACTACTGTTACACCATGACAGACCACGAAAGAACCATTGGTTAGTTTAATAGCATGCCATGGACCACTAATACCTTCGTCTGATGATAGATTTATTTCACGGAGCAATTGTCCATCTGGCGAATATTCGTTTAATTTATCGTTATTAAAAGAAGCTAAAATGACATTCGATTCATCTGTAACAGACAGACGACCAAAATCGTCTCCTGTTGACCAATTCTTGACTAATTTTCCATTTGGATCAATTCTCAAGATTTCATTCGACTGATCGTGACTTTTAAGATCGGAAATGTATAGACATTTATTTATGTTGCAGGATCTTATATCAACTGGATCAATTAATTTCTTCAAATTCCATCGACGACTGAAACTTAATTTCAATGTATCGTAAACTTCAACTTCTGAACTCTTATCACTCACAACAAACAATTCTTTGTCTAAGATCGTCAATCCTTGAATCCATTTCTTGTCCCTTTCATCAGCTTTTGTTCTTATCGTCTGAACTAAAACTGGATCCGATTTGTATCGAAGTTCGTCTGAAAATAAAAATAGCTCCATTTAAACTCTATTTAATATTAGGACTACTACATTACTGTAAAGACATAAAATTTTGAACGTGAGTACTAATGCATGCGGCAACGACGACGAACGTGATGATGATAAGTGGACGATATCGAGAATTATACAAATTGAGGCTAAACGAATGATACAGGCACAGAAACGGTCAGAAGAAAGTAGAGTGACCAAGAAACACAGAGAGATCAACATAGACAGTCGCAGAGGAAAGAGAAAGAGAGAGTAAGAAATATGAAATGCATCAAGTGCATTATTAATGCACAATGCACTTTACGCATTTTAGATTTATAAACAGAGTTTGGAAAGTCGTTTCCACGAAAATGAATTGCTGCCTTAACAGACGACTACACAGATGCTTGGACAAACGTTGTTTTTTCTCAACTGTTGAATTATTAGCATCGTTGCATTTTGTTTATAAACTTAAATCGAATCACCGGCGAGCAGTACAGATAAAGAGAGTAAAAAGTTATAGCCTAATAATAATTCTTAACCTGCAACACGGCCTACAAAGTTTTTTCCTTCGGTGTCTTAAGATGCCATAAGATGCCATAGGATGTCTTTGCTGCTATAAGAAGTGTTGAACTCTTGGAATCCACAATCTGTTTGACATAGGATATTAGAAAGTGTGTATCCGTAGTGTAGTGTTGCAACTTTCGGATTAAAAAAGTCTGTGAAAGTGCAGCTATTGAAGTCTACAGACAACCAGATCTTAAGCATAGCTACAATATTTATTATTAGATATGCATGAGTTATTAGTCTTCTACCTAATAATCGGCGCTTTTCTTGTAGATGTTCACTAAGTTGTTCGTTTTCTTTAATCCATGCTTTTTGCTGTTGCCCATGTTTTTCTTCTATGACCAAAATCTTCTCTTTGTTATCTATGATAACAGCAGTAATCATGCATGTCAATTTTATATTCAAATCGAATGTAAAGCAGAAAGTTTAGTTAATCAAGTATTTTAGATCAGAGAAAAAACACAACACAACCAAGCAAGATGAGGCGGAACATTTTGATTTCGGCGTTGAATATTCAATTTCAATACAATTCAATTTCAATTCAATTTGTTTATTGATCCCAATAACAAAAACAAAACAAATAATATTTAACAGTAAGCTTACTGTAGTTAAACACAAAGCATAATCACATTCCGGTATGCTATTCCATATGAGGGGACCCTGGTATTTGATAGAAAACTTTCGGGCATTTGTTCTGGCAAATGTGCTTATGTAGACTCTATTATTTCTAATGGCCTTGTCGAGTAAGTTTGGTTTGAAGTAGGCTGAGAAAGCTTGTGAAAGCGTAGTCTATGAATTAGAATAATTGGAGCGACTGTTATTCTAATTCTACAGACTATACACTCACAAGCTTAATCAGCCTACTTCAAACAAACTTACTCTTTTTCTTATCAATCAATCAATTCATTTTATTGCAACCATTTGTACAAGTACAAGACAGTTGTATACAGGGGCGTCCATCCCCTTAGGCCTATGAAGCATTCCCCCCCTCATGTCATCGGATTGCCCCCCTACGACGACGGCCCCAAACTATTGGTCGACTGTCGACAAAGAGAAAATTTCTATTATCAACATGTGGATCACGATTTTGCTGTTGAATTCTTTATTGAATTCTTCAACTTTTAGTTCACTAATTAAGCAACATTATGCATTATAAAATATGAAGGCTTGTACACAAACAGAGGCCTACCGTTAGAGCGTTGAGACAGTACTAACATAAGTACTAAAATTACAATAGGTGCTTCTTCAGAGCAGCAGAGTGCGTAGCCAAGCAATCAACAATTTCGTCCAGTTGTAGTGATGGAGTAGCGTCTCCTTCACAGGCTAATACTGTCAGAGGTGCAATTAAAGCAGTCGTCAACCATGGTTGATCTCAGTCGATTTACACAATGCGGATGCGACTCATAACTCGCTCAGCTGAGCAGCTGGTCACCACAAGGGAGAACAGGATTTTGTTTAAGCTGGTGATCAGCATGGGATACGTAACTGCCTGTAGTTGACAAGCAGCCGTATCCAGTGTTGTATAGTAAACACCAATAAGATGTCTGTGTTACTGAGGACCACGTTAATTTTACTGTCTTTTTGCTCAGTTTACTCGTCATGTTGCCTGGGTGGTCGTCTTGCTCAATGAACCGGAAAGTTTACACCAATATCGTAGGCCGTTGCAAATCGTTGTGCTTCTGTAACTAGAGACTGCCATGAATGTTCATCTTCTCTGAGCAGTTTCATTTTCTGACTGCCCAGGCGTATATTAGCTGAGCCGCAACTGCCATGTCAGCGGAGCTTGACTGCAAGATTCTTGAACTGGGACCAGTAATCTTAAACATTTGCCTCGAGATATGCAAGCATAGTATTAGTCACCTCGAAGCCTAATCCCTTGAGTATTATATGCATGTACGATACGCCAAAATAATGAAATTGAAGAATTATCGTCAGCTTGGTCGGAGAACAGCACAATGATTTTATTATTTTTATATAAAAGAAAAGCCTTTTTCAAATGAAAGACACCGATTAATTTCTGAAATAAAAAAAAACTGAGCAGACGTTTAATGTAAAAAAATTTCTTTAACTAACAATATGCAAGTATCTAATTAACAGTTGCACAATAAAATTATTTAAGAATGCCATCATTTAATAGTTGGACACGTAATAATTTTTAAAGCTCTGGAGGTTGCGTGCTTGTTGAACGGAAGAGGGTATGTCATTCCATACACCAATACCACCAAATTTAATAGAGAATCTACGGGAATTGGAGTAGGTTCTAAAGGTGCGATATTGATTAGACCTTCTAGTGAAATAGGAGTGCAGATCGGAACCTTGTTGAAAATATCCTTTGAAGGCAGAAGGCAGACTCCCATTGGCATAGCGGTACATGAAGACTCCTATCTGGTAAATTTTTATTTGATGGAATTTAAGTAGTTTAAGTTCGAGAAATATAGGGCTAGTATGAGTTCTATAAGAGACCCCTGCTATGGTACGTACTGCTCGCTTCTGTAAAATAACTAACTTATGCAATCAAGATTTATAAGTACATGTAGACGCCCATATCAAATTACAGTATGATAGGTAAGGATAGATTAAAGAGTAATATAATTTTAGGCGAATAGATGTAGGGCTCATATAAGAAGTGCGTTGTAAAATTCCCACATTTTTAGCAATTTTTGCAGAGATATTTTTAATATGTTCCTTCCATGTCAAATGTTCATCGACATGAATTCCAAGAAATTTAGTCGAATTAACCTGGGATATGGTGGTACCATTAATAGAAAGTTTTTGAAAGTTACTAGGAGAACACATTTTTTTGGGAACGGAACAAAATGAAATTAGTTTTCTCTAGGTTCAGTGAGAGTTTGTTAGTAGAAAACCAGTTAGCTATTGCTTCTAATTCCCTATTTACAGTTTTATCTCTATCACTGCAGTGAAATAATGACATAGACGAAACAAAGCTGCTAAACCAACTGATATAAAGGTACACAAATTAACAATTCTCATAAATAGTGTGTTTGTACCGGAACCGAGTTTCCTTAGGATAACTGAACTGAGTGCTTCACGTCACAGAATACGATGCACGTGATCCATGGAACTTGCTTGCTGTAGATATTTTTGCAATATTTGCTTCTATTTTTGTAATATAAACAACTTCTGAATCAAACTGTGACTAAATTTTCTCTCTTCATTACAAGACAGCAACTCGGCCACTGCTGTTTCCAACTTTGGTTGACTTACTTCCGATAATGGCATCCACAGATTTGCTTAAATGCCGTTACTTTGTTTCTTTGACCTTATCGAAAGAGTAGAAAAGATAAGAATAGTTTGCAGGACCTTCGTGAATCCTTAAGAAAGCGCTATATATTAATTGCCTTCATACATGTATACAGATGCAAAGACATACACGCATACCTGTTTTCGTTGTCTCTAGTTCTTTCCTGAGTTTCTCGACGTTGGCTTCTAATGTCGTCACTGTCGCTTTATACATGTTCGATTCTTCAACTAATTTGCGATTGTTGGCTTGAAGTGAATTGTTGGTCGTTTTCTCTGCTCTAAGTCCCTGCTTTAGTTTGTCGCTGTTGGTCTGAAGCGCGTTGTTTGCGATTTTATTATTGTCCAACTCTTGTTTTAGTCTTACTATATTAGCTTCTGCATTTCTCAGTTCTTCCTTTAAAGTCTTATTAACTTGAACTTCCTTGGTTGCATTAATTCTCATCTGTTCATTTGCAAACCTCAAACTCTCTTTACCCGTCCTTTCTATTTCGATTTCCTTTCTCAGGAGATCATTTTCGTTTGTTTTTTCTACTAATAGACTTTGTTTACTTCTTTTCTTTGTCTTAGAGTCACCTTCTCCTGAATATAAGAGACATGAGTTTGTGGTAGACTTGACATTCGTTTAATTTACCGACTACACTGACATACTTATACACGAATGAAAGAGCAGTAATTGCAATAGACACTCTGATCGCATTGTACTTGTACTTGCGACCCGAAAGGACCAACCACCCATTTTAGTTATTGGCACGTAAACATCAGCGGACTTTAATGAACGCAGCCGCGACCTTTTGGGATCATCCGATAGCGGCCTGATGTTGTCTGCCAGGTAGCGTGGTGCACAGTTGTTCAGACATTTATGCATCAGGATGCAGAGTCTGATGCGCTCAAATATTCTGAGCCACTCACACTCATCTTATATCGCCGTTGTAGATCTAATGTGGTCGACTTTTAATCGTAAGATCAGACGAGCAGCAGCGTTGATGACCGCATGAAGGCGAATGATACTGCGCTGTGACAAGCCAGCAAAGGCGACATTGCAGAAATCGATTCGGCTCAGGATTAAACTTTGCTATGTTAATGGGCCTACTGCAGGCTCACTAGAGCTAGTGTGGGCAACCGAATATTATTAGAATTGTAGTATTGTTTAGTACACTACATAATGACAATGCACATCATCAGAGCAATTTGTAAATTAACTACACTGAATGTGAAGCAAATAACCTTTTAGCACAAGCACATATTAGTTTTATGGTGTAGGCCTAATTATGATTTACAACAGCAGTCACTTACCTTCAATTTCACCAACCAAATTGTCACGGTCTTCATCCAGAAACTCTTCTAGTTCAGATTGTCTAAAGCAGAATCTAAACTCCGGAATTCTTATTTCATTTGTAGGTTGGCACTGTTCTCTCAACTCAAAAGCTCTAATAGATAAGTCCGAGTCTGCGCGGCAGATGTCGCTAGCAGATCCTTTATCGATTAATCTTTGACAATAAGAATGGTAACTTTCTAAGTTCGATAGATAAGCATCAATAGAATCCGTTGCCATTTTGATTTCTTTCAATCTACTTTGTCTTTCGGAGCATAGACCTTGTAGAAGACTACTTGCATGTTTATCAGTTAACTGCTTTATTTCGTCTTTTCTTTTCTCGACATCACATTCTAAGCTTTCCACCCTTCCTTGCATTTCTTCCTTCACCTTCACAAATTCCGCTTTTTTCATCTGAGCCTGAGCGATGCATCCATTCATAGCTTCAGTACTGTTTTGTATCTGCTTTCGAAAACCATCGACACATTTGCTAACATGACCACCTTTATGGCCATTATGGTCCTCGATGAAACAAATGACGCATACAACGGTTTTGCAATCAGCACAATATACGTTTAGAGCCATTTCTTCATGCAGTTGACAAACACTTGGTACTAAATCGGCCACCACATTTTGTCCACTTTCATATTCATCTATTGGCATCAATTTATGATTCTTTGTCAATTTGAATTTCCTGTGTTCACAGCAACATTCTTCGCACAACTTGTGTTTGCATTCAACGCAATATGTATCAGCTGTTGGAATTTCTTTTCCTTCCTGTTCCTTAATTTCCTCCAAACACACAGTGCATAAGGCTTTCGTTACTGCAGACGGTTCTGAAACCTTTGACACTTGTATCAGTTTGTCAATGAAGAAATTCTTAGGCAGTCCACGAAACCCTTCACTAGGAATCTTAAATAATCGTCTACATATTGGGCAAGGCATCTCATCTCCAGGTCCTTTGTTAGTTTTAAGTCCAGTCTCTTGAAGACATTTCATGCAGAATGTATGAATGCATGGCAATGCCTTGGGATCGGTGTAGACTTCGGTGCATATACAACATGCAGTTATATCGTCAAGGTCTTCCCTGTTAATACCACCACTACTGGACTCTATTGCAGCCATCTTATTCTCTAAGTCGAAAATCAACAACACTTTCGGTTTCACTATTGATGCTACTGCTTTATTTTTAACTTGTACAAGTCATGTAGGCCTAGACGACGTTTCCTTTCATTTTAGCACTGGATTATAAGAGAAATTTTGTTCGAATGAATATAGGAAATCTCTAATTAAATACCTGATTGCAGCTGTAATCTCTATATTGTCCTGGTAGCAACTTACTGTCGGAACATATTCGCTATACTCTATGTTACGGGTTGAAATGTTAACATTCTGTTAACTGCGTTTAATCTCTCGATTGACCTTCGATATATGTAGATAAACAAAGACCAACAGTTACACTTTATTTAGCCCAAGTCAGACATATAGTTCAGTTGTCTTAGAATAAAACGCATACGTTGATGTCTTAGGCTTGGCTTGAAAGCTTGATTTAATGATCAAGCTAAAATTTTCAGCAAAGTTCTTTAGAGAACAATTCTCAATTTCCGAATTATTTTGAATTTTGCCTTGAGCGACACAAACTGTTGTGGCGCAAAACTGTCCAGTTCATGGCAATGAATGCATGGCAATGCCTTGGGATCGGTGTAGGCAAGTAAAATAGCTCTTGAAATAAATGATAGAACCAGAATTATAGTAGGACCTACGGTATTTACTTCGCATACAAAATTGAATCTCGATGTGTAGCTTAGGCTATAGTTTACAGTTCAATGGGTCACAATAACTAACATTAATTAGAACTTGTTAACAAATTCAAATGTTGGCAGAGATTGGGAACAATATTTCTAGGATTTATTGAGGACTAGGCGTTTTTACCCGGCGTTCGCCCGGGTTTTCCTCAGCGCCCGTGTATTTGAATTTAACGATGTGCAAATTGTTCGTCAGCGCCCGTCTGGCGAATTTAACGATGTGCAAATTGTTTCGTGTGTCCCTCTGGCGAATTTACGCGCAGGCTTGAAATTGTTTAATTGCAACTCTATGCAATATATACTCCTGCATAGCTAGAATTCAATTGCATTGAAACTATGATCACATCGAAACTTAAAATGTCCAAATATCGGAATTTAAAGTAAATTTTGAGTTGATATAAAGTTGGGTTGAGATCTATAGAAATTCAAATGAAAACGTTCGTTAAAAATTTCGTATCCCTAAAGTGTTGCATTGGAATTCTGCCGTGGGCGTTACCACTTCTGATTTGAAATCAACCTATCATCGTGATTGGTTGCGAATCAGAGCGTTGACCTAAATGCTAGCAGGCGTGACGTAACATTGCATATTAATTTTAGCATGCGTGACGTGGACAAAATTATGGCCATACTAGCGGCGATCGCAGCTATTAAGTAAGATAGCCTCGTCCGAAACTGTTGTAAATTTAAAATGTTCATATATCGGCGTTTAAATAAAATTGCGAGCTGAAAATAGTCGCATTGATCAAGACGTGGCGTAATAATGTTTTGAAAAAGGAAAGTTGTAAATCGCTAAAGCGTTCCGTTTCGGAGCCTTTTAGACAACGGACAAACAAACATACAAACAAACGGAAGGACAACGTATGCAGACTACGGCTTATAATTGATTATTATTATTTATTGCAACAGGAAACAGAACAGATGACAGTACACATCATGACAGAAAACAGATCAGTCACTGCGCAACAGGAAGCCAGGAAAAAGCTAAAAGCTTATACCACCCTGGCCCCTAGTACCTGGTTAACATTTCAGTCAACGTTTAGTGTTACACAGATCCAGATTAAAATATACTAACAGGTAGCTGAGTCCGAATAGTTTTAGTACTATACATTAGACATATTATACATTAAACAGCATCATCATCATAAAGCACATAAATCAGAACCAAAGTAAACAGAGGCAAATTTTATGACCAGATTATGAAAAATGAAATAAAATAAAACATAACACAAATGAAATGAAATAAAGCACTAGTTAATAGCACTACTACATAACTAAGGAATGTGTGCATCGAAGTTGGTCAAGACAAGATTCATAGGGATGGCTTGTTCAGTAGAGACCTATTATTTCTAACAAAGTTAGTTTTCACTGTATTTTAGTAGGTAGCATATTTACAGTTCTCTTTTAAATGTGGACAGAGATTTCTCTTCTTTAAGTTCATCAGACAGTGAATTCCACAAACGAGATCCTCTAGACCTGAAGGTTGCCCGCCCTCACTGCCGTGCGTGCATAAGGAACCACATAATTGGATGAGCTCCGAGTGTTATGGGAGTGAATTTGATCAACTGGTGTGAAATAGTTGGAGAATTTTTTTGGTAACATATTATGTACAAACTTGAACATGAGCACGAGTTTATATAAATGAGACAACTCATAAATTTTTATTATACCTAAAGTGCAGAATAAAGGATTGGAATGAGATAAGTAAGAAGAGTGGGTGATTATTCTAACAGCAGCTTTCTGAAGTTTCAATATCCGGTCTACAGGGTGGGCCAAAAAAAGGAACCCCTACGGTTTTTTGCTAATATTTCGGCCAAAAGTAAGAATTTTTAAATCATGTTTTCACAGGCTTAAAGGAAATTCATACGTACGTATAATGGCCAAATTTCACCGAAAAGTTTCAAACAGAACAAAAGTTATATCACTTTTAGTGAGTCCACCCACTGTTTTTTGATGGTTCAAAAACGTAACGCAACAAAAAGCAACAAAAAACGATTTTACTAAGTCACTTCTCAAATAATTGTAGCCTAATCAAACGAACTTGATTATTGTTTCACAACTGGAGTTCAATGTGTCCACCACCAGTGCCCATACATGTTCTGAGTCTTTTTTGTAAAGTTTTGATGTCTTTGTTGATGGGTTCCAGAGGTAAATCTTCCCACATCAACTTCAATGCGACCTTCAATTCTCTTATCGTTTTCTGGCTTTGGTCGCAGATTGTGGTATTTCTCCAGCATAGCTCCCCTTACGTGATTATCCATTTGTTGGAGTGCGGAAGATTTCGGCCTTCCGCTGCCTTTACGACGTTCCAGAGCCGACTTCCCTTTCATCAATGCGGGGGCATATTTTTTAACGGTAGAGCATAATCAGCTTCCACTGTTTATCAGGGCAAGCGGCGATTAGAGCTTTAGCTCAAAGACCCTGCTCATGAAATGTCTGCATACGCATTTTGTCTATCACTGACACCTTACCTTGCCCATCTTGATATTTTAGAAATTTCAATTTCATTGTTTCAATAAAAAAATTATTAATCTGAAAAATTCTTTATTTACCAACTTGATCGTCTTCTTGCTAAGTGACGTCACAGTGACGTGCAGTTACGCTGGTACCCCGTTTCTTTTCTAAATAATAATAATAATATGTATCTGGCAATATCAAGTTTGTTTGAAAACAATTATTTGAGAAGTGACTTAGTAAAATCGTTTTTTGTTGCTTTTTGTTGCGTTACGTTTTTGAACCATCAAAAAACAGTGGGTGGACTCACTAAAAGTGATATAACTATTGTTCTGTTTGAAATGTTTTGGTGAAATTTGGCCGCTATACGTAGATATGAATTACCTTTCAGCCTGTTAAATTTGATTAAAAAATTCTTACTTTTGGCCGAAATATTCGCAAAAATGCGTAGGGGTTCCTTTTTTATGGCCCACCCTGTATATTCCCGGATCTGTGTGGCGACGACCATACAGAGCAGCAGTAGGTCATATGCGGTTCAAGTAGGGTGTGGTATAGTAGCTTTAGTTTGTCCAGATCAAGGATATGGTTAATCCTGTAGAGTATACCCACTATTTTAGATATTTTATTAACTACCATGTCAGCATGCTTCCTCCATTTGAGGTCATCAGTAAGTACCACACCAAGAAATTTAATTTCATGCACCTGTGTTAGTGGAACTCCATTTATAGTAATATTGATATCAATATCCAAGTACTTTTTTTGGCAAATATTATAAAAAATGTTTTTCTTAAGTTTAAAGAAAGTAGATTCGCTGAGAACCAATGGCTTATGGCTTTCAATTTATCATTTAATGATGCAGCTAACAGGAGAGGACAATATCCAGTTGTAAAGATGTTTGTATCATCCGCAAACATAATCAAGCTCAGATCGGTTATTGATTGAATATCATTTACATACAGGAGGAATAAAAGAGGCCCGAGGACTGAGCCCTGCGGCACACCACACGTTATTGGTAAGAAAGATGAGCAAGCGTTGTTGAGGGCAACATATTGATATCTATTTGATAAGTAACTCGCAAACCAATTAAGAGGGGTACCCCGTATTCCATAGTGCTCGAGTTTATCCAAGAGTATTGCATGATTCACAGTATCAAAGGCCTTTGATAGATCTAGAAAAATTCCAATTGTGGTTTGGTGGTCATCTAAGGTTTTGCTGATTTGGTTAGTAAGATCAAGTAAAGCCAGCTCTGTGGATAGATTTTTCCTAAACCCATACTGGGTATCTGCAAGGAGGTTATTTTGCTCCACAAAGGCGATAAGCCTATTATAGATAATTTTTTCCAGCAATTTGGAAAAGGGTGATAAGATAGATATTGGACGATAATTGGAAATCTTTAATTTATCCCCCGTTTTAAAAATTGGAATGAGCTTTGCTAGTTTGAGCTGATCGGGAAAAACACCTTGAGTTAAAGACTGGTTAAATATGTTTGCTAAAACAGAAGAAACTTCAAGGGAGCATTGTTTTAAAACCATTGTCGAGATTTCATCATAACCCCTACTATGAGAATTGTTCATCAGAGCAATACAATCTATGATTTCAGGGGGGGTCACCGGGGCAAAGAAAATAGATTGCAGGTTCGAGTCTTAAGGTAATCATTTGGCTTATTACTAACTGGAGCAATAGACTGAACTAACTTGGGACCTATGTTGCTAAAATAATTGTTAAAGTTCTCAGATATAAGTTTAGTGTCAGTAGGCCTAACAGATTGTAGTATTGTGGTTCAGCTTAGCATATGTGAGCGAGAGGTACCGAGTTCGAGGCCCGTAGGGCGGACATGCTTTGTAGGCTGCTACAGTGGAGGTTAAGTTGTATTACACCAAATCCGGTGAATATTTTGGCTGTGCCCAAGGGGTTTTTGAATCGGATTAGTTTAGGTCATCTCCATTACTTCCAGTTACTAACTGATCACCAATTGGCTGAAAAAACTCGTTCGACCCGTATATATATGTATACGGGTAATCACCAACACAGACACTGAATCACAAATTTGAGAGATCAGTATTGCCTTTAGACCCACGGACTTGGACGGCTGCTGCTTTGCAATAAGTACTAAGTATCTAAGTAGCCAGTCATCGCTTGAAACCTTATGCTAATGAACCCTGATGTACCGTTTGGTCTTCATTGGATTTTGCCAAAAGCCTTGTGACTCTGTCAGATGTATTTCATATCTAGCCGAACAACTTGACTTCACACAAAACGTGGAAGACAGCAGAACTACAAGACTTTGCATTTCTGGATTCGAAATACTTTGTAGCAAATAGACACTGAAATACGAATTCGCCGGCTTGAAAGTCGCTACAAGATGTTAACAGGCCCGCGCAAAGCTATAGACCCAAATACGAATTCGCCGGCTTGAAAGTCGCTTCAAGATGCTAGAAGACCCGTGCAAAGCTGGTCATAGTCCCAAGCCAGATGGGAAATGGTCACCCGATTAATTTCAAACTGCTCGTTTAATAATGAATCCTCAGAGGCGCTCCCGGCCTGTCAACACCAAACTACGATAAAAGCAATGGTTTTCAAACGCTTGCGAAAAGGTGCAAGGAAAGACCAAGAGTCTCATTACGGAGGTTGCTAGGCAACTATTCCAGAAGATGGACCGACCATAACGAAACTTTAAATTAATGAAGCATCGTGGAAGTTCGAGTCATAGGGACAACCAGAGCGAAGGAATCTAAGCCTGGAATCGATAACACCTGCACACAATTATGCTCCATAAGATAAACTGGAGCTTATACATTAGCGAAATTTGGGTTCTCCAGTCACATTAAACGTTTGACCATAAAAGCAGGTGATAGCACGCACGCCTTACCAGTATCCTGAGGATCGCATGGGCTCGGGGACAGCATATTTGATGTTAGTTGGTGAAATTACGGTTGGTCATGATGCTGTATTGCTCGTCACTGTGTGGTGGGGCTTTGCGAGAGTGCAGGAACGGGCAGGCGCTTGAGGGATATTATCCGTAGGTCTTAGGGGTACTTACCTCCATCTTCTCCCTGCATTTTTGATGCTCTGCAGCAATGCGGATTCCAAACTCTTTGCCTGTATTCTGCACATTCCTTGTCATGTATTGCATAAATTGTTACCGCCGATCAAGCAATCGCGCGCTACTCCCTGCGGCCAGGGGCGTCCATCCTATGGAGGGAATGAAGCAGAAATCTTCATAGCCTTTTCAGTTTTGAAAGACGCTTGTAAGGAAGTTAGCTTATAACGTCTCTCTGTAGACACAGCTGAGATGCGA